>CM035171.1:134417680-134745291 GCA_020205615.1 Panax quinquefolius | reverse complement strand
TTTTATAAATAAAGATGAATTTTCTATAAATATTATTTTTGAATATTATGGAATAAATTTGATATAATGTTATAGTTGTGGGTAATATTTATAAATTTTGCAAAGTATGCAGTTGTTATAAAATATTAGTTTGGTGGGGAATATTCTTTTTGTTAGGGAATATTAAATCTGATGGCTCGATCATTGGTGGACCCCAGCAGAAATTATTATCGGATTGAAAAGCGACAAAAATATTTTATAAAAATAACGGTAGGAGGTATTCTGGTTAAAAGCTGTTGAACTACCGGTGGTAAAAAATGCGATGTCTGGCGTAGTTGGTTGCGTAGTAGCGCGGTATTGATTATTGATCTTCGTGAGAAGTCAACTCGACTTATGCTCGATTATTACTTCTGATAATTCTTTGCATCATATCTCTTATATTATTGATTGAATTATTGTCACGATATCATACATATAATATGTTATAGTATTAAATCGATAATTGAGGCGATGAGTTATAAATGATTAATAATTGTTGAAAGATTAAATATGTGTTGATGAAAAAAAATGATTTGTGGTAAGTTTGATTATTTTATGGGGGGCTCGTATATATCATCTAAGAGTCTCTTAAGTAATTCTTACGTCGATAGTATTTACCTTCCATAATATAGTAATTACATTTACGTCGATAATTAATTACCCTTGTGAATAGTATTTACCTTAAATCGATAGTAATTACCTTAAATCGATAGTAATTACCCTTGTGAATAATATTTACCTTACGTCGATAGTATTTACCTTCGTTAATAGTAATTACCTTTACCGGACGTCGAACCACTTGTCGTTTCACATTACTGAGCGTTCGAACCACTTGTCGTTTCACATTCTGAGCGTCGAAGACATTCGTTCGTCGAGCCACTTGCCTTTTCACCATGGCCCGGTCTTAAAGCTAGAAATCTTCTATAAATAGAGGCTGAGGCTTCATTATTTTCACGAATTCATTGACTATAGAGAGAAAAGTATAGAGAGAATAGAGAGAAGAAGAAGAAGTATTTTATTCTTACCTTTCTTGCTGCGATATTCAATCTCTACCAAATGTAAGGGTGTTATTCTTTCTTATTAATGAAGAACATTGTTATTCCATTGCTTATTATTACATTGGAATAACTTTTGTGTCTCGTGGTTTACCTATACTTGGTGACATTCTTCTTTATTACATTGGAACATCACATGCATGTGTTTTACAGGGACTGGTTAAAATCTTTATTATTATTACATTGGAACATCACATACGTGTGTTTTACGGACTGGTTAATTAAATCTTTATTATTATGTTGGAACATCACATGCATGTGTTTTACAGGACTGGTTTCGTCTTTATTATTACATTGGAATATCTGTACATGTGTTTTACAGGATCAGTTCCATCTTTATTATTACATTGGAACATTTCTACATCGATTGTGAATTTCACGACACAGTTAAGATTATTTATTATTACATTGGAATAACTTTTATGCATCTTGATCTATCGCATGCATGGTGATTTCTTTTGTTATTCCATTCTTTATTATACCCAGGTTGGTTAAAACTTTGACTTACATACTCCGTGAAATTAGTAGAATATCCTTGATATTTGCGTTTCATCGATATCTTTTCATGGAAATATTCTTGATCATTCTTGAATTTTACTCTGAAAAGCGATGTCGTATTGATAATTTGGGCGTTAATAATTCTGGATAAAATAATTCTTGAACTTGTTTTATTGAATTCTTATATCATTGTCATCATCCTCGTATTTATATTTTTTTGAAAGTCATCGTGGCACCTGTAGTGCGTAGATGGACTTGGTATGATTATGACCGAGAGACTATTGATTGTAATCATGGTAGTAATATTACAAATGATGTGATAAAAATCCTCGATTAAGTAGTAGTGCATTGATGGACGATTGTTGGCATGATCATGACCATTAATGAATACCTGAAATATTCTTGGCATTAGTGCGTGAATAATTGTGGTGCGTGATCTTAAAGAATATCCTTGGTAGTAGATGCGGGGGTGATTCGATGATGTGGAATATTTATTAAAGTTTGAGTCTAAACTATAACGATGATGAAAAACCTTTTAAAACCTAAAAGATAGTAGACTTTATTTTCTACTTGACTCTTTTAATGGATTACGTATTAATTGCCGATTAAACTTGTTTGTCTATTGTATTTTATCGGTTTAACATTGTTGAAGACTATTGATAATTTATTACGCATTATCTTAGTCGTAATATTTCTTCTTGGGCTAGTTGAGCTCACCTTTTTCTTTCCTTTATTCTCTTGAAAATGAGAATATAAATTTGGGGACGAGTCGAAGCAGTGATGGTCTGAAGATAGCATTAGTAGTCCTCACTATTATACAGCGAAATAGTGTGATAATAATTATAATGAGGACTTTTTTTTGAGTTTGTATAATATCTAGTAGGCGATATTTGTATTTAAACTCATGATTTATGTAAATTGTACCAGCAGATTATGTTAATAAGTTGTATTTAAATTACATACCATGTAAGTGGCGACCCAGATGGGTGATGTATACCTAATTTTGAGGCGTCATGAGGTTGATATCGAGCTTAGGGATATGATCCACAGGCTAAGATGTGAGAATAGTACTAGGAGGAGGAGAGCAGGGAATACCTTGTTTAGTATGACTACTAAGTTTATGTGATATATTTATTGGTTGGTCGGAAGATAGGGATAATTTATTACGTGTCGATTAACCTTTTGTTTTGTGGCGATGTCTGAAAATGACATCGAGAATGTTGAGAATAGCGATGGGCCATGACGATTGTTGATTCACCACATGTCGATAATCGGGATAATGTGCATCGGGAAGGCGCGTGATCCTCATCTGAAACAACAACCTTGACCAAATGATGAATGATCGAATGTTGAGGCTTTATCTGATTTATCTGACAATGATGAGGCGACTCTGTCCAAAGCGTGGGGTGGAAACAAGGAAAACTCTCGGGCGGTCACGCATTAAACAATTTAAGGCTGGGACCACCCGGAGTTTAAGGAAAGCAAAACCACTTGGCGGAAGCATGGATAAAGCAGTTACGAGATATTTGATGTCTTGGGATGCTCAGGAAGCAAAGGTTCCACTTCTTGTAGCCTTTATGTTCTTGTGCGAAGCGGATTCTTGGTGGGAATCGGTAAAAAGCGTACTCGACTTCTTTATCTTGAAGATATCTTGGGAGAAGTTCGAGGCATTCACGACAAATACTTTCACGAAAGTATTATACATGAAGGAGGTGGAGTTTATCAAGTTGGAACAAAACAATATGGCCAGTAATACGATCTGAGGCAAAATTTGCGGAGTTATCACGGTTCGTCCCAACTTGTGGATAATGAAGAGAGAATGGCGCGAATGTTTTTAAGAGGTTTGAAGCGGAATCGTCGACATCTTATTTCTCATAAACTGTGTTTGTATTGGATGTTGTAAATAGGGCTCGATTAGTGGAGCGCGATAATGAGTCAGCCTTATGACTAAAAGAAGCGGTAAAGCAAAATTATAATACCGGTGAGAGTAGTCATGAAGCGGTGACAACAAGCGTGGAGGGAATCAACGGGCGGATATGGTAACCACTTGGTGGTAATCGAGGCGCCAAAACAATAAGAATGGACATTTCGAAAGGAGATTGATGATGATGGAAAAGCGTCGGCACCCGACACCCGTTGTTAAGGAAGGAGAAAGACCACTATCGTATGCTTGAATGCGGAGAGAGGGACACATCGATCAAAGCTGCGTCAATGCGTCGTCAAAGCGTGTTATAATTGTGGAAGAGAAGGTCAACAGCTCGATTTTGTCGTTTCTGAAAAAAATTCGGCTAGGATGGAAGCACAAAGGCCGTCCGGAAAATTCAAAAGCCGGTAGTCTGAGGAGGCGTTTGTTGTGACCTCCCGAAAAAGCGAGAATCCGAATGAGGTCATCACGGGTAAACTTATCATAAACTCTAATGAAATCTATACTTTATTTGATCTGGGATTCTACCCATTCTTTTATTTCTCTACTTGCGCTCATCGATTAAATTTGACTCAGGAGAAATTAGACTTTGACTTATCATGGAAACTCAGTTGGGAGAAACCTTCATTACATCCACTTGTTTATAAGTCTTGTTTGGTTCAAATCGGTACCCTCACATTACACATGATCTTATTTCATTAAAAATACTTGCGTTTGGCGTGATTACAAGGATTGATTGGTTAACTACTTATCATGCAAAATTGATTGTTTTAATAAGGTTGTTAGCTTTCGTATTCCTAATCAACCTATTATCTGAATTGAAGCGACCAAACCATTAAAATCAATCACGGTCGTCTCGAGCCATAAAAGCTATTCGTTTATTGAAAAGCGGATGTCGAAGCTTTCTTAGCTTCGTATCATGATTTAAATAAAAATCGTCGAGTTTTGAGCGATATTTCTATTGTTAATAAATTTCTGGCGTATTCTAAAGAACTTCAGCCTACCCAGGCGTGAAATTGAATTTTGTATCGACCTTGAACGGTATGAAACCTATTTCAAAGCCCATGTCGAATAGCTCTATTGAACTTGAGTTAAAGACCCATTGCGGAATTGTTAGACATTGGCTTTATTAAATCTAAATACTTCTCTCCTTGGGTGCTGCTCTGTTATAGTGAAAGAAGAAGAAAGATGGGAGTATCGACTTTGTATTGATTATCGGGAGTTGAATCATGTCACCATCAAAAATAGGTATCCATTACCCACGTATTGATGACTGTTTGACCCGATTCTGGAGCAAATTCTTTTCAAAGATTGATCTTACGTTAGGATATCACCATTGAAGATTAGAACCAATGACATTCGAAGGCGGCTTTGAACTTCGATGCGGGCATTATGAATTCTAGTCATTATCCTTTGGATTGACTAATGCTCCTCTTTGCCTTCGTGGATATGATGAGCCAAGTATTGAGGAATATTTAGATCACTTTGTGGTTATCTTTATTGATGACATCCTTATTTATTCCAAAAGCGAGTGAAGATCATGAAGCAGCAACACTTGTGACACTCCAAAAGCTTATGAATATAAGCTTTATGCGAGTTGAAGAAATCGAGTTACGGCGAAGAAGTAGCATTCCTTGGGCACGTGGTATCAAGTCGTGGAATATCTGTTGACCCGACAAAGATTGAAGCTATTGAAAGTGAGAACAACCTCATCGATGTTAGAAATCGTAGCTTTCTCGGTTTAAATTTGGTTATTATCGGAGATTAAATGGAAGGATTTTCTCGAATCGCTATTCCGTTGACTCGGTGACTTCGGAAAGATCTGAAAGTTCGGTTGGAGGAAGAAGAATGTGAGAAGAGTTTTCAAGAACTTCGAGAGAGACTTATTTGACTGTTACGTGATACCATCTGGCTCGGAGGATTTGTCATCTGATGATGCTTGAGGCAAAAGGGGTTGGGATGTGTTCTCATGCGACATGGAAAAGTTATAGCTTTATGCCTCGCGACAACTCAAAAGAATATGAGAGGAATTATCCTACTCGTGATCTAGAGTTAGCATTTGTTATCTTTACACTTAAAATTTGGAGGCATTACTTGTATGGGGAGAAAGTGGAGATCTTCACGGATCGTAAAAAGCCTCAAATATTTCTTCACTCAAAAGGAACTCGACGTGCGACAACGGCGTTGGCTTGAGGCTGTTGAAAGATTATGATCGTACCATCGATACCATCACTGGAAAAGCGAGCGTGGTAGGTGGCGTTGAGTAGAAAATCATATCTGCAATCTGAGTGCGATATTGTCAATATGAAAGGCCCGTTTGTGTGACTTGCAAAGGATGGAGATAGAATTAAAGACTCGAGGGGCGCGTGTGATGATAGCGAGTATCTGAGTAGAAGCAGAACTTTAATCGATAAAGTTAAAACATGCTCGAGCTCTGGACACAGGGTGATCGTATGAGGAAGAAAGTGCGAGAAGGTCTTTATCTTAGGAAGCGAGAATCGATGAAGAAGGAATACTTGAGTCGACTCCGGACTTTGTGTTCTAACGACCACGATTTAAAGTATAATATCATGATGGAAGCACTGACACACCATTTACAATCCATCACAGGAGTACAAATGTATCGTGATATTATAAATACATTTTGGTGGAAGCGATATGAAGAGAGATAGCATTTGTTTATCTCGAGGTGTCAACTTGTCGGCGAGTTAAGCGGAGACATCAAGTACCAAAAGGTCCATTGCAACCACTTGAAATTCCAGAATGGAAGTAGGAGCACATTACCGTGGATTCGTTCTGGTCTTCTAAGGTTTCTCAAGGCGTTGATCGATTTGGGTCATTGTTGATAGATTGACCAAGTCTGCTCATTTCTTCTGCCGTCTGAAAACTTATACACTGAGCGTCTTGCTCGTATGTACATAAGCGAGATTGTAAAATTTGCATGGTATCTTGCGGTATCCATAGTTTACGATCGAGACCCAGATTGACTTCGATTTTGGGTTGGTTTGCAAAAAGCTATGAGCGCAGACTTACGATTTAGCTTCGGCATATCATCCTCGAGACAATGAGACGATCGGAGAGGACTATTCAAACTCTTGAAGATCTATTAAGACTACATGTCCTTGATTTGAAGGGAGTTGGGACAAGTTCTTACCATTGGTGGAGTTTTCCTCTGACAACGATTATCAAGCAAGTATTGGCATGGCTCCATTCGAGCGTTGTATGGAAGAAAGTGTAGTTCTCGATTATCTTTGGGATGAGGTGGGTGAAGCAGCGTTGTTGGGGCCGGAGTTGATGCGTATGACTACGGAAAAATTGAAACGATCAAACAGCGTATAAAAACCTCACAAAATCGACAAAAGAGTTATCTTGATCTTCATGAAAGGGCGTGGAATTGATATAGGAGATCATGTATGTTGTTAAGTTGCTCCATGGAAAGGAGTTACAAGATTTGGAAAGAGAAAAAACTTAATCCTCGATTCATGGTCCATTTTAATCCTCGTCGAGTAGGAGCGTAGCTATAGACTATTTCTGCTGAATATGTCTCGTGTTCATAGCGTTTTCACATATCATATTCGTAAATATGTGAAAGACAGAACCATATTATTGAGTTAGAACCAGGACGAAATAGCGGAAGATTTGGCGTATGAAGAGGTTCTGTTCAAATTTTGGATAAGAAGGAACATATTCTACGCTCGAGGTTATACCTCAAATCGAAAGTTTTGTGGAGGAACCACGATGTTGAGAAATGACTTGGGAGTTAGAATCGAAAAATGAAATCAAAGGTATCCTTACCTCTTGACATACCGAGTCGTTACCCTAATTTGAGGTGAAATTTTCATAAGAAGGGGAGGTTGTAAGACCCGACTTTTATAAATAAAGATGAATTTTTCTATAAATATTATTTTTGAATATTATGGAATAAATTTGATATAATGTTATAGTTGTGGGTAATATTTATAAATTTTGCAAAGTATATGAAGTTGTTATAAAATATTAGTTTGGTGGGGAATATTCTTTTTTGTTAGGAATATTAAGTATACAGATGGCTCGATCATTGGTGGACCCCACAGCGAAATTATTATCGGATTGAAAAAGCGACAAAAATATTTTATAAAAATAACGGCGGAGGTATTCTGAATTAAAAGCTGTTGAACTACGGTGGTAAAAAAATGCGATGTCTGGCGTGGTTGCGTAGTAGCACGCGGTATTGATTATTGATCTTTACGTGAAAGTCAACTCGGTTATACTCGATTATTACTACTGATAATTCTTTGCATCATATCTCTTATATTATTGATTCAATTATTGTCACGATATCATACATATAATATGTTATAGTATTAAATCAATAATTGAGGCGATGAAGTTATAAATGATTAATAATTGTTGAAAGATTAAATATGTGTTGATGAAAAAAAAAAATGATTTGTGGTAAGTTTGATTATTTTATGGGGGCTTCATATGTCATCATCTAAGAGTCTCTTAAATCGATAGTAATTACCTTTGTCGATAGTATTTACCTTAAATCGATAGTAATTACCTTAAATCGATATAAATAATACCTTAGTAATAAGTAATTACCTTGTGAATAGTAATTACCTTAAATAAATAGTAATTACCCTTGTGAATAGTATTTACCTTATTCGATAGTATTTACCTTAATTAATAGTAATTACCTTTACGGACGTCGAACCTTTATGGGTTTCACATTCGAGCGTCCGACCAGCATGAGTTTTCACATTCTGAGCGTCGAACCACTTTTCTTCTTTTACATTCGTTCAATGTCCGAGCCACTTGCCTTTTCACCACGGCGGTCTTTAAGCTAAAATCTTCTATAAATAGAGGCTGAGGGCTTCATTATTTTCACGAATTCATTCAAGCTATAGAGAGAAAGTATAGAGAATAAGAGAAAGAAGAAGAGTATTTTATTCTTACTGCTGCTGCGATATTCATCTCTACCAAATGTAAGGGGTGTTATTCTTTCTTATTAATGAAGAAGCTGTTGTTATTTCATTTGCTTATTATTACATTGGAATAACTTTTGTATCTGTGGTTTACCTATACTTGGTGACATTCTTCTATTATTACATTGGAACATCACATGCATGTGTTTTACAGGACTGGTTAAAATCTTTATTATTATTACATTGGAACATCACATGCATGTGTTTTACGGGACTGGTTAAAATCTTTATTATTATTCATTGGAACATCACATGCATGTGTTTTTACACGGGGACTGGTTAAATTCTTTATTAATACATTGGAATATCTGTCATGTGTTTTACTGGGATGCAGTTCCATCTTTATTATTACATTGGAACATCACATGTGATTGTGAATTTCACGACTTTGGTTAGATTATTTATTATTACATTGGAATAACTTTTATGCATGCGATCTATCGCATGCATGGTGATTTCTTTTGTTATTCCATTCTTTATTATACCGGGTTGGTTAAAACTTTGACTTATACTCCATGAAATTAGTAGAATATCCTTGATATTTGCGTTTCGTCGATATCTTTTCATGGAAATATTCTTACGATCATTCTTGAATTTTACTCTCAAAAGCGATTATCATGTTGATAATTTGGGCGTTAATAATTCTGGATAAAATAATTCTTGAACTTGTTTTATTGAATTCTTATATCATTGTCATCATCCTCATGTTTTATATTTTTTTGAAAGTAAATACATGGCACATGTAGTGCGTAGATGGACTTGGTATGATTATGACCGAGAGACTATTGATTGTAATCATGTCCGGTAATGTTACAAATGATGTGATAAAAAAATCCTCGATTAGTAGTAGTGCATTGATGAATGATTTGTTGGCATGATCATGACCATTAATGAATACCTGAATATTCTTGGCGCGTGATGCGTGAATAATTGTGGTGCGTGATCTTAAAGAATATCCTTGGCGTAGTAGTGCGGGGTGATTCGATGATGTGGAATATTTATTAAAAGTGAGTCTCGGCTATAAGCGGTGATGAAAACCTTTTAAAACCTAAAAGATAGTAGATTTTATTTTCTATTGACTCTTTTAATGGATTACATTATTCATTGCGATTAAAGCTGGTTTATACTATTGTATTTTATCGGTTTAACATTGTTGAAGACTAATGATAATTTATTACGCATTATCTTAGTCATAATATTTCTTCTTGGGCTAGTTGAACTCACCTTTTCTTTCTTTCATTCTTCTTGAAATGATAATATAAATTTGCGCAGATGGTCACGAGTCGGGTCCTCACTATTACAGCAGTGTGATGGTCACATATAAGATAGCATTAGTAGTCCTCATTTGTATTTACTCAGGTTTAAAAATAGTGTGATAATAATTTATAATGAGGACTTTTTTTTGAGTTTGTATAATAATCTAGTAGAGCGATATTTGTATTTAAACTCATCGATTTATGTACATATTTTACAAAAATGGTGAGTTATGTTAATAAGTTGTATTTAAATTACATACCATGTAAAAATGGCAAAAAGGAAAAGATGATGACTAGGGTGATGTATATACAACAATTCATTAGTCTTGACGAGAAAAAAATCTAATAGAATCTGATCCAACAATTTTTAAATCAATATTATGAGAAATAATAATTCATTAGAAGAGTTAAGTCAAACTATCTTATATATGAATTTAAAAAGTTCATCGTCTATCTTTTATCCTATAACATCAATCGATATATACGGAATCAAATATTCATTTTTGCTACTACGGGCCGACATATTCATTCATTCTTATTCATTTAAACTACAAAAGATCTTTGCTTCTCGAAAGATATTCTTGAAATCATTCATCTTTGCACTTTCAAAGATATTCAATAATATCATCATTTAAAATCGAGGATGATGAAAAATATTTTTAAAGAAAGCGAATCCAATTGAAACAAAATGACAAGGATTATGGATTAAAGATCCGAGTACTTTGTTTTATCCATGTCCAAAATACCTCAAAAATAATCATAGTGGTGTAAAATTCAAGAATGATCAAAACATGGATACAATCAAAGCTAGTATCCACAATAGATATTTTAGGACGAAAAGAAAAAATTTCATTTTTGAATATGAATAAAGTGATTCGTGAATAATAATCATGATATCACGTGAATAGTGTAGTCACGGTATACGTGAATAGTAATTAGACACCAAAAGTTCCAAATTTGATAAAAACTTGGATCAATATTTCAGCATAATGATATTGAAGAAATAATATCATTACTGAAAATAATAATATCCACTTACCTCGAAAGATCGATACTTAGTTTGAAACCTTGGGATATAAAGCTTTGTACTTAACTTGAACTCAGTATATAGCAATACTCAAAATATACTCAAAATACTCACAAGAATAAACTCGATAATATAGAGAGAAAATTTGATTTACGTTGTGATTTTCAATTCTAACCTAAGCACCTATTTATAGGAAAATGCTTTAGAACACCAAAGCGAAAATTTATTAAAATATTAATTTATTAATTTTTATTCTTACACCCACATTTAGAATCTGAATTCAATACTTCTAACACATACAAACCACAATAATGACAAAAACGTTTTGTCATTCTAAATATTTATACTTTCAAAAATCAATTATTTGAACTTGAAACTTCAATAATTCACAATAAATAGCCTTTTATTAAAAATTCAAAATCGCGTATTTTTATAGGAAATTCAATTCTCTACAACTTTGGAAGAAAGTTTTTCCAAATTCCAAACGAAATTGGCCGAAAAATCCACAAAGCAGACGATTTTACGGTATAATCAAATTTTAGTCAATAAATGGGGTCCATGAGCATGTTTAACATGTTTTAAACATTTATTACAACAAAAATACTCTTCCTCCTCATATACTCATATATCCCACATTCATTGTAAAAATATCACCATTATTATATTATTAAAATATAATAATATATTTAAATGAATTATTTTATCGAGAAAAGATAAAATTTCAATTTTCAACAATTGTCACATTAAATTTTTTCCATCTATATCCACATAAAATCAATATTTTTCTCATCATATGAATCAATAATTAATTATTCACAAATAATATTACGAATCATGATATTGTGACGGACGGTTCAGGAAAGATGGGGCTTTCCATAAGAATTTCTCCTTCTTGGCGCGCAATTAGGTGACCAAACCTCTCCTTGAAGCGAGAACTTTCTAGACATTGCCAATAATGTTATCTAATAATATTATTAGGATAATATGAATTATTGCTTGATAATGAAAAAATCTTGTGTAATGACAATTATTGAAACAACAACAATATAAAATATCAACGCATGATAAATTATTAAATCAATAAAATATTGAGCGATAATTACTTTGTAACCATTATTGAGTAGTGCCTTCTTACGTAAGAATCAATAATTGGTGCAATCACCGGTGTCTTCTTCTTGTGTTTTAACCATAGGTATTTTAACGGTATTAACTTGAGCTGACTACTGTTGTTATTTTAAACAACTTATATTTGTCGTTTTCTTCATCCAATAAACTTTCCGTTATGGGGCCCACAAAAGATCTTGTAAATGTCATTTAATATTCCCAAACTGATGAGAATATTCCACGACCAAAACGAATATTCCCAAGCAACAATGAATATTTTATAACCACTTGCTTATTTTGAAATATTTGTGTATTTTACCCATAACTATCCACATTAATCAAATCAACCCTTACTATTTCAAAATAATAAATAAAGAAAAATTAAATTTCATTAATAATAAGTTGGGGTCTTCTGACCTCCCTCCTTATGAAATTTAGTCCTCGAAATTGATGTACGTACAGTGTTTCGAAAAGGTGAGGATACCTCGCTTTCATTTCCGTTTCCAATTCCCAGGGTCATTTCCTCTATAGCATGATTCCTCCATGAAAACTTTAACTTGTGGTATGACACTTTCTTGGCGTAGGACATGCTCCTTCCTATCCAAAATCTTGGCAATACCTCCTCATACGTTAAGTCTTGGTATCTCGTCCGGTTCTAACTTTCATAGCGTGGTTCGGTCTTTCACATATTTGAAATGCAGGATATGTGAAACACATTATGAACACGAGACATACTTCGGAGGTATGTGCCAGTCTATAGGCTACATTTCCTGCTCGGTCGAGAATTTGAAATGGACCAATAAATCGTGGATTGAGCTTTCCTCTCTTTCCAAATCTTGTAACTCCTTTCCATGGAGCGACTTCATGACAATACGTGATCCCTATACTAAATTCCACGTCCTTTCGATGAAGATCACATATAACTCTTTTAGTCGATCTTGTGCCGTTTATATCGTTGTCGAATCATTTGGATCTTTTTGAGAGTCATGCATGTACCTTCGGTCCCAACAATGTTGCTTCACCCACCTCGTCCCAACATCTTTGGAGAGTGACACTTTCGTCCATATAATGCTTGAATGGAGACCCACACTATATACTTGCACGATAAGCTTGTTGTTGTAGGAGAATTCCACCAATGGTAAATACTTATCCCAACCCCTAAAAGTCTAGGACCACGAGTCTTAATAAATCTTCAAGAGTTTGAATAGTCCTTTCTGATTGTCTCAAATCCGTTTGAGGATGGTATCTTAGGCTCAGATAAATAAATCCGTGCCCATAGCTTTTTTGCAAGCTAACCCAAAATCTTGAAGTGAATCTTGGGTCACGATCAAAAACTATGGATACAGGGCATGCCATGCAACCTCACAATCTCATTCACGTCATACTTGTGAAGGCGTTCGAGGAATAAGTCTCCGTATCGGTAAGAAATGAAGCGGAACTTGGTTAATCTATCAACAATAACCCAAATAACATTGATGCCTTGAGAAGCCGTGGGAAGACCGTAACGAAATCCATGGTAATGTGTTCCCACTTCCATTTTGGAATCTCAAGTGGTTGCAACGGACCCTTAGGTACTTAGATGCTCATTTTTTACCGTTGACAAGTTAAACACATTGAGATAAACTTTGCAATCTCTCTCTTCGTATTGTTCCACCAAAATGTATGTCAAGATCACGATACATTTTGGTACTTCCAAGATGGATTGCAAATGGTGTATTGTGTGCCTCCATCATAATCTTGTACTTCAAATCGTAGTCGTTAGGGACACAAAGTCTAGAGTGGACTCAAAGTATTCCTTCTTCATCAATTCTCGCTTCTAATAGCTCCTTCTTGTACTTTCTTCTTCATACGCATCGATTTCAAGGTTGGGTGGCTTGAGCAACCTTAACTTTTTCTATTAAAGTTGGCTCTATGTCGTATACTTGACATCATCGCACTCTATCTCATTCCATATGATCTTCTACTACTCGGCCTTGTCATTTACCACGTTCGCTTTTCGGGATGGTATTGAATAGTGTGGTCGTAGTCTTTCAATAGCTCGAGCCAACGTCAGCGTCATTTTGAAGTTCTTTTGAGTGAAGAAATATTTAAGGCTTTTATGGTGCGAATATATCTCCACTTTCTCCCCATATAGATAGTGCCTCTATATCTTTAATGGCGAAAAGCATTACTTTGCCACTCTAGATCATGAGTAGGATAATTCCTCTCATCTCTTTAAGTTGTCGCGAGGCATAGGCTATGACTTTCCCACGTTGCGTGAGAACACATCCTAACCCTTTGCACGAAGCATCATTTGTAGATAACAAATCCATCCCTCAACCGGATGGTATTGTTAGAAACAGTCTTGAAATAAGTCTCTTTTAAGCTCTTGGAAACTTTTCTCGCATTCTTAAGCTCCAAGCGAATTTTGTATCCTTCCGAGTTAGTTGAGTTAATGGAGTAGCGATTAGAAAACCCTTCCACGAATCTCCGATAATAACCCATTTGAACCCAAAAGCTTCATCTTGATCACCACTTCGACTTCTATTGCTCCCACTTTGTATTGCTTCAATCTTGGCGGGTCCACGGATACTCCATGTTTTGACACCACATGCCCAAGGAATGCTACTTCCTCGGCAGCGAACTCGCATTTCTTCAATTTGACATATAGTTTGTTTTCACGAAGACTTTGGAGTACCGACTTTCAAATGGTGCTCATGATCTTCCGACTTTTGGAATTTATGAGGATGTCATCAATAAAAACAACAACGGTAGATCCAATATTCCTTGAATACTCGGTTCATCATATCCATGAAAGCCAGCGAGGAGCATTAGTTAGTCCTAAAAGACATGACTAAAATTCATAATGCCCATCTGAGGGTTACAAGAGCGGTCTTTGGAATATCCTCGGTTCTAATCTTGGTGATGATGATATCGAGCGAAGATCGATTTTGAAAAAATTGTGCCCACTTGTTGGTCAAAACAAGTCATCAATACGAGGTGGGGATACTATTCTTGATGGTGACATGGTTCAATTCCGATAGTCGATACAAAATCGCATACTCCGTCTTTCTTCTTTACTGAATAAAAATGCGAGGGCACCCCGAGGAGATGTCTTGGATGAATGATAAGCCGATGTCCAACAATTTCCTATAGTTGGACCTTTAACTCTGAAGTTCAATATGAGCCATTCGATATGGGGTTTTAGAAATGGGCTTTGTACGAGGTTCAAGATCAATAAAGAATTCACTTCACGTTACGGGGGTGAGCGGAAGTTCTTGAAATCGTCGGGAAAAATCGATAACAACAGGAATATTATTCAAATTTAACGTGTCTTTATTCAAATCCATAACATGGGCTAAGAAAGCTTGACATCCATTTTCAATAAGCGAATAGCTTTATGATTAGATATGACGGTGATTGATTTTAATGGTTTAGTTACTTGAATTAAATACAACGAGGTTGGTTAGGAATATGAAAACTAACAACCTTACGAAAAACAATCAATTTTGGCGTGATGAGTAGTTAACCAATCAATCCCTAAAATCACATCAAAAGCAAGTATCTTTAAAGAGATAAAGATTCAATAGGTAAGGTGATGGTGCCAACTTGAATCAAACAAGATTTATAAGCGATTGGATGTGATGAAAGTTTCTCCTAATGGAGTTTCCACAGATAGGTCAAAATCTAATTTCTCAGAGTCGAGTTTAAAAGTTGAGCACATGCGGGAGAGATAAATGAATGGGTATGCCGAGGTGTCAAGTAAGGTATAAACTTCATGAGAATTTATAAATAGCTTACCATGATCACCGCGCCCCAAAATTTTTGTATCGTCACCCATCTTGGATGCGCCACTTACATGGTACATAAATTCAAATCTGACTTCTTACTAATATAAGCGTAGGTATGCAATCGACATAAATAAGCGTGAGTTTGAATACAAATATTGTCTACTAGATATTATACTGAACTCAAAAGGAGTCCTCATTACAACTATTATCACCTTTATTTCACGGAATAGTGAGGACTACTAATCTTATCCTCTGGACCATTACTTGGTTCCCCAGAGCTTCGTCCCGGCTATGTTCTCATTTCACGAAGAGAAACGGTGAAAGAAAGGTGAGCTCAACTAGCCCGATGAAATATTATGACTAAGATAATGCGAGAATAAATTATCATTAGCCTTGAACGATGTTAAGCGATAAAATACAATAGAACTAACCGGTTTAAGCTGCGGTGGAATAAGCGATCCATTAAAAGAGTCAGTAGAGAATAAAATCTACTATCTTTTAGGTTTTAAAAGGTTTTCATCAATTTTTATCATTTGAGACTCGACAATAAATAAACCACCACATCTAATCATCCATGTACCACGGTCGAGGATTTTCATCAAATTATCAATGGTCATGACTATCTTAGAATCACCCACAGTGTAATCATACCAAAAACTATCCATCCATTGCATTCTACGAATATTTGAGGACTTTTGTCACATCATTTATATCAAGTCGTGATTATCTTAGAGATGATCCTGGTCATAATCATACTAAGTTCATCTATCTTGCGTAAGCGAAGATAACATAATATAACATGAGGATGATGACATGACATAGTAATTCAATAAAACAAGTTCAAAATTATTTAATCCATGAATTATTAACGTCAAATTGTCGACGTAATCTTTTGTTTACGTGAGTAAAATTCAATAATGATCGGAAGAATATTTCCATGAAAAGATCTTTGGATGAAAGCGCTTGAATATCGAGGATATTCTACTAATTTCATGGAGTATAGAAGTCAAAGTTTTAACCAATTGGGTATAATAAAGAATGGAATAACAAAAGAAATCACCGTGCATGCGGTGCTTGCGCATGAACGGGTTATTCAGCAGAATAATAATAACGGAACGGTCGGGTGAAATTCACACAAAGCGGGATGTTCAACGAGAATAATAAAGATGGAACCGGATCCGGTGTAAAACACATGCGAGATAGGATATTCAGCGAGAATGATAAAGAGCGGAACCCCGAGTCGGTGTAAAACAAACTGCAGACAGGGATGTTCAGCGAAATAATAAAAAAGCGGAACCGGTCCGGTGTAAAACACCTGAGAGGGATGTTCAACGAGAATAATAGAAGAATGTCACCAAGTATAGGGTAAGCCGTTATCTGAGTTATTCAGCCGGAATAATAAGCGATGGAATAACATAAGGATTTCACAAGTAAGTATAGGGTATCTGCGTGTCTGAGGTTATGTATAGGGTATGCCACTTTTACGAGTTATTCAGCGAATGATAATGAATGGAATAACGAAGTTCTCTTCAAAGAAGAAGAATAACACCCACTACCGTAAAAGAACCTGAATATAGAAGTAGTGAAGTAGCGAGAATACTCTTCTTCTTTACATTTTTCTCTCTATAAACTTCTCTATAATTTCTCTCTACAGAGTTTGATGAATTAAATGAAAATAATGAAGGAATGAGCTTATTTATAGGAAAATGGAATGCATAGTAACTAATCCATGAGCGGTCCAGATTGATTTACTTTAATCGGCGGTCCATATTTAAAGAAAATCTTTTAAATAAAATATAATATATTCTATTTATATAAAAATATTTTACTATATGCAAACCTTTATGCAATCTTATCAAAAATCTTATCAAAAAAACTATTTCTGTAATGCGTAATAAAATATAATATATTACATTTATAGAATAACTTTAATAAAGTATTCTATTTTATATAAAAAGATGTTTACATTTTATTACGTTAATAATACGAATAAAACAAAAGCGTCATTATCATTATAATAATTCATATTATTAATCGTGATAATGGAATCAAAGCTGGTGACTTCTCACATAAGCATCGATAATCGATCTACAGTGTGTTCTTATGCAACCACACGTATTCTTTGTACTTTTACTACCGAGTAGTTCAACGATAACCACGGTAAAACTTCCTCCGTTATTTTAATAAAATATTTTTGTCGTTTTCTCGATCAAATGATAAATTACATTATGGAGGTCCACCAATGATTGGTAGTTATCTGCGAATATTCCTGCTAAACCAAATATTCCCAGACCAATCGAATATAATATAACCACTTGCATACTTTGCAAAATTTATAAATCTACCCACAACTATAATATTATCTCAAATTCACACCATAATATTAAAAAATTATTTCGACAAAATTTAAATCTTTATTAATAAAATCACGGGGTCTCCTGATCTCCCTCCTTATGGAATTTAAGCCCTCGAAATTAGAGTGCGATACACAGGTATGATAAAGAGATGAGGATACCTTGAATACCTTTATCGTTTAAAAATATTAAATTCATCTTTGAAATCTTGCGAAGCTATTCATTAACAATTCAATCTTTGCCTTTCTGACTTTTAAAAAGATATCTAAGCTGTAAAAACCAATAATCTTTGAGGCCTTCGACTTAATAGTATCACGACCACGAATTATCCATTACACCATTTGGCCAGGGATATTACGTGTTTTCAATCTGATCATGATTATCTTAGAATAATCCTTGGTCGTAATCATACCAAATCTATCGATGCACTACTGACGAAGATGACTTTTACCACATCCGAGAATTAATATTTCATTCTTTGAGACTCGATTCGATAATTAATCCATATCATCGAATCATCCACACTTTTCTGAGGCCAAGGATATTCATTAGTATCACGACCACAAATTATCCATACCTTCTACGGCGAAGATAATTGTGTATTCATTAGTATCCGATGACAACAAATTATCCAAACCTTACTGACGAAGATAATTGTGTATTCATTAGTATCCGACCACAAATTATCCATGCACTACTGACGAAGATCGTGTATTCATTAGTATCACGACCACAAATTATCCATTACACTACTGACCGAAGATAGCGTGTATTCATTAGTATCACCACAATTATCCATGCTTACGACGAAAGATAATCGTGTATTCATTAGTATCACGACCACAAATTATCCATGCACTACGGCGAAAGATAATTGTGTATTCATTAGTATCCGACCACAATTATCCATACACTTCGGCCAAAATAATCGTGTATTCATTAGTATCACGACCACAAATTATCCATACTTATCTACCGGCGAAGATAATTGTGTGTATTCATTAGTATCCACGACCACAAATTATCCATACCTTCTGACGAAAGATAATTGTGTATTCATTAATATCACGACCACAAATTATCCATGCACTCTTCTGACGAAGATAATTGTGTATTCATTAGTATCCGACCACAATTATCCATACCACTACGGACGAAGATAATTGTGTATTCATTAGTATCCGCGACCACAATTATCCATGCACTACTGACCAGAAGATAATCGTGTATTCATTAGTATCCGCGACCACAATTATCCATGCACTACGACGAATAATTGTGTATTCATTTACGGTTATGATTATCTTAGAACAATCCACAGTCATAATCATACCAAGTCCATCTATCTTACTTCTGGGCCGAGATGACTTTCAACGTAATATAAGCGTGAGGATAATGATATAAAGAATCGATCAAATGAGATAAAGGATAAATATTAAACATTTATAATATAATTTATCCGAGGATTCAAGAATATCCCCATGTTATCAATCACTTAATAATCTCATAATCTAATAACATTAATATTATAATAATATTTTAATCACTTCTTAAATTTATAAACAATTTATCTCTCGATTGTTTACGCTTTACCATATAATGCATTTAATCATTCAAAAATGCCATACTCATAAAATATCATCACCAATTATCAAATCCTCATCAAAAATATATGCATATACTCTATATAGGATTCTTTAGCCATAAAATCCTATTTTCAACTTTGTTACTTCACATAACATATTTAACTCATATGTTAAGTAACTAAACTATTTTCATGAAAATACCAAATCAGTCCCAAAATATTTCTTTTCTGGGATTTAGCATAATATAGTCCCATAATGAAAATATATTTTTCTCGAATTTTTAAAATTCATTTACTATTTTTCAAAATCAATTTCCAATTAATTCCTTAAGAAATTAGCTACCTCAAGTTTAACTCCAAAATTCCCAAATCTTGGCAGGACCTTACACATGTTAACATGAGCTTCCAGTTTAAATTTCATGGTCATGGGAGTTATAGAACTTGGTTATAGCGTTTTTAAATCGGAAAAACCTAAATATTGAAATAGTCATAACTTGCTCATTTTAAGTCGAAATGAGCTCATTTTTGGACAGGAGGTACTTTATACCATATACTTTCATGTCCCAAAAGGCCAGAATTTTCTCATAATTTAAGTGGCCAAAATAGCCCCTTAAAGTTTCTGGGCAGTAGCATTTTCAAAATTTACAGCTTTGGCCTCCTTTGCTAAAATCAGTCCACACAAAAATCTACAACACCTTTTCCAGTAATTCCACTTGGATTAGTTAGGTAACTCATAGATCTAACTCTAGGACTTGACCACACTCAAAAATTCAAAATATAATAGGAGATATGGTCAATTGAATTTCATATTCGTTTTTCACCAAAATCGATTTTCAACTTTTTGTGATTTCTAAGAAACTTTCATGTTTTTCACATAATAACCAACATAACTCATCATAACACTTACTAATACTTCATATACCCATAATTTTCATTAGTCCAATGCTTTTATTATGACTTTCATCATAATCCTCGTAAACAGATCCTTTTAGTTGAAGAAATATTTGAGGGTTTAAGAAATGGGTTTTTTTCTTTGAATCGATACAAAATTCGATTTCACGCTCTAGGGTAGGCTAGAAAATCTTCAAGAATACGTCAAGAAATTTATTAATGATATAAATATCATTCAAAGCTATTACTCTCGTCGAGATTTGGATAGTCGTCACATTAATACCAATGCTGACTTTCATCCCAACTTTGGATAACTTAACGTCATGATGACACCTTACATAAATGTATAGTCAAAAACTTTTTAGAAATTAGAATCTTTGGGAAGTGCTCAAGGAAACCTTCGTACATGGGAGGCCGTGCTTACAGGTTATGATAGATATCATATGGCCACGAAATTATTCTTGGTTTACCCATAGACCCCGAAAGAAAAATGAGAAGATTCTATCATATTCTTCCCGATGGTGAGTCTTCTCTTGATTTATCATTATCTCCTTTGTCTCAAATTGAAATTATACTTCAAACAAACACCAAGATCATATAGGTAGTGCTCAATAAATATACTCGACAAGTGGATGAGCACAACCACATCTTATGATGACACGAGGTTGTATGTCATTAGACATCTTGTATGATAGTGGCAAAACACTCTTTCAGCGTTGGGTTAGCCTCACCTAGTTGATTCACCAAATATAACTACTAAATGATGACCACCATTCTATTCCTTTGTTACCCCCGCCGACTAGCTACACTCTTTTATTACACGAAAGGAATTGTGAAGCAAAAGGGTTAATTAATATATCAAATATTATCCTATATACTCTACGTGAGCCAATTAAATAACAAATAAACTTAGGTAGGTCATACTAGCGAAGAATTTCCGTCTCTCCCCTCTGGTTCTTATCTCGCATCTTGGCAGGGATCGTATCCTAAGCTCGATACCAGCAATTGACTCGGACACCAACTTATGTCGGCTCACCTCATTTGGTACTGTCGACTTGCCACTTAGGCGAAGGCGGCGTCCCCTACGAATGCGGCCGGTGGCATTCCCCATCAACGAAGTCACCACCGAGAGGCCTCGGGCTCTTCACACTTATGGCTTTGATACCAAGTGTGGCGCCCCCAAAATTTTGTATCGTCACCCATCTTGGGTGCGCCACTTACATGGTACATAAATTCAAATACAACTTACTAATATAGGCATAAGTATACAATCTGATCGACATAAAGCGTGAGTTTGAATACAAATATTGTCTACTAGATATTATACAAACTAAAAAGGAGTCCTCATTACAACTATTATCACACTATTTCACGAATAGTGAGGACTACTAATCTTATCCTCTGGACCATTACTTACGTTCCCCAGGCTAAATCCCAGTATGTTCTCATTTCTGAAGAAAACGGTGAAAGAAAAGGTGAGCTCAACTAGCCCGATGAAATATATTATGACTAAGATAATGCGAGAATAAATTATCATTAGCCTTCAGCGATGTTAAGCGATAAAAATCTGATAGACAACCCGGTTTAAGCTGCGGTGGAATAAGCGATCCATTAAAAAGAGTCGAGTAGAGAATAAAATCTACTATCTTTTAGGTTTTAAAGGTTTTCATCAATTTTTATCATTTGAGACTTCGACAATAAATAAACCACCATCTAATCATCCACATTGTACCACGGTCGAGGATTTTCATCAAATTATCGATGGTGTGTGACTATCTTAATCACCCCAGTCATAATCATACCAAAAACTATCCATCAACGCATTCTGAGGCCCTGAGGGACTTTTGTCACATCATTTATATCAAGTCGTGATTATCTTAAGAATGATCCTGGTCATAATCATACTAAGTTCATCTATCTTGCGTAAGCGAAGATAACATAATATAGCATGAGGATGATGACATGACATAGTAATTCAATAAAACAAGTTCAAGAATTATTTAATCCATGAATTATTAACGTCAAATTGTCGACATGATCTTGTTTACGTAGAGTAAAATTCAATAATGATCGGAAGAATATTTCCATGAAAAGATCTTTGGATGAAGCCTTGAATATCGAGGATATTCTACTAATTTCATGGAGTATAGAAGTCAAAGTTTTAACTTATTTGGGTATAATAAAGAATGGAATAACAAAAGAAATCACCGTGCATGCGGTGCTTAGCGAGCGGTTATTCAACGAATAATAATAACGGAACGGTCGGTGAAATTCACAGAAGCGGGATGTTCAACGAGAATAATAAAGATGGAACCCGGATCCGGTGTAAAACACAGATAGGATATTCAGCGAGAATGATAAAGAAGCGGAACCGGTCGGTGTAAAACACACGCTTGAGCGAGGATGTTCCAACGGAATAATAAAAAGCGGAACCGGTCGGTGTAAAACACACGACGGGGATGTTCAACGAGAATAATAGAAGAATGTCACCAAGTATAGGGTAAACCATTATCTGAGTTATTCAACGAGAATAATAAGCGATGGAATAACATAAGGATTTCACCAAGTATAGAATTATCTGGCGTATCACAGAGTTATGTATAGGGTATGCCACTTTTACGAGTTATTCAACGAGAATGATAATGAATGGAATAACGAAGTTCTCTTCGAAGAAGAAAGAATAACACCACTACAGTAGTAAAAAAAATGAAATATAGAAGTAGTGAAGTAGCGAGAATACTCTTCTTCTTTCTAATTTTCTCTCTATAAACTTCTCTACATAATTTCTCTCTCTAGAGTTTTGATGAATTAAATAAAGAAAATAATGAAGAATGAGCTTATTTTATAGGAAAATGGAATGCGTAGTAACTAATCTATGAGCGGTCGGATTGATTTACTTTAATCGGCGGTCCGTATTTAAAGAAAAAATCTTTTAAATAAAATATAATATATTCTATTTATATAAAAATATTTTACTATGCAAACATATCATCTTATCTGAAAATCTTATCAAAACACTTTGTGCAACACTATCGTAATAAAATATAATATATTACATTTATAGAATAACTTTAATAAAGTATTACATTTTATATAAAAGATGTTTACATTTTATTACGTTAATAATCTGAATAAAACAAAAGCGTCGTTATCATTATAATAATTCATATTATTAATCGACAATAATGGAATCAATGTGGTGACTTCTCACATAAGCATCGATAATCAATCTGGTATTATTCTTATGCGACCACACGTATTCTTTGTACTTTTACTTCTTAGGTAGTTCAGCGGTAACCACGGTAAAACTTCCGTAGTTATTTTAATAAAAATATTTTTTATCGTTTTCTCGATCAAATGATAATTACATTATGGGGTCCACCATGATTGGTAGTTATGCGAATATTCCTGCTTCATAGAATATTCCCCAATGATCGAATATAATATAACCAACTTGCATACTTTGCAAAATTTATAAATACTACCCACTACTATAATATTATCTCAAATTCACACCATAATATTAAAAATTATTTCGACAAAATTTAAATCTTTATTAATAAAATACTCGCGTCACCTCGTTTGGGTTTACATTTTGATTTGACAAAAATCATTGACTTTGAAATCTTTATTGGTTTCACTTCTGCAGTCTGATCTCGGCGATATGTCCTTCCTTTCCACATTATAAGCGTACCTTGAGCTGTTGTGGGCAGTTTAGGCGATATGTCCCTCTTTCCGCATTTATAGCATATAATGGGTGGTCGTTCTCCTCCACCAGAGAACGATTCTTTGGTGGCATGTCGTCTTCACGTAGTGGTTGTTAAATCTTCTCTTTTTAAAATCTCCTCTGACTCGCTTCTTATTTTTCATGGCTATGATTACCATCAGTGGTTACCATTTTAATCCGTCTGTTTCTTTCTCCATTTGGTTATCATTATTACATTGGCTTCTTTATCTGCAGTGCGATCCACAGGTTATGGTCCTGGGTTGAACATACTCGTTATCTCATTTCTAACAATTGAGCCACAATTATGACATCTGAATAGAGAAAAAATTTATGAAAATGAGATATTTATGCATTATCTTGGGTTTGAACCTCAAAACATCCGCGTCATCGTTCCTCATTCTCCATGAAAATGAGGTCTGAACACGGATAACTCTGCAGCTTTGCCTCGTCTTGCGAGACAAATCGTGTTGTTTTGTTACTAATCGATGAACTCCATTTTCCACAGTACTGGCGAACACTTTCGGAAAGTATTTGTCATTAAATAGTTTAAACGTCTCCCAAGACATCTTGAGTCTTGCAATTTGGATGGAGTGCAACTTCCGCGAGACTCCCACCGTAGTCTGCTCGCCACGGAACATAAAGGTGGCGAATGGAACCTTCATTTCTCCGTGCATCCCAAGACATGAATATCTTGGTAATTTGCTTGACCCATGTTTCCGTTGTGATCGGATCGGCTTTCCCTTAAATTACGGGTGGTCCCACTCTTTGAGCTTTGCTTGGTTGTGACAACCCAGGAATTCTTATCATTTCCTCTATATTTTGAACCACGAGTCTCCTAAATGCGATTTTGCGCGAACGAGCAATGGCTTAAAACATCCCCTTGTTCATCATCTCTTTCCGATTGGTGTTGTTCACGGAGAAACATTACCCACTACATGTTGCGTTCTCCTCGTTGGTGAGTCTGAGGCGTCTCCACGGTCTCATTTCCATTGTTAATATTCTCGATCGACATTCTCAAATCTTGTCGTAAAACAAGGCTTAATTAAGGAAATCGATATATCACATAATATCCTATATCTTGACCACGACTAACAAATAAGCTTGGGTAGGACACCTTTAGCGAAGGATTTACTCGTCTCTCCCTCTGGATTCTATTCCCAGATCTCTCATGGAGATCGTATCCTAAGCTTCGATACAGTAACCGTGGCGCCCCCAAAATAGGTATACATCACCCATTACGAGTTGTCGATACGTGAGTGCGAAACAACTACAACTTTATTATTACAACGATAAAGCGTGAGTTTGAATACAAATATTATCTTACAGATAATATCTATACTCGAAATAAATTCTCATCACATTTATTGATACATTATTTTACAAAATGGTGAGGACTACTAAACAACTCTCTAGAACCTTCATTCCATACCCAGGCTAATTCTTCATTATATTCTAGCCTCCACGAGAAGAAAAATGGAACAAAAAGGAAAGGGTGAGCTCAGTAGCCCGATAAAGAATATTATGACTAAGATAATATCTGACAAATTATCATTAGTCTTCAGACGGGGAAAAATCTAATAGAATCTGATAGACAACAAGTTTTTAAATCAATATTATATTGGAAATAATAATTCATTAGAAGAGTTAAGTAGAGAATGCAAACTACTATCTTACATGTATGAATTTAAAAGTTCATCGTCTATCTTTTATCCACTATAACATCAATCGATATATATACGGAATCAAATATTCATCTTTTACTCTGACGCGAAAGATATTCATCGATTAGTCGTGTTAATCTAAACACTGTTTCATCTTTGCACTTTCTGGCCGAAGATATTCTTGAAAATCATTAATATTTGCACTTCTGAATGCCAAAGATATTCAATAATATTATCATTTAAGGCGAGGATGATGAAAAATATTTTAAAAAAGCGAATCGGTGAAACAAAATGGCGAGGATTAAGGATTAAGGATTACGTACTTTGTTTTATCCATGTCCAAAAATACCTCAAAATAATCATAGTGGTGTAAAATTCGAGAATGATCAAAACATGGATACAATCAAAGCTAGTATCCACAATAGATATTTTAGGCGAAAGGAAAATTTTTCATTTTTCGATGAATAGTCTTAGTGATTAAGTGAATAATCTACAGAATCGTGAAGAGTAACTCAGACACCAAAAGTTCCAAATTTGATAAAACTTGGATCGATATTTGACATAATGATATTGAAGAAATAATATCATTACGAAAAATAATAATATCCTTACCTCGAAAGATCGATCTTACAGGTTTGAAACAGGATATAGGCTATGACTTGAACTTGCACCATATAGCAATACTCAAAATATACTCAAAAACTCACAAGAATAAACTCGATAATATAGAGAAAAATTTGAGTTTAGTGTGATTTTCAATTCTAACTAAAGCACCTATTTATAGGAAAATCTTAGAATACAAAGCGAAAATTTATTAAAATATTAATTTATTAATTTTTATTCTTACATACATTTAGAATCTGAATTCAGCCACTTACTTAACACATACAAGACCCACAATAATGACAAAAAACATTTTGTCATTTTAAATATTTATACTTCAAAATCAATTATTTGAGCTTGAAACTTCATAATTCACAATAAATAGCCCTTTTATGGAAAATTCAAAACTCCCGAATTTTTATAGGAAATTCAATTCTCTACAACTTTGCGGAAGAAAGTTTTTCAAATTCCAAATAGAAATTGATCGAAATCTATAAGCAGACGATTTTACAGTTTATAATCAAATTTGGTCGATAAATGGGGTCCATAGAGCATGTTTAACATGTTTTAAACATTTATTGCAACAAAAATACTCTTCCTCCTCGTTATCTCATATATCCCACATTACGTTGTAAAAATATCACCATTATTATATTATTAAAATATAATAATATATTTAAATGAATTATTTTATCGGAAAAAGATAAAATTTCAATTTTCAACAATTGTCACATTAAAAATTTTCTCCATCTATATCCACATAAAATCAATATTTTTCTCATCATATGAATCAATAATTAATTATTCACAAATAATATTACGAGAATCCTGATATTGACCCGAGGCGGTTCGAGGAAGAGGGGCTTTCGATAAAATTTCTCTCTTCTTGGCCTTGATTAGGTGACGAAACCTCTCCTTAGAGCAGAACTTTCTAGACATTGCCAATAATGTTATCTAATAATATTATTGGATAATATGAATTATTGCTTCGATAATTAAAAATCTTGTGTAATGACAATTATTGAAACAATGATATAAAATATCAACGCTTGATAATTATTAAATCGATAAAATCTTTGAGCGATAATTCTGTAACCATTATTGAGTAGTGCCTTTGTGCCGCCCCAAAATAGGTATACATCACCCATTACGGTTGTCGATACATGATACGAAGCTTAACTCTGAACTTTATTATTACAACAAGATAAAGCGTGAGTTTAAATACAAATATTATCTTACAGAGCAATATCTATACTCAAATAAATCCTCATCACATTTATTGATACATTATTTTACAAAAATGGTGAGGACTACTAAACAATCCTTTCTAAAACCTTCATTCCATACCCAGGCTAAATCTTCATTATATTCTCGCCTCCCGAGAAGAATGGAACAAAAGGAAAAGGGTGAGCTCAACTAGCTTTCGATAAAGAATATTATGACTAAGATAATATACAACAAATTATCGTTAGTTTTCAACGAGGGGAAAAATTTAATAGAATCTGATAGACAACAAATTTTAAATCAATATTCGCGGTGGAAATAATAATTCATTAGAAGAGTTAAGTAGAGAATGCAAACTACTATCTTACATGTATGAATTTAAAAGTTCATCGTCATCTTTTATCCTGTAACAACAATCCATAAACATCTGGAATCAAATATTCATCTTTGCACTACTGAGCCAAGATATTCATCGATTCTTCATGTATTCGTTTAAACACTGTTCATCTTTGCTTGACTACTGGGCGAAGATATTCTTGAAATCATTCATCTTTACTACTGAGGCCAAAGATATTCAATAATATCATCATTTAAGGTAGGATGATGAAAATATTTTTAAAAAAGCGAATCGGTTGAAACAAAATGACGAGATTAAGGATTAAGGATTACTTTGTGTTTTATCCGTGTTCAAAAATACCTCAAAATAATCATAGTGGTGTAAAATTGAGAATGATCAAAACATGAATCTGATCAAAGCTAGTATCCGAGAATAGATATTTTGGACAAAAAGAAGAAATTTCATTTTTCGATTGAATAGTCTTGAGTATCACGTGAATAGTCTTGGTATCGTGAATAGTCTTAAATATCGTGAATAATAACTCAGACACCAAAAGATAGAAATTCCACAAAAAAACATTTTCACAGCTTAATGAATAGTACTCGTGAATAGTAACTTCGTGAATAGTAACTCATGAATAGTAACTTCGTGAATAGTAACTCATGAATAACTTTAGACATGAAAAGTTCCAAATTTGATAAAAGTTCAACGATATTTCGGTAATAATGATATTGAAGAAATAATATCATTTGAGAAGAAAATAACATCCACTTACCTCGAAAGAATCGATCTTGGAAGGAAGATCGGAAGTGATCTTTGAATGAAACTTATCTTGAGCGATGACTCTCAAAGTATCTAAATACTCACAAAATCGCTCAATAATATAGAGAGAAGAAAGAGAAAACTTTGTTTACGGTGTGATTTTAATTCTAACTTAGCCCTCTATTTATAGGAAAATGTTATAGCACGCAAAGCGGACTTAACCGCAACTTTGATGGCTTTACACCGCTACTTATTCCCACCCACCACATTTGAAAATTCAATTCAAAGACATTTTTCACCAACCACAAGTGGGGCCCTCACTTCTAAATTTTCCCACCAAAATCAATTATAACCCTACTTTCCAGAATCAAACACCTCTTAAAATTTATAACAAATCATTCGTTTCATTTTAACGGTTCAAAATTTGTAGACATATACTCAACTTATATATGTATAACATATCCAAAAATCATAGCGATCCAAACTCAGATTAAAAAATTATAACTCCGCATGATATATATCGTAAAATCTTGATTTGATTTTTAATACCTCCGTTCAAAAAAAATCTTGATAAAACACCTCAACATTAAATCCTTCAATTATAACCACATATAATAAATAAATCCATCATTTATATCCATATCAAATAAATATTTTCTTATCATATAAATCAATAATTAATTATTCCCAAATAATATTCTGAATCCACAATTATAATGACCAGGCGGTTCGGGAAGGGGGGCTTTCGATAAAGGATCTCTCCTTCTTGGTAGCCTTGATTAGGTGACGAAACCTCTCCTTGAGGCGAACTTTCTAGACATTGCCAATAATGTTATCTAATAATATTATTCAAATAATATGAATTATTGATCGATAATGGGAAATCTTGTGCGTTGACAATTATTGAAGCAATGATAATATAAAATACCAACCAAGCGACAATTATTGAATCGATAAAATAAAATCTTGAGCGATAATTCTTTATAACAATTATTGAGTAGTGCCTTAACTACGTAAGGATCGATAATTTATGCAATCTGAGTGTCTTCTTTACTTGTTGACATGGCGTATTAGTGTGTTTTAACCACCGGGTATTCCAACGATGATAATGGTAACAATTCTGTAGTTATTTTTAAACAACTTATATTTGTCGTTTTCCTCATCCAATCGCTTTCCGTTATGGGGCCCACATACGTGGGCATTTACCATCGTACGAATATTCCCGAAAGCGATGCGAATATTCCGACCAAACGAATATTCCCAAACAAAAATGAATATTTTATAACCACTTTGCTTATTTTGAAATATTTAAGTATTTTACCCTAATTATCCATATTAATCAAATCAACCCTTACTATTTCAAAATAATAAATAAAGGAAATTCCTTTTTATTTAAAAAAATTTGAGGGTCTTCAACCTCCCTCCTTATGAAATTTAAGTCCTCGAAATTGACGTCACGTACTGGTGTTTGAAAAGGTGAGGATACCTCGCTTTCATTTAGTTTCAATTCCGGTCATTTCTCTATAGCATGATTCCTCCACAAAACTTTAACTTGTGGTATGACCTTTCTTGCGTAGGACATGCTCCTTCCTATCCAAAATCTTGGCGGTACCTCTTAAATACGTTAAGTCTTGGCTATCTCGTCCGGTTCTAACTTTCTATAACGTGTTTTGGTCTTTCACATATTCTGAAATGGCAATATATAAAACACATTATGAACACGAGACATACTCGGAGAATAACATGAAGTCTATAGGCTACATTTCCCTACTCGGTCAAGAATTTGAAATGGACCAATAAATCGTGGATTGAGCTTTCCTCTCTTCCCAAATCTTGTAACTCCTTCCGTGGAAGCAACTTCGTAATAATCATGATCCCTACACTAAATTCCACGTCCTTTTCGATGAAGATCCGCGTAACTCTTTTTATCGATCTTGTCTTGGTTTGTATCGTTGTCGAATCATTTGGATCTTTTCGGTGAGTAATACGTCTTAACTTTCGGGTCCCAACAATGTTGCTTCACCCACCTCATCCCAACATATTGGAGAACGACATTTTCGTCCATATAATGCTTGAATGGAGCCACACCTATACTTGCACGATAAGCTGTTGTTGTAGGAGAATTCCACCAATGGTAAATACTTATCCCAATGCCCTTGAAGTCTGGACCACAGTCTTAATAAATCTTCAAGAGTTTGAATAGTCCTTTCGATTGTCGTCTAGTTTGGGGATGGTATCTTAGAACTAAATCGCAAATCCGTGCCCATAGCTTTATGACTAACCCAAAATCTTGAAGTGAATCTTGGGTCACGATCCAAAACTATGGATACTGGAGCATGCCATACTGACCTCACAATCTCATTTACGTCACATCTAGCAAGGCGTTCGAGGAATAAGTCTCCGTGTCGGCGAAATGAATGATTTGGTTAATCTATCAACAATAACCCAAATAGCATTGATGCCTTGAAAGCCGTAGGAGGACCCGTAATGTGAAATCCATGGTAATGTGTTCCCACTTCCATTCCCAGGAATCTCAGTGGTTCTGACGGACCTTAGGTACTAGATGCTCCGCTTTTACGTTGACAAGTTAAACACATTGAGATAAACTTTGCAATCTCTCTTTCGTATTGTTCCACCAAAATGTATGTCGAAGATCACGATACATTTTAGTACTTCGAGGATGGATTGCAAATGGTGTATTGTGTTGCCTCCATCGTAATCTTGTTCTTCAAATCGAGTCGTTAGGAACCTGAAAGTCTAGAGTGGACTCAAGTATTCCTTCTTCATCAATTCTCGCTTAGGAATAGCTCCTTCTTACTTTCTTCTTCATACGCATAATTTCCGAATTGATTGTGGCTTGAGCGACCTTAACTTTTTCTATTAAAGTTGGCTCTGTCGTATACTTGACATCATCGCTTTTCGTTCCGCGTATGATCTTCTATTTAACGCGTCATTCTACGTTATTTTTCGGGGATGGCGTGGTCGAACATAATGTGAAATGAGTCTCCTCTTGAGTTCTTGAAGCTCTTCCCACGTTCCTTGCTCCATTCGAATTTTGTATCTCTACGAAGTCAATTGCGTTAATGGAATAGCGATTCGAGAATATCCTTGTGAATCTCAGATAATAACCAACTAAGCTTTAAGCGTATGGAATAATCACGTATCTGAGTTATTCAATGCGAATAATAAGCGATGGAATAACATAAGGATTTCACCAAGTATAGGGTATCTGGCGTATCTGAGGTTATGTATAGGGTATGCCACTTTTCTGAAGTTATTCAACGAGAATAATAATGAATGGAATAATGAAGTTCTCTTCATGAATAAGAAAGAATAACACCCACTACGGGTATAACAAATAATATTCACTACCTTGAAGAAGAATATTGGCGAAGTGAAGTAGCGAGAATACTTTTCTTCTTTCTCTCTATAGTTTCTCTCTACAGAGTTTGGTGAATTAAATGAAAATAATAATGAAGGAATGAGCTTATTTTATAGAAAATAGAATGCATAGTAATTAATTCATGAGCGGTCCGGATTGATTTACTTTAATCGACGGTCCATATTTAAAAGCAAAATCTTTTAAATAAAATATAATATATTCTATTTATATAAAAACATTTTACTATCTGAACACTATGCAACACTTATCTGAAACACTATGCAACACTATCGTAATAAAATATAATATATTTTATTTATAAAATAACTTTAATAAAGTATTCTATTTTATATAAAAGATTTTTACATTTTATTACGTTAATAATCTGAATAAAACAAAAGCGTCATTATCGCTATAATAATTTATATTATTATTCGAATGATAATGGAATCAAACCGAAACTTCTCACATAAGCATCAATAATCAATACTGGCGTCTTCTTATGCAACCACACGTATTCTTCTTGTATTTTTTACTCTTAGGAGTAGTTCAACGATGATCAACGGTAAAACTTCCGCCGTTATTTCAATAAAATATTTTTGTCGTTTTCTCAATCAAATGATAATTACATTATGGGGTCCACCAATGATTGAGTAGTTGTACTAATATTCCTAACTAAACCGAATATTCCCCAGCCAATCGAATATAATATAACCACTTGCATACTTTGTAAAATTTATAAATATTACCCACAACTATAACATTATATTAAATTATTCCATAATATTCAAAAATAATATTTATAGAAAATTCATCTTTATTTATAAAAGCTGGGGTCTTACAGATGATATTTTACATAGTGGTAATGGATTTGGTTGTGTGATCCCTACAAATCCGAATACTTGAAACCCAATTCGATTATTTTCACGATACCATCTCTATAACGAAATAATACTAATAGTAATGCTAATAATATAAATATTAAACTTAACTTACATAATTATCAAAGTTTAACTCCCAATCGTAACCTTAAATCATTCCTTACAACACATGATCATAAATATATAACATTGTCTTAATAATATTAAACTATCACACGAGATAACATTGTCATCATTCGATGACCTTTCCTTTTCCCTTGTTTCTAGCGAGCCTTGAATGTTCACACTTAGTGAAAATATTTAAATTAAGCAAGGATGAGCATTTGAGTGCCAATGAAGTAATAGCATTTATATATATATATAATTTGAAAGAATTTAAATGCTTTCTTTATACTACCCTTCTACACGGATCGATAGTTGTGAAGTAATTACGAACCAATAATAATAATAATTCTCTTTCAAATCTTTGAAACTACGTCTGAGACTAAATAAGTTTTAGGGGACATCTTATGAACATTGTTTTCATTTTCAAAAGGTTAAGCAGACTTCATCATGAAGCAATGTCATAACTTACTGAGACGCAGGAGGGTGATCGGCTCGTTGTACCTGTGTTGATCAATACTACATTGTTAGAAACGATATTATCGTTCATCCTTTTATCGTAAATGTAGCGCATAAAAAATTTCCCATGTTATGGATGTTCATACTTGTCGGGGTTCCAAACAAAAGGTTTTATCTTATCCAACAATAATCTATAATTCAACATATATGTATATATCGAAGGTGTATCGACATGTGTTTAAATCTGATGATTATCCAGTGGGGACACTTGTTTAACCATTTATAGAAATTAACGAATGAGAATATATATCTAAATTACCATATACTAACATGTTGATAATCAATGGGCATATATAATATAGGTTAATAATCATACGGTAATAATATAATTACGAAACATTCTTACTTCGTGTCCATTCGTAAAAGAAATGCAAAGTAGGATACTTTTGACGATCTTGTTTTACTTATAATAATAATGTGACTTAGTTTTATCTTTTATGTAATCACCTATCATTAATCGGATCATTAGTTCGATTAGAACAATATACTATAACATATAATCTTTGCATTTCATGATCGACACATAACTTACTCACGTTGTTACACATATCATCGTGATCGTTGCATCGCAAAAAACAAGCGAATGCAATCAAAATATTTAAATACAGAGAACAATTTACGAACTATGTGATTATACAATTGCTTGATTCTGTCGATGATTAACTTAGTCTAAGACTACTATTCTATTACTCGATATCTGTAAACATCGGTTATATGACTTAATAATAATTTTAAACATTTATTATACTTTAACATGAATTTCAAACACCTAATCATTATTAAATATCAAAAGCAGTTCTATTATCATTAATACTTAATTAATATAGAACCATTAATGAAATCATTGCCAAAATACCAAAGTTATTTATAATAACTCAAAATATTTTAAAGTATTAATATTACCCTTAAATGATTTTAAAACATTTAAAATCATTTATAAATAATTACCATTAATATTCAAATATTAATGTACTATTTATCCACTATTAAAAGTCATTAATTATAACTTAAAGTATTTTTAATTCATTTATATCCTTTTAAATGATTTTTAAATCAATAAACCATTTTAAACTATTTATTTAATAAATAAATTTAATATCATTAATACTATCATTAATATTAAATTATTAATGAAATTATCCTTTAAATATTAAAAGTTATATTTTATAACTTAAAATATTTTTAAACGCTTTATTTTCATTTAAAATAATTTTTAAAATAATAAAATCATTTTTAACTAAATTATTTAATATAATTATTAAATAACTTTAATATCATTAATAATAATTAATTAATGAAATTCAACACAAAATATTAAAAGTCGTAGAAAATAACCTAGAATATTTTCTTATACCATAATAAAATTTTAAATGATTTTTCATGTATTAAAATTATTTTAAATAATTTATTTAATATTATAATTAAATAAATTAAATACTTTTAATATTCTAAAAATATTAAATATTTATGAAATATATTCAAAATAATTAAAATATAATTTTCGGACTTTAAAAATAATTTTTAATAATTTATTTTGTATTTTTTTAGAATTAAAAACTAATTAATACTAATTATTTAATAAAAATAATTAATTTTATTTAAAACTGTCGCTAAAGACCACCTATAGCGACAGAACCGTCGCTATAGGTGTTCTTCATATAAACCAGAACACCTTGTCAGTTACCGAGCATGCATGTTTGACCAAGTGTAAATCAGTGTGTGTAGTGCTTCTGGACAATCTATGAATTATCTCTTGTAGTACTAGTGCACGTCTACAATACCTAACATCAAACATGGCAATCAAGTATAAAACAAACAAGATCTAAGCTCTTAAAGAAGTTATCGGACACATTCTTTATTTCAATTTGCATGAAATGAAGAAACGAGATCGTCAGGCTCACTTTGGACCTCCACTACCTACTGATCATGCATTGTTTTTGTGTTCTAAGACTTCCACGTTGTAGACAACATGTAGGACTACGAGATCTATCGCTTAAACTCATAAGAATAACAACGAGATCAAGATGATAAGGGTCGGTCAAACCATGTGAGAGATCACCTTCAACAGTTTTTCTTGGTTACCCAGAAAATCGAAGTTGTGATCATCTTGCTTGGTTTGACCGTCTACCACATGAGACATACTAATCATTTTAATGTTCTAATGGCCTTAACTTACAGTACACATACTAGACTACCATATACAAACAACAAACAACAATAATAAAACAACGAAGCAAGATCTGGCCGATTTAAAAGCGTTATCGGGCTGTTTTACAGGCAACTTCAGGTTACCCCGAGCATTGATCATACGCCGGTCAGCGGACTTTTGACCTTAAATATCTTGCAACTTTGTTTAAGATATGAACTTGATTCTTGTTCGAGTTAGAGATCATATAGCATACTACTGACTATGAACTTAAAAACATCAAAAAGCATACATGACCAAAGATCATGGCCATTGACATTTGTTGTCGGACCACGATTAACGAAATTTTAGATTTTGTAGATCTTCAAATCAAGAGCTTTTAAATGTTATGGATTCAACATTTATCATTGGATCATCACTAGAACACTATAACCAACATATTAAACACACTCGAACATAACATTAACATAAGATCGTGGACAAAAATCGTGTTAGGGTTTTATACCTTTAAACTTTGATTTCTTGATCCTAGCTTCTGATTTGTTTATGGTAATGGTGGGGATTGGTTTAGGGACTGATAAGCTAAGAATTTCGTTGGTTTAATGAGATAAAAGTCTAGGTTGAGTGTTGATACAAAATGAGCTAGCAATGCCTTATTTCCTCTCTTTAATCTATTTATAGAAGTGGCAATGTATGTGGGATTTAGCTATTAACCTCCATACTCATGTTGTCCATTGAATAAAATTCCTTATCTTGTCCCTAAGCATGCTTAATAAGATTTCCCACCAATGATATGTTGACAACAATGTACTTTTTGTAATAAATTAAATAAAGTAATGTCACTAACTATATAAGGAAACTTGATTAGCAAAATTTGTTACCTTAAAAGGTAAATTCTGGCAAGCCATGCTTATAGCCTCTAATTCTTCACTTAGCTAGCTATTATTTTAATGCATAAATTAGATAATTCAAAGGTCTAAAATACCCCTGACCTAGTGGGCTATGATTTGGGCTTGAATTGATTTCTTTTTGGGCTTCTTCCATAATTGTTTTGGGCCATTTAATAATCCTAGCCCAATAATTATTAATCTATGTTACCCAAGTTAGGGTTTAAAATAAATATAATTAGTGTACCAAATTTATAATTAGGTTTTTCTTAATTTGATTAGGGTTTTAATCATACATGGACATTAGGGTTATAATATAATAATTATACTTATCATTGCTAACTTAGCAATTAGGGTTTATGCTTAATAATTAAGGTTTCAAGAAATTAACAAGTCCCAATGTTAATTAGGGTTAATCGTAAGTCATATAACACAGTCATATAATAGACTTGAACTCACCAAAGAGTGTCGATTAGGGTTTCCCACGATGGTTAGGGTTTGACATAATACACCATATATATAAAAAAAATTATATGCAAAAAAAAAAATTCTAATTTATTTGTATAGAAAATATTGGGTTATTACAGGTTGGGCCTACTTCTCTGGTTAAATCTGTTGGGTCTTCTTTGTTGAGTCGGGTCAGTGGACTGACCCAACATATATTTAAATATCTACATTTTTGACCATGTGATGATGACAAAAATATGGCTGACTAATATCTTACATCGCATTAATGAGGATTGAATGATCGGTAAAATGGTGAATGAGAGGGGGATGAGATTAACAGGTGTCAGGGGAGTCGGTTGCACGCAAAACTGAATCTTGGAGTATATGATACCAAATATATCACAGCAAGGAGGACATCTACGGGACGGGGGAAGGTAACTAATATTTTATCTCTCTCTCAATACACTAGATATTTTATCCTCCATTGTTAACTGTGTGAACACCCATACTGACTCTCACGCCTGAGCTATCTCCCGACGGTCGAAGTCGTCAAGCTTGTGGTGTTGATCGTGTTTACTGTGCAGGATCAAGACGTCTTACGTAATTAGAACGTGGTAAAAGATCTTGGCGTTAACAATGTTTATGGCCACTACTCTACTACGTGCCCAACAACTAATTGGATCGAGGAGTTGCAACTCACCCTCGTTCAATTACAAGCATGTATATATATATAAGTATATATATGTGTGTGTGAGTGGTAGGCATAAAATTTATCTCTAATCTTAAAATTTTGGATGAGTTATGATCATACTATGTGAGTTTGGGTTGAAAAATAAAAGAAAGGGATGAGGTAAAATTGTTAGATAATTAAAAGAGAGTGACTCAGAAAAATTAATTAAAACAACTTTCTTGTTTTTCTTTTCGTGAGAGTTTAGAAATGAAATTGTAATTCATGTTCTATATAAATAAATTTTAATTTGATGTTTATTTTCTTAAAATATGTTTGAATCTGATATATAATTAAAGTTGTTTTTAAAAAGTTGAAATTTTTCGAGTATTATAAATTTGGGGGACGGAGTTATCATTCTAATATGACTGAGACATATTTTTTTTTATATCAAAAATGTATCCTATATAATTGAATCAATGAGTCTTACGACCTCCTTTTAACTCTTATTATTTCTATATCTCACAAATATACAGTTAGGTATTGAAATGAGGCGGACGCCTAACAATAAATGGAAAGCGGAGTAATTAATATCTATTTTTACGTGTCAAATTAATTAATCAACTTAAAGTTACTTTATCTTCCTGGTAACTGCATCCATGGAAACCTTTCCAATTTTTCGTTGCCAAAGACGATCCAGTTATTGAAAAATTATTCCAAACGTGGCATGCTGAGACAATAGTGGATAGTCCATCGCCGTTACGCACAAAGAGTACAGAATTACTAACACAGAGTACTAATAAATTACTACTAGTAATTATATTATATAGGAGTATAAGAAAAGCGCATCACATCGCACATGTCGGCCGCTCCACCGCCGCCGCCCCGTCCTTCTCTCTCCACAATAAGAAACCTTGATAAAACCCTATCATTAGCCCCATCCTCCTCTCACTTTTCATCTTCTTCTTTCTTTCTCCTCCCCAAACATTTTCACAAGAATCATCAAATTCGGTGCGAGCTGAGCTGCAACAGCTTCGATAGCCCCACAAGGTGGACCGTAGATTGTGTCTCTGGAAGTGATCCAATTCACATCATCCTCAAGCCTACCCCTTCTTCGATTTCAATGGCTTCCACTACTACAGCCGTAAAGAGCTCTAAAAAGGTTTGCCTATTTTACTGTGCGGAAATGAAGGCTCTCGCTGAGAGAATTGCCTCTGAATCTGATTCCATTGAGCTTCGTAGCATCACCTGGAGGTACCCTGCTCTTGTATCTAAACTTTATGATGCGAACTTTCAATTTATGTGTATGTAATGTCAACATGAAATAATACTTATGCCGCATCTGACTGACAAATTATGGCAATTATAGGCTCTTATAGTCTTATTCATGATCTCATAATCCTATAATTTGCCTCACACTTGGCTCAAGTAATCCTGAAATTGTGAAGTCTAAACATATAGAATTCCTAATCATTTCATGTGGAATTTGATTTTTAAAACCCTATATATATATATATATATATATATATATATATATATATATGTAGGGGGTTTTAATTCATGACAACTGGGTGTTAGAGTCACTATTTCAACCACCAACATCTTAGCCGTTGATCAATAACATGGAAGGCTGAGATTAAAAAGAGTTATTCTCCGGCCGCTAACTTAACAATATATAGCGGCTGCTATTTTAATAATGAGTCTCACCTTGTCAAACTGAAAATTATTTTTTAAAATCATTAGTGCCGCTACAAGTTGTAGTAGCTGATAATTTTTTTTCCTACTCGGCAATTACTTTTAGAATAAAATGGCATGAAGTGGTAGAACTTAGAAAATTCATATGCGCCGCTACAATTTGTAGCGGCTGGACTACCTTTATTCATTTACTTTTTAAAACTCCCCCTATGATAATAATAATAATAATAATAATAATAATAATAATAATAATAATAATAAATAACAAGAACAACAACAATATTAATAATAATTATAATTAATATTGTTATTATTATATTACTAATATTATAGTATTATTATTATTATTATTATTATTATTATTATTATTATATTATTATTATTGTTGTTTTTATTTATTATTATTATTATAATATTAGTAATATTAATATAATAACAATAATTATTATTAATAATAATAATAATATTGTTGTTGTTCTTATTATTATTATTATTATTATTATTATTATTATTGTTATTATTATTATTATTATTTTATTATGGGGGAGTTTTAAAAAACAAATGAATAAAGGTATTCCGGCGACCCATATGAATTTTCTAAGTTCTACCACTTTTTCTTTCCTGCCACTTCTTCTTTCTTGGTATTCTACCACTTTTTCTTTCCTGCCACTTCTTCTTTCCTGGCATTATATTCTACAAGTCATTGCCGAGTAGGAATTTTTTTTTTACCAGCCGCTACAACTTGTAACGGCACTAATGATTTTAAAAAATAATTTTCAGTTTGACCAGGTGGGACCCATTATTAAAATAGCAGTTGCTACATATTGTTAGATTGTTAGGTGTGCTACAAGATGTAGCGGCTGGGCAATAATTCTTTTTAATCTCAGCTTTCCATGTTATTGATCGACGACTAATATGTTGCAGGTGGGACCCATTATTAAAATAGCAGTTGCTACATATTGTTTGATTGTTAGGTGTGCTACAAGATGTAGCGGCTGGGCAATAACTCTTTTTAATCTCAGCTTTCCATGTTATTGATCGACGGCTAATATGTTGGTTGTTGAAATAGTGACTCTAGCGACCGTGGATTGAAATCCATATATATATATATATATATATATATGTAGGTAATGATATATGTATTTGTTATGAACCAACGATTGAAATTAGAACTGAAAAATTTATGTAAACTACTAATAGTAGCGGACGGCTACTAATAGTAGCAAATGACGATACTATTTTCAGCAGCATCTGCTAGTGGACGTAACCCGTCCCGCTACTAATAGTAGTGGACGTGACGGTCGTTGGTTCTTGTATTAGACGTTAATAATGATATTGTCTATTTTTTATTCATAGCAAGTACTTGTTATGGATCATTCCCATATATATAACTAATAATAATGAGGTCATCTAATAGAATTTGATCAAGTTTTAGGGAATTAGAATTTTATCAAAAAAGATTGGTTGATATTGTCCAGTTTCTCCTCGTCTTAGTTGTGAAGATTTACCTGAAATATGTTATGCAATTCAACTTTAGGACATTCGAAGATGGATTCCCCAATTTATTCATATCTAATGCTCATGGCGTTCGTGGACAGCATGTAGCATTTCTTGCCTCGTTTAGTTCTCCAGGAGTAATTTTTGAGCAACTCTCTGTCATATACGCGCTCCCGAAGCTGTTTGTCTCCTCATTCACACTTGTCCTTCCATTTTTCCCTACTGGCACTTCAGAGCGGATGGAGGAGGAAGGAGATGTTGCAACAGCTTTCACTCTTGCTAGAATCTTGTCCAATGTTCCAATATCAAGGGGAGGACCCACTAGCTTAGTGGTTTTTGATATCCATGCTTTGCAGGTTGGTGCAGATATCTGCTGGTCGATGATTTCACATTCTTTCTCTTGTTGTGTATTCAATAATATGTTAGTGTGATTCTTATCATTTCAACCTGCTTAATATTTTGATGTTGTGACGACCCTTCTTCCTTCTTTGTTTTTCTTCATTACAGGAACGATTCTACTTTGGTGATAATGTTTTGCCATGCTTTGAGAGTGGGATGCCTTTGCTAAAAAATAGACTTCAACAGCTCCCTGACTCTGATAATGTAAGTTATTTGATGAAAAATAATTTCCGCTAAGCTATTATTTTCCACGCATTCAATTTATTGACTGAAGCTATTGATTTGCACAATTGTCCAAATTTTTTTTGTGGCTAGGCTAATTCACCCATAGTGCTATTACAACAAGTCCACAACAAGGCTTTGATCCAATAATGTCAGGATTTTAAACCAGATATTTTACCTTTGCAAGCTGATCTATGATATGAATCAAAATTAAACATGTTTAACTTTTGCGTGTTTTTCATGGAGTTACTGCCATCAGAATGAATTCTACGTTTTTTTTTGTCATTTTTGTCTGCCATAATGTATGTTATGAGCATAGCTGTGGGTTGAATAGATCATTTTACATATTGCTGGAGTGTCAAATGGTTCAGCCCTGATACAGACCTAACTGGCATATTTGGCTTGAATTGGAGCAACCAACACTGAACCTGCATTTTTGAGTTTTTCGCAGTTGTAACTGGTGCATTGAACTAATCAACATTAGAATTTGGATAACCTCTGCGAGTTTTGGGTACATATTCTGATAATTTTGAATCCAACCTTGACTTTTTATCCATAACGAAGTAATATATAATTATTCATAATATTGGTGCTTTGTTCTAAAAAATGCATGCTTTCACAGGAGCTTTGATGTTTAGATTTTTTAACCCTGTTTGCGGTGATAGAACTCTTTGTCATTTTATTTGGCATTGTAATCTGTATATCAATTGAGTATGTTAAACGGACTCAATCTTAGAAAGGGTAGGTTGGGTTATGACATTAATTGCTCCTTGAACTCTTTCAATATCTGACAATCTTATTCTCCTTCGTCTCTGATTAGATATCCATTGCTTTCCCGGATGATGGTGCATGGAAACGGTTTCATAAACAGCTGCAGCATTTCCCAACGGTACTCTTCCTAATCATGACCTGGATGCCCTGTTTTGTTCATTATTTAGAAATGCATTAATTCTAATAAGACAGATTGTTATGCTAATTTAAAATAGACATTATGTACAACTTGTGTGTGTGTCTATGTATTTGTGATTTCTTCTTTACTCTTTTGTCATTCTTGCTAAACCAAGTTGAACAAACTAATAACCATATTCCTGAAGGATAACATCTGTTATATTATGGGGCTCTGACTTTTTGTTTGTGAAGTTGAAGGTACTAGTCGTACAATATCCTATGTGAAAGAAACTGCATGCCACTGGAATATAAATATTTTTGAAAGTGTGATTTGGAGTCCAACATTCCAACAGTGCTCATTTACTGTTTAGGCCAATCTCCATTTAACTCTTTGTGCCTTTCGATTTTACCATTATAAGCTACAATGGTGAGTTCATTAGAATATTTGTGGGGGCACCCACATTATACAAGTTAATACTAAAAGTTGAAAAAGCCTCAATTTAGATAAGGAAAAGCATGGTTCTAATATCACGAAGCTTAGTATGAAATCTACGGTTAATATAAAACTATAAAAAAGCATGTGTTACATCAGAACTATAATTCATATCAATTGGGGTGTTCCTAATAAGCAGGCCTTTTGCTTGTATGTGTGGAAAACATTATCATTCACATGTCATCTTTTTAATAGAATAATGTCAATATTCTACATATATGTACAAGAAGCTCATGTTCATGTGCATAACCAGCTGCATTGCTAATTCTCAGATTGTTTGCAACAAAGTTAGAGAAGGGGATCAAAGAATCGTACGTCTTAAAGAGGGAGACCCTAAAGGACGTCATGTTGTGATAGTCGATGATCTTGTACAATCAGGTGGCACTCTGATTGAATGCCAGGTATATAAACTGATGAAGCTCTTCTGCATCATATCTTCTTTTCTTTACTGATTGAAGTAGGACAACTAGTCTTGCACATGGAGAGAGTAACCTAATTTTTAAAGGCAATAGAAAAATGGATTTATTTCTGGGGCGAATTTGTTGTTATAGTGAAATGATTCACAGTTGCATTTGTTGATATATGATTGTATAAAGGGCTATATGTATATACACAGCTGTGTAGTACACAGTCGTGCTATGGCGACGGTTTTTTTGGGCTATAGCGACAGTTCAACCGTCGCCATACATAGACCAGAATATCAACCGTCGCCATAGGCGATTGTGTACTACACAGCTATGTATATACATTTTCCCCTTGTATAAATGTCTTTTATGATTTACTTGTAATGGAGATGTCCTAAATAAAAGGTGCTTAAGAGGGATTATTTTGCAAGCTTTATGTTACCATTTTTATGAATTGTCAGATATATAATAAAACTCATAATATTTCAAAGCACAGAAAATCATCAAAGAAAAATTTGGGTTGTGTGCCACAGAAATTAGACAGGATTAATCTACGATATAATTGAGTGATCCATAGTATCCACATTTTTCTTACTCTATTTTTCACAGGAACCTGTACTATTACATTTCAATCCCAGGGGCCTGGCCGTGGGGGCTGGGGGTTGGTGGTTGGGGGAGTGGCCAGGAGGGAGAAGTAGGAAAGAAACTAAGGAAAATTAACCTTTTCTATGTAGAGCACCTTAGCTGAATTTGTAGGGGCATAGACTTGAATTTGTGATCATGCATAGTAAAGGGGGGGCGACCTTTGGTCAACTCTTTAATAGATCATTTAATAAGATTGTCTTTTTCCATGAACCAAGTTTCTTGGTCAGGATATAATCCTAAATTCATATCATACCTCACCCAAGAAAAAAGGTAACAGGCTTCATGTTTGAACGGTTACCACGACATACATGGCTTTGAATAGCATAAGCACAATGCTTTACTGTCTCATATTGTTTCTTCCAAAGTCAACCAGGGTATCATGTTAGCAATACAGCTGCGAAATGTTAGCATTGTTTATGAGTGAATGTTGCACTGTTGTTTGAATTTTCAGATTACTTTTGCCGTAGGCCACATCCTTTGGCCACTTTGTGCTCTAAAGCTAAACACATTGTGCATGAAACAGGCAGCATTATAAATTGGAAGGGGGTTCCATGATACTTCAATATTTGTGCATTCAACGTGGTATGATACAAAGAACAAGATAAAAATGTATCTCCTTTGCCCTCCAGATTAGAGAAAAAGGGAAAGCAGAAATGAAAAAGAAAGAGAGATGCATACACAATGGAGGGGGTAGAAACAACTGAAAATAAAAAAGATAAAAAGGTTCTTTTAATTACTGATTACCGTAATAATATCAAACTCATATTCCAGATAGCTATGCACTTTGCTGATCACTAAGAAATGTGCTTAGTTATATGACATAATCAGTAGCTGAAATGATGTTGGACCATTACAGCAAATAAAGTTGCTTACGATTTTACATTTCCACCTTTTAATCTTAATAAATTGATTATTATGTTTTATTATTATTATTATTACTTAAATTTTCCTTTTTTCTTTCCTTGCCTTTTATAGAAAGTGTTGGCCAAACATGGAGCAACAAAAGTCAGTGCCTATGTGACACATGGAATATTTCCTAATAGGTCATGGGAGCGCTTTGAGCATGATACAAAAGGTATACCTGTTGATGATTATTTCTGTTTTTCTTTTGGTGTTGTATTTATCTTGTTCATGGTGACTACAACTTGCATCTATCACCTTCAGACTCGTCCATATTTGACCCATTTTGTTTCTTGGTTGTCTAAACTAATCTACTGGTTTGTAAGGGTGGAAGCCATGGTATAGTAGGTTTTATTTTGCCTTGGTAACATGATAGCAAAGAATACATACTTACACAGAGTAAGAGAAAATCTAATGTCATTCTTGTTATCTGTCCTTGTGCTTTTAAGTTCATGGCGATGTTGACTTTGATGTTTTGTATACAAATGTATACCCCTTGTAATTGATTTTTCCAATTTGACATTCTTCAATGTATTAACTTGGTCAGGGTGTCCGGAGAAGGGGTTGAGCTATTTCTGGATCACAGATTCATGTCCATTGACGGTGAAAGAGGTGAAGAACAAACAGCCATTTGAAGTCCTTAGCCTAGCATCTTTAATAGCAGCTACACTTGATATATGAAGAGATTTACATGGCTAACTTAAAGTTCCTAAAGAAAGTTGGTGGTGCATTTTCTCTCAGTTGTTGCATTCCCGTAATAAAATGAAGATTTTACCTTGAGTGATGAAAGGAAGATGTAGGTGACTTGTGGAGTAGAATGCCCAGCTATGCTATCTTTCAGTTGGAGTAGAATTACCATTGATTTGACATGTTTTTTGTTTGGTTCACTTATTATTATATATAATAATGTTATTACATTAATTTCCATCAATGGATGTATTAGTTTATTATACAATAATAAATCATAAAAGACAAAATACAAATGATTATAATTGATTTGATATTTTTATTTTTTATTTATTTTATTCATTACATACAATTATATAATTTTAAACATAATGTAATAACATTACAATTATTATAATCAACTAAACAAATATATTACAATACATAGATTGGACCAAATTCTTTTTTTGAAGTGAAGTGACGAGAGGGATAGCAAGAGCCGATCAAAATCACCAAGGCTTATTTTGTTTGGACCAATAAAGTACTACTAGTGTCTAATGGTAGCGGTCAAAAGTAGAGGTGAGTATGGTGTGGTTTGAAATTTAAATCGCATTTAAAACCGCTTGTGATTTGTGCGATGCGATTTTAAAGTGTGCGGTGCGGTTTTAATTGGTGCGATTTCGGTTTCAAATTCAATTGAAACAACAAAAAAGTCTAAGCTTTTAATAAAATTTAATATAAAACTTACATCGAAAGAATTAACTTGGTAATGAAAGTCAACAATGAAAATTATATCAAGCATGCTTTAAAACTAAAACATACGCTTATATAAAACAACGGAGACCATATATTCGATAACAAATGAATAATGTTTATCTAGTTAAAAAATTAAAAGTATATCTTTGGAGATAGAATAAAATTCTATCTCATATATTCTTGAGGAGACTTAAAAATATAATCTTAACTATACCTAATTTGAAAAATAATCTATTAGACTATTACTATTATAGCATTGACATTAACTAACGCATCGTCAGTTATTCGAGCCCTCAAATATAAGCCCTCCAATAATGCATCAAACAAATTTGAAATTCCAAAACTCAATTGCTTAATTTTTGACTCTATAACCTCTAACATCTTTTTTCAATTGGTGAAAAAATGACAATGCAAGACTGTGATTTTCTCTGAGCGTGTTCAAGTGAAAAGTAACTTAAAAATTTACTAGAGATAATACATATATACACACACATGGTGCAATTTCAGTTTTATGCGTGTGGTTTTGGCTAGTAACCAAATCGGAACCATAAATTTGGTTATTTAACTCACCTAAAACCGCCACATACATCGGAACCGTTGGTGCAGTTTTTATATGTGCGGTTCGTGCGATTTTTAATGCGATTTCAGTTCCAATTTAATTACTTGTTCAGCCCTAGTCACTGGTCAGGTCAATTGATATTGACGATAAGCAAGCAGCAAGCAAGACCTCAGGCTTTCCTCTAATTATAAGGGACAAAAAATTAAATTAATATTTATTTATTGCATATTTGAATGAATATTCTTATCTTATATACTCCATTTTTTAATGTACAAATGCAAATGCAGTAGTAGTAGTAGTACCCACCCACCTGACTTCATTTCATATATATAATGACTCCAAATTATATTTAAAAAAAAAAAAAATCAATCAACGCCACTACTATATATATATAAATAGGATTCGGTTATATATATATATATTTTTATATAAATTAGTTTAATAGAATCTTTGGCGATTATGAATAGAATCTTTGCCTCGCCATACACAATCTACTCTACATTACCAATTAACTAACTTACCCAAAAATAAACTTGATGCTGACCACTTCGATATAAATAGTATACGTGTATCAGAAAGGAAATTGGAATTTGAAAATGGCGGGATCTATGGAACTAGCAATAGCGAGCGACGGGACCGCCATTAGAGAGCAGTGGGAGGTTGAGTACTCTCGCTTCTTCCGTTATCCTTCTTCTCTCTCCTCAAGTCATCCCTCTCTCCAACCCCTCTCTTCCGCCCAAAGGAACCGTTTTAGAGGCACTTGGATTTCTTCATCTTCATCCTCCTCTCATTCCCTCGCTTCTCTCAAACTCATAAACTCCGATCACCATTCCATCATCCTCCTCATTACTTTCCAACACAAAATTCTGGTATGTAGGATCCTACTTTTAATACAATTTCCTGCTACTGTTGTTTCCCTATTTTCAATAGATTTTTTCCTGATAAATCGCTTTTGATTTTTGCCTCCAAATTCTCTGTCAAATTCAGACTTTGATTCTGATTTGTTTGATGGTAGCGTATTGATTTCTGTTTTCAGAGTAAGCTTAAATTCATATTTCGGGATCGGTCATGGTCATATTATGTTCTTATTCACGTGATTTTTATCTTTCTTAATATATTTATCGTCATATGTTTATTTTATGTTTTAGAATTCTCTTTGCGGTATGCAGAAGGAGCCTTTTAATATGTAAATTGAACTTAAACATGAATTAATGATTTTTTTTTTAAATCCTTTTTTATTAATATTGGTATGGTTCGTTCAATCAACTACACTTATTATTTTTATTACAAAAGAAAAATAAATAAAATTGTAGGAAAACATTATATAAACTCAGTATAAAAACGCAGATAATTGCGCATTTTCACTTTCCGGAGACGAGCAAACGCTAACTTTTTGTTTCATATTGAATTGCTCTGTATCTGTATTTGAATAATTGCTCTTGGAATTGTTCAGATTCCCTGTTGTGGCTCTGCTTTCACATTCCTACAGATATAAATGTTGTCCTATTGATGGAAATCCGATAATTTCTAGTTTTCTTATGATTGTGCCAAATCTGTTTCACATACTGATGTATTTATTGGCGTGTATATAATTATCATTTTCCAGTCTGGATCACTTCTCAATTCTTTTGCTTTAATTTCTATTAGCTAACTTCTAAGAAAGTTGGACTTTCCCCTTTTTACTTTTGATTTGTCCAGACTGCACCTTAAATCACCTGATATTTCAATGTGACATCTACAATCTTAATGTGATTAACCATACTTGTAACTTATAAGCTACAGATTACTTACAACTATATATCGGTAGAATATAAGGGTATCAAGAAACAGTTATATGGTTTAAACAATTTTGAAATCGTTAGCTTGTGGTGGGTGGTGTAATGATATTTGTGATGCAACTATATAATATTCAGGATTTTTGATATCTGAAATTGTTTACTAAAAGTGGGTGGTTATGTGAGGTTTGTTCATTGGGGTTTATAATCTGTGACATGTTGAGCATTGATTACCTGAGGTTTCTATAAATTATATATAAATGCATATTTTTCTTCAAAGAAAATTGATATAAAATTGTTTATAGGCCATAGCAGGCAGTACCTCTAGATTTTACCGGTCCACTTTGAATTCTGTTTTCATTCTAATTCTCCAATTTGCAGCTGGAACAACAGATTTCACTTTTAGATATTCTGATAGTTTATTGCTTATATACATTGATATGGTGCAGGAGGAGCACTACATTTCAAAGCTGCATTTTACCTGGCCGCAAGTGTCATGTGTATCTGGGTATCCTTCCAGGGGAAGCAAAGTTGTTTTGTTGAGTTACAAAGATTATGCAGGCCAGGCAAGCCGCTCAATATTCCCTAGAATCTGTAGTATAAAGAAAATAATATTTGTAAATCTATGAATTATGTATAACACTAACAGATGACAAAATGATGGTAGTTGCATATGTACAAGAAGTCGTTCATGTTACAGGCAGTATGAAATAGTTGAGAGTAGTTTCTCATATTTGCTTAAATTTTTGTACCAAATGGCTAATCTACTTACCAACAAGGTGTTGTTACTTGTTTGTATTGATGGGTGTGACTTTGAACTCCACATGCTTTGTTAATATGCCATGTTTAGCTGAACTTTATGTACTGGGGTTGGTTTACTAACCCCAGTTCAGATTATTTTGCTAAAACTTGCTGTACACTGAAGGAGGGAGGGGGGGGGGGGGGCAGTAATATAGTTTTATAGTACTTTATTCAAAAACTGCAACCTCAGGCCTCAGTATACAGTTTTTGCTTATCTGCCTGCAGATCCAGAAATTTGCTCTACGCTTTTTGACAATTAATGAAACAGAAAAGTTTATAAATTCATTGAAGGTACAACCATTGAATCTTTTGCAATGGCTTGTGGTGATCACCTTGAGAACCATGATTTACAGCCTTTTTGACTTTTTTTCTTCCTTTTGCAACAAACATCCTTTACCAGGAGATCTTGGAGGATGCAAGTGCTGCTGGACTACCCTACAGTAACCTTGGGTCTGCTATATCATCTCAATCAGAATGCGTTCCTCCACTCGGATCACCATATAAGTGAGAGAAGATACCTGCCTTTACTTGATTGCATGCCTGTACTTTGCAGCAGATCTATTCAACTGTTACTCAGAAAATTTTAACCAAAGACCTATGGTGTGTGCAGACCTAGCAAGGATTGGAGTCCAACGGCTTCCGCTAATACTTACCCCCATGAGATGTCATCAAGTTTGAATCAGGACGCTGCCAAGAAAGAAATATACAGGGAACCGTACATAATCATCAAGTTGAGGGTGTTCTTTCAAGTTTTCCTCCCAGTTTCACATCGTTACTGATGAACTGTTGCCCTTCTGTTGAACAAGGTAGACCAACTGCCCCGTGTTTATGACACAATTGTGTTCTTAGTAGCTTCCACTGATTTTGTTTAATGAGCCATTCTGTTGATGGAATAATATAGCTGCAGCAGAACCAACTGTATCTAAGGATGCTGATCTTAAAGTTCAAATCGCGGTACTATATTAAATGCTGCAATTTAGTAGTAATATTTGATGATTATGTTTTGATTTTCTGAACAAGTATTGATGTTTTCTTACTGAATGACTTGTTTTTGTCTTCTTCTTTCCCCTTTTTTTTCCCACTTGGGTAGAGGTATTTGGAGGATTCTTCCTTTCAAGGTACGTTTTGTTCCTACTGCTCTTCATCTCTGTCTCAGCCTGTTGGGGTAAAATTGCTGAAATGCCAAAGAGAGGCCACATTTCTACTTCAACTCTCATAATTATTGCCTTTTAAAGTTATACATGTTGTGAGTAAGATGCATTTGCCTATTACAAGGTAGAGAGATAAAAGCATAGGCATGTAATGTAGTTAGATATCTGAATGCTGATCATAGGTTATTATGTTTCAGAACTCTGTTCATCAATTGCAGTAGTATTTGAGATGCTAATTAGTATAAAATGGTCTTCTTTTATCTCCAGATATGCTGACTAAAGTAGAGAAGGTCATCAGTGAAATGGGAGATGATCTGTTGCTGTAATCAGCTGCAGTTTTCGAACCCCAAATGCTTGCCTTGAGCACATTAATTGCAACAAAAAAAATCCTTCTATATCTCATTTTTATTCATAAGTGATAATAGCATACTCTGTGATTGCTTGTAGATCTCAGATTAACTGAATTGTAGCATCATCATTTTATTTCATTACAAGATCTGGCTTTATACATGTTGTGCAAACCACACCTCCCATCTCTTTTTAATTATCACATACATACAGATCCATTATGCCATTCCAAAACCCACCTACATTTAAGAGGAGGAAAGAAATAAAAAGAACCTTTTTCTTTAATGCTTTCAAATTTTATGACTAATCTTATTGTAAGAAAGGGATGATCTCATAGTTGTTGAGATACAACTTGGTACAAAAGATATAGTTACAGGTTTTGTCGAGTTATGCATTTTCCCTTTATTTTCTTTGCTTTATATATTTAACTTGTAGTATATTTTTCTTTACTAACTTTGAAAACACGATTTTTCATCTTTGGTCTTTGATATAAGTCTAGAATTTAATTAGAATTAAAATACTTTTTATATAATGCTATGATTAATTTAAATACAACTAAAACACTTTTTATGTTCCTAAAACTTTAATATCAACTTATTATTGTGCAATAATTTTATGTTTTTTTTATAAGAGCCCTTTAATTACTTACATAGTCATATAATAAATTTTAACTTAAAAATCATATTTAGGATTTTAGTTAGTTTCTATTCAACTTTAGTCTCTAAATGACTATATATTGAAAATATCATGGATACATATAAGAATTAATATCAAAATTATATATATATATATATATATATATATATAAATATATTAATGATTATTTTTGTTACCAATTCTATTACATATAGGAGACATATAGTTAATTAATGTTAGAAAACAATTCTAACTTATATATTAGTTATTAAAATTTAGTTAGTCAGCTAGTTTTTAAAACTAAAATCATAATGACAACTCATTATTACACAACAATTATATTCCTAAATAATTACATATTAAAAATAAAAAAAATATTATGAGTAAATAATAATTAATATAAAAAAGTTGTAATGTACATTAATTAAAAAATATATTAAAAACTTTATTTCGAGACCTTAATGTTAAAAAAAATATGACTTATATATTACTAATTAAAATTTCATTACCTTTTAAAACTAAAATCATGGTCGTAACTTATTATTTTACAATAATTTTATTTTTTTTTATATAATTTATTTACTTAATTAATCATACAATAAAATATAATATGACTTCAACACTACATTTAGTTTTGAACTCTAATTAAAAATACATATATAAATAAGAAGAAATAATTATACTAATAATAGTAGTATGTCAAACTCACTCTTAACTCTTAAAATACTAGATGACTTTTGGTTGTTGTACTACACTTGAACAATCCATATGGTTGACCTATTTTTTCAGATAACGCTGCGCTTTCACGACTTTTATTTCATTAAATTATGCATAATTACCGTCCTTGAAGAACCAAAATTATAATAAGTGAATTAGTAAGTTGTAAATATCGACGAGGCTTGGTATTGGATAGGATAGGCTCATAAAAAACTATCAACCTTATTAATAATTAAAAAAACATGTATGATTCTCAGCTTTCATTGTTAGTAACTAAAACAGAACAGAAGGGCCATAGTTTATTGTTCTATTATCTATCAAAATATATGACAAGGGAACATATATACTGTATATAGTATGCTTCAAATTCCTATCCTTAACATGACAAACCTCATGCCAACATCTATGGCTTCCTTGAATCTCCTTGCTCTTCTCTTCCTCCAACTCCTCCTCCCTTTACCAACAACTCTCTGCATAAGAATTTCACAATCATCGGCTTCTATGTACCCTCTGACTTGCTCTGACCAAATCAAGACTTGCAATTCCATACTCTACCTCAGCAATGGGCTCCAAAAAGAACAAATCGCCACTTACTACTCGGTCAATGTATCCGATATCATGCCCTCCACATATGCCCACAAACAAGACTACCTCGTATCAGTACCTTGTTCTTGCAAAAATGTCAATGGCACTGTCGGCTACTTCTATGATACAGTCTATGAGGTGAAACCAAATGACGCGTTTGTCAATGTTTCTGCTCAAATATATAGTGGCCAAGCTTGGCCAGTTGGAGGAGAAGAACGATTATATGTTCCAGAAAAACAAGTTCCTATTCATCTTCTGTGTGGTTGTGTACAAAATGATGCTCAAGTTGTGGTAACATATACAGTTGAGCAGCAGGATACGTTGTCCAATATTGCTACTAAGCTATCTGCTCAAGTAAGCAACATACAGAGCCTCAACATAATACTCACTCGAGATCCAACATATATAGATGTGGGATGGGTGTTGTTCGTGCCCATGGAGAAGAATGGAATCCCTGCACCAAAGAAAGGTGAGTGGTGTGTGTATAATTTCTCAAGCAAAACTATGTTTTTACTTTGATATATCCCCAATAAAACTATATTAGAATTAATGAAATTAATAATGATCCTCATTTTTTATTGTAAATTAAGTTCATCAATAAAAACCACTACAAGCCAAAATATTATTTACTTCATCAGTTTCATTTCATGTTATCTTTTGAATACACGAACCAATATTTATGGATCCAAATTTGAGAAAGAAGGTGCAGACTAGACTGCTGAGAAAATTTGATTGAATAATCGGCACCATTTGAATAAAACCTGAATTCAGCAAAAGACAAAAGTCATATATGGGAATAATATTAAATTGAGATTGATAGTATATGTTTTAATTTTCCTTGCCTTGTTTTTCCCCTTCATTAACAGATCACAAGTGGACGATAATTATTGGCGTATTAGCTGCAGCAACACTATTTTCAATGTGCACATTGGCCATTATCATTCTCAGACAAAGTAGATCCGAAAAAGACATCGAGGAAGACCCAAAAGCTGTATCAAAAAGTTTGACTGCTCATAAATCGTTTTCCTTGCAGAATCAATACCTGCAAAAAGAAGGGCTGGAAGGTCAGATGTACTTAATTAATTCAAGTCCCATAATTGTAGAAAATATAAGGCTTTACATATATTTTTTCACTTCCAACTATAATATGTGTGAGAGAGATCCCTTCCTAATCTTGCCAATTGTCTGCCTAAGCACTTTCCCCTTCTCCATGTGCTCTCTTGGAGTGATATCTAAGATTTGGTTTTGATATTGAGTTCCTAGCTTATGTTATGTAACCAAAACCACGATCATTGGTTTCTTTAAGGCAAAATCCTTGAAGCTTTGATGTTGTGGTTTAAAGAGAGAGAAAGGGAGATGAATGTACAGTTGACTCACTCAAATTAAATGTACATGTACAGATATCACAGGTTTTGAGTCAGAAAGACCAGTAGTATATAGCCTTGAGGAGATAGCAGAGGCTACAAGTAACTTTGATGAAACTAGAAAAATTGGAGAGGGTGGATATGGGAGTGTATATTTTGGGGTACTAGGAGAGAAGGTACGGAAGGTCTCCTTCTAGTTTTCTATTTGTTTCTCCGAACTATTTTAAGTTTAAAGTCACAACTGCTGCTGCATTCAGGAGATTGCGGTAAAGAAGATGAGATCTAACAAGTGCAAAGAGTTTTTAGCAGAGCTCAAGGTCTTATGCAAGATACACCACATAAACGTGGTAAGCAATTATCTTTACAAACAAAAATATTATTTAGGAGTTAAATGCTTCTTCTTTTTCTCCTCCTTTTATTTTCATAAGGATGCTTTTTACTGATCAAGCTAGCTAGTTTATTCTTTAGGTGGAGCTGTTGGGGTACGCCAGCGGAGACGACCACCTCTATTTAGTGTATGAATATATTTCAAATGGATCTCTTGGTGATCATCTTCATGACCCTTTATTAAAAGGTATTCAGACCACAGGGGCAAAATTCCTTGAGTCAGCGAGATGCCTTTATATGGTTAGAAAAAGCAGCTCAGAAGATGTGATTAATCAGCACAATAACACAAACACACACAAGATAATGTGGATACCATAAGAAATAACACAAGTAAATATGTTGTTTTAAATATTTGAAGATACAGAAAAAGATTAAGTATTCTCCTTTAAATGCAAGATTACTGTTTGGAGAAGTGTAGATAAAATAAATTAGCAGATATAACATTGAAGAGAAAGCTATCACCTTTATTCTTTGCTGGGAACTGGTCAACGCTAAATCTATGGCCCCTTGCACGCCTTGAACCTCACCACCCCACTAGGGATGCCAACCTGACTGACCACCTAACTGGTGCCAAGTTTTCTCCTTTTAAAACCATGTGTTCATAGTTAGACTTCTAATTAAGCTTGGATTAGTGAGTGAAGCTACTTACAGAAAAAATTTATTCAAAGAACCACTGGACTTGCAAGTTAATAAAATCCTAGCTTCAAATATATTAAACTTAAGTTCAAAAATACTGAAGCAAAAGGCATTAGTTGTAGAATCGTATAACTTGTAAGAGCATATGCATCAGAATTACAAGTTTATACATTTCTAAAGTGTTAATAGGAAAAATAGATGTCTTTTTATTTCGATGGTATGAAAAGAAGACGAGCTAAATTTAGCAGCAGGAGAAAGGCCTCTTACATGACCAACCAACTATTGATCAGGTCATCAACCTCTCTCTTGGACTGCAAGAACACAGATTGCAGTGGATACAGCCAAGGGTATTGAGTACATTCATGATCACACAAAATCCCGGTACGTACATCGTGACATAAAGACAAGTAACATCCTACTTGATGAAGGGCTCAGAGCAAAGGTACCTACATCAAAACTCATTTTTTGTCATGATTATTTGTTCTTTCTGTGTACTTAATATCCTCAAATTTTTATTCCGTAAAGAAGATAACTGCCAACTAATCTTCTGCTTATCTATGTTGATATTTGAACTCGTCAGTTTACTAAAAAGAATAGCAATTTATTGCAGTTTTTACTTTTATTTCTCGAAATCATGAGACAGCATTTTGAAAATGAAAAACATATATTTTGCCAATTAAACACTATTTTCTACCATCATTCATCAAAGACTAAGTTCATTCGAGTGAGGAGGAGTTGAGTTGAGAGTATCAGAGATTAAATTCAATGCGCAGTACCTCAAATCCATTTCTATAGGTCGCAGACTTTGGATTGGCAAAGCTTGTTGGAAGGACCAATGAAGATGATTTCATAGCAACTCGCTTGGTTGGAACACCCGGATACCTTCCTCCTGAGTAAAATTTCAAACTTTATCATATTAACCATCACTCTTAAGAGCGGATGCCGGGATGGCTCTTCAGTCTTCAATGTCCTATTATCTATTTTTCTAATGTATAACATTCTTTATCCCATGTTCCCTGCTCCCTTTTTTTTCTGAAACAGGTGTGTGAAAGAGCTTCAGGTGACCACTAAAACTGATGTTTTTGCATTTGGAGTAGTTCTAGCAGAGCTCATAACTGGTCAGCGTGCACTCATTCGTGACAACCTGGAGCCCACCAAGATGAAATCACTCATCACAATAGTAAGTTGACTATTTTAATTGGAAAAGGAACTTGAGTGACATTAGGTAAACACTATAATGGTATAGAAAAGAGGGATCCGGTTAGTATGAAGTTATTTTTTTGGTAAGTTGGTCAATTGGCCAATAGAATACTGACACACATACAACCTCGCCTGCGTGTCAGTATTCTATTGGTCAATTCACCAATTTACCCTAAAATAAACTTCATACTAACCACTTCCAGAAAAGAGATAATGCATACAGGATCTGCTTTCATGGTCACTGCGTTAAAGATAATGCATCTCCTTCAGTACTCATCAAACTACTAAGCATTCAATTTCAAGATTAAAAGCAAAACTTATCAACCAAAAAAAGAAAAAAGAAAACAGACAAAAGAGAAGATGCAGAACACATTTTTTTGTCAATAATATGTGAAAATTAATATGCATGACATGTAATCAATAAAAATAAAGATGATGCGTTATTGTCATTGTCATCTAACCCAAATAATCTTTACAATGAACAACCTAATCTTACAGCACTTTATGCCAGGTTAATAAAGTATTCCAAGACGAAGATCCAGAGAAAGCATTGGAATTTATCTTAGATGGTAATCTCAAAGGAAGCTATCCTATGGAGGATGTGTACACGGTTAGTGTTACTGAGTATATATCTGTATGCTCCACAAGTCTTCTATCCCTTATTTGTCTAAATGACCAACACGAACTAACAAGGTTTCATTATCCAGTTAACAGGAATTATGACTAACCTAAAATCAACCAGGTGTAAGTTGTCTCATAGTGAGGGATGGACATAACATTGAATACTTTTAACTTCTGCAAACTAATTACACCATACATTAATAATGACTCATTCTAACAATGGCATCATATCAATATATATCCACTAACACATAACACGACCTGTGATATTCATCCGCAAATATAGTGTGCCCTGACGTGTGGATTGTGCTTTTGTAACCATTCATAATATAATCAGGTGAGCGTATGTTACTTGTGAGATTATGATATCTTCTACTTATTGCAGAACCTACACATAAATGCATGAATGAGTCATATAATCTTATTATGTAAATAAAATAAAAAAAGTCAATGATCTTAGGCACCTGATTATTTGCATTAAAATGAAGTGTTTAAGGAAAGAAAAATTAGAGGATGGCATGGGTGAGTTTGTATAACAACATAAAAGAGTTTCATTGAGTTGGATTGCTGAAACAATTTGAATTGGAACCCGTTACCCATTGTATTGCATGAGTGCAATGTGCAGAACAATCTGTATATGAAGCTGACATGTTTCTTGTACAATCTGTAAATGATGCTTTACAGATGGCAGAAATTGCTTACTGGTGTCTGAGTGAAGATCCAATTAATAGACCAGAGATGGGGGAGATTGTCGTGGCACTATCTCAAGCTAAGGTTTCCTCGATAGAGTGGGAAGCATCATTGGGAGGGAATAGTCAGGTTTTTAGTGGGGTTTTTAATGGACGATAAAAACTTTAGGTACCATTTGGTTGAACTTTTTGAAAGTATTTGTTTTAAGCAGAAAAAGACTGGCTACTTATCCCCCAAAAAAAAAAAAAAAAAGCAACTTTTTTGGTGCTGTTAATGATATTGTTCGAGTCATCTACTTTGTTTATCATCAGAATAATGGGGAAAATTGTTGTAACTATTATTGAATGTCCTCAGAGAATTCAACCTATAATTAACTGTATATATAGATTCCCAACAAAAAAAGTAACTAATTACTTTGTATGTAGGAGTAGAGAAGATCGCAAACATCACATGAATATGATTAAAAAGGAGGAAATTCTTAACATTAACATTGTTATGATTGAAAGGAAATTTACAGCATTCAACACAATATATACTCTTAGCTGCTAGGATCAAGATAGCATATGAAAACATACTCATATACAATAACTTAAGATACTCAAATGAGATATAAAAATAAAAAAACATGCAGGAAAAGATGTCACGCATCTAGATCTAGTTAAGCCACAAGAATGAACAAAATCCAATTGTGCAAGCAACAAGTGGGGGAAACTAATCAGAGGGTGCCTGTCATTTTCACTGCCATCTAGAACTTATTCACTCCAATAATGCCCACATCCAAATACCAGGAGATATACATTATAACAATGGTAACTGGCAAGTACCAACAATCGTGATCGTGTTGGATAGGAGATAACTACAAGACCACCTTATCACATTAGCTGTATTGTTTGTTATTATAATGCAGCTCATACTGCTAAATATTTGATCAACCATTGTTTCAAAATCAACAGGATGTTTCCATAGAGTTGAATTTGTTTGAACAAGTGGCCTGTGATATAACAGAACATATGCGACAACTTTGCAAATAACTAGGACAACATTTCCCTTTAAAGAATCAAATGGTTCACCTTAATTGAATCATCTCATCTAACACAAACACTTGACAGTTCCATCATTCACCTCTAGCATGCACCAGTCTAATGTACACACAGAATTCGAGTTGCAGGAGCTGAACTTTGTGCATAATCCTTATTAATTTTTTAAAAAAAATCAATTATTTCAAGACGACGACATGTTTTAACTAGTGCCGAACATTTTTTTACAACAACTCAAAATGACTTGTAATTTATTTGAAGTTGTAACTTTTAAGTTGCTTTAAAATAAGTCGTTGCCAAACATACCCACACTTTTGCCTCTCTTTCCTTCTTTCAGTATTAAATTAGATTCTAAAATCGATTTGTTATCATATTTTGGTAGCCAATAAATGATGGTGTGGCTTGCAATTTCCTTTTCCCATATATATGCACATGCATATACCTACATATATATAGAGAGAGAGTGCATGAGCTAGCAAGTTTGATTAAAATGCAATGAAATTTATAGTAACACTAGTCAAATACTGGGTTAGGAAAATATATGAAGCTAGAGAAATCCAGAAATTACTGACCTTACACTTGCACATACATGTCGAGTCCATTAAGAAGAGTTCGAAGAACAAAGTTTTACTACGTAAGAAAGAAATTCATGTGCTGCCGAGAAACACTGACAAATACAAAGCCTTTTTCAGGAAAGCCTTTTCTTATCCAGTAATCATTCATTCAGGTCCATACTTTGAGGGTCTGTTTCTGACTTGAGATTCAACAAGTGTCCGGGTTTGATATGATTGGGCCTATCCGTTCGGCCCAAGTTTTAATTAATTTTAATTAATATATATAAGTCTCGACAACGATTCGAAATATATGATCCAAAATTCAAATTTAAATTTGATTCGAGTCGAATCTAATTCATACTTATTTTTTATTTAATGATACACAAGTCGAATTCGAGCATACCATTATTCCTTCATATTAGGGTTCGAGTATTTCTTTTTTTCTCGAACCATACTCGATAATCGATACCTGCTCGATATATTATATTCGAATACTGATCCATACTAGTAAGCTAAATATGTGATATTTGTATCAATTTTTATAATTTATAAAGTGTAATATGAAATTGTATAAGTTTGTATTTGAATAAATCAATGAATTGATTATCAATTTATATTACATTCTTTGTAAATTTTTTACATAAATAAAAATGAATTTTTTTTATATATAAATATTAGTTCAATTTATAATAGTTGAATGAAATAATTCATATTTCTCATAAGTAGTTAGCTATGTAAACGAGCCAAATAGGTGAGAGCCGGTCCTAGTAACGATTAGAGTTCGCAGAAACAATATTATTACCAGTTTACCACAGTCCATAGTGGTTTTAATTTGCAGCCTGCTCAAGTTAGAGCAAGCACATATAAACAGAAGGAGACCAGAAAAACAGTCTCCATTTCTAATTTCATCCAACTCATTCCACCAAATGGATCAATTGCCATGTTTAAGAGATAAATGGCGCGTCAAGCCCTAGAACTCCGGTTTTTCAACTCTCAATCACCGTTGAGTTACGAGAATACCACCTGATCGGCAGATCTCGTCAATCTTCTACAATTGTGATTAATTTGATCCAAAAACAAACTGAGGTGAAAGTCTAGAATTGATTAATTAATGGCAGGGGCGGCCTCGGCGCTCTTCCTTCTAGACATCAAGGGCCGTGTTCTGGTGTGGCGCGACTACCGTGGCGACGTATCGGCCGTTCAAGCCGAGAAATTCTTCACCAAACTCATCGAAAAAGAGGTTTTCGATTATCTACTCTCTCCTCCATACATTTTATGCGCTGATTTCGATTGATTTTGCAAGTATCACATTTGCTCACTCTGAAAATGATTTAAAAAAAGAAAGAGAAGAAAAGAGAACGTTAAAATTTCATGACCTGATTGTAGCAGATTTTAATGTGGCTTTCTGTGAATTGCTTTACTTACTGTTTGTTTACCTTGATCTATTTTCTTATTCAACAAAAGAAAAGAGAGATTCATACAATTCATTAATTCACCAATTAAATAAAGATCTTTATAGCAAACTTTTATGATTTTAGAATTTGAAAGTAGTTTGCTGCTCAAGTACTTTATTTCCAGTTAATTAACGTTGATCTATTTGCAATTGAGGAGTGTATATGTATGATACTGAACTTTTAATTTGTTGTGATGTTTTGATATTATATAGGGAGATCCGGATTCACAAGATCCAGTTGTGTATGATAATGGCGTAACATACATGTTTATACAACACAACAATGTATACTTGATGACTGCCTCAAGGCAGAACTGTAATGCTGCCAGCCTCCTCCTATTTCTACACCGTGTAGTTGATGTAAGTGCCATTGGTAATTCAAGATTAGTACTTTCACTATTTTCAGATGATCTATTTTTTATTTTCTGCATCCTGTTTATTTGTATGTTAATTTTGAGTTTGATATTTATTGCAGGTCTTTAAGCATTATTTCGAAGAGTTAGAAGAGGAATCACTTAGAGATAATTTCGTTGTAGTGGTACAATAGACTATTATATTCTTCTTTTAAATTAAGTACATCATATTCAGAAAGAAAATTAATATTTGGATGCGATCATATTCATCCTTATGTTTTTTATTTGATGTTCACAGTATGAGCTGCTTGACGAAATGATGGATTTTGGTTACCCTCAATACACCGAAGCAAAGATTCTTAGCGAGTTTATCAAGACTGATGCTTACAAGATGGAAGTTTCACAGAGGCCTCCCATGGCTGTGACAAATGCTGTGTCTTGGCGCAGTGAAGGGATACGTTACAAGAAGAATGAAGTAGGTTTTGTTTTTTTTTGATTTATTTGGAAGTGATTTCAGAAAACATATAATTAAGTTTTTTGTCTTGTTTCAGGTATTTTTGGATGTTGTCGAGAGTGTTAATATACTTGTGAATAGCAACGGACAAATAATAAGGTCCGAAGTTGTAGGTGCATTAAAGATGCGAACATATTTGAGGTAAATTGCTAACCCACTTGCAAAATTCTCTTGTGTAAAAGCTATCCTTGTTATTTTTGTTTGGTTATCCTATTTAAATTCCCAATTGCCGTTGATTTTACATTAATGGCAATTGAAAGGATTTATCAAAATGGATTATGGCACTTTAAAGCTAGATCTTATTTCCTATGCTATGCATGTCCGAGCATGATACACTTGTCTCCTTATTATGGAATCACCATACTTCATAATTGAGAAACTGTAAAACCAATATTTTGTTTGATTAAGTGGATGTTGCAAGTTAAATCCATTTTGTTGACAACAACATTTAATGACAACTTTCATTTCCTGGTAGTTCTAGCTCAAATTCTAAATTTTCTTTTCTACTTTTTTTTTAATAAATATAAAAAGAAGTCAATATCTATACATAGCTCCAAAATCACTACAATCACTTTATTATGATACATTTTCCTATTTTTGCTTGACGAAAAAGACTAACCTACCAACAGGACAAAGGTTGAAAAATGAAAGTATGAAACCACTATTCGTCGTACGGACAGATATTAGGTTTTATTTCTGGAACACAATTGATGTTTCATATTTATTAGAAAGTTCCAATTTAGGGAAAAAAGAGAATTGCTCTTGTACTTACCTTTGCATGTATACATCTATGCTATTTGGCTCTTTTATGAAGCTTTTGACTATTTCTTTCGCTCTGGTTTTGAGACCATTGACCCCCCTGTGATTTGCTATATAAGTATGTATACATATATCTGAGAGACTAAGACTTAGAGTTAGTCCTTAGACTTTGAGTTCCCAAGTTTGGTCTTTCTATGAGCATGCTACTCTCTACTAATTAGTCTGGGAAAATAAAGTATTTTTTCTCATCTGTTGCATGTTGCATGTTGCATGTTGCAGTGGTATGCCCGAATGTAAACTCGGGCTAAATGATAGAGTGTTACTGGAGGCACAAGGACGATCAACTAAGGGAAAAGCCATTGACTTGGACGATATCAAATTCCATCAGTATGTCATCCCTCTCTCTTCTTAAGTTGTAAATTTGTATGTATTGTGAGAAAAGCTTGTTTTAAAATCTCTTTAACTTTCTCCTTTTCCTCATTTTGTTTCTATCCTGCTAACTACTCTATTTTTATAGGTGCGTGCGTCTGGCACGATTTGAAAATGACCGGACAATATCTTTTGTGCCACCTGATGGGTCTTTTGATCTCATGACATATAGACTCAGTACCCAGGTTTGTGTTACTATTTTTCTTCTTTGTCTTTTGTTGTGTCTCATTACCAAGTAGTGTTTTTTAAATGAAAAGATTCATCATTCAATTTCAGGTAAAGCCTCTGATATGGGTGGAAGCTCAAGTAGAAAGGCATTCTAGAAGTCGTATGGAAATCATGGTAAAAGCAAGGAGCCAGTTCAAGGAGCGTAGGTATAACTATCTGTCTTGTAGCATGCATTTGTGCCTGAAATGTGCAAAATTTCCATGTTTTACCACGAGTTTGTTTGTCTTTGAAGCACTGCAACAAATGTTGAAATTGAGTTGCCTGTTCCATCTGATGCTATTAATCCAAATCTTCGAACATCAATGGGATCTGCTTCCTATGCACCTGAAAATGATGCATTACTTTGGAAGATTAAATCTTTTCCAGGTGGCAAGGTAACTGTTAGCTTGAATCACCTTTTCACTGTCTTCCTTAGTTATTATGTTGCTGTGGCTGCTACTGAATTTTTGTTCAAATTATTTTTCCTGTGCATTCATAAAATAGATGGGTTGATTCTGTTGGCCATGTGTAGGAATATATGTTGAGGGCAGAGTTTAGTCTTCCAAGTATTACAGATGAAGAAGCAGTTCCTGAGAGAAAGGCTCCCATACGGGTGAAGTTTGAGATTCCGTATTTTACTGTTTCTGGAATACAGGTGTGTCCTCCTGAACATGTTTGCTTCTCTGTATAAATATAGGGACTACTTGCGTGTCTTATATCTGTGATGCTTTATGTGCAAGTCTTAAAGTGAAAAGCAAAATCTTGGTTATTTTCTGTGTTTATCTTTAGGGATTGAATAATTAGTATTGCTTAGACATTATGGTAAATCCCATGGAATTCTTGTTCTTTTTATTGCTGTGAAATTTTAATTCATCCACAAGCGGAGCAACTTATCGTAGTAAAAAATTTACAATAGAGAATCCATCACATCATATTATGAGAGTACCCGTTCATGTTAAGTACTTGTCGCCACTGTTAGTTTACATACAAAATCTACAAAAAAGAAAAAAATTGTCCTGAACAATAAATGCTCAAGTTTTAGAAAAAAAATGGAGCTTTACCTTTTTAAACTTTGTCTTATCAATTCGATGGTGTAGTTGGATGGGGCCTTACAATGTATACGTTCCCTCTGTAGATGATACTATTATCCTTATCAAGTAACAGAGAGATGGATTAGTGTACTTGAGACTTGAGAGTATTGTTCCTACCACTTTGCAAGATGACATCATTGTGAAGTTTTCATATCAAGTTTTTTTTCCCCCATCTAACTGGGGATCCTGAATGGTTGTAAACATCCATTTCACGGTTACCTCCCTTCAGTTTTACAATTAAAGTACCTAGTTTTATAGGCCTTTTCATCCGGAGAGTTTTACTATTAGGATGTGTTCTTAATGATGTTGGTTGAGTTTGTCTCTTTCCCTCTGCTCAGTAGGATAGTTCCTACTTCAATTGAGGTACAACATATAGATCTGAATCAGCTGTGATAAAGAGAGTTGTGTGGGAGAGAAAAAAGAAGGGTGGGGGTGGACCAAGTTTGATTCTGAAAAGTTTTACTATAGTACTATTAGGATGTGATTTTAATTATGTTGGTGGAGTTTCTCTCTTTCTCACTCAGCAGGATGGTTCAATTGCAGTACAAAATAGAGATCTGAATCAGTTGTGATAAAGAGAGTGGTTATGCCCTGCTTTGATGGACGACATGTTGTTAACTAGTTTTGGAGGATTTGGAAGTAAGAGGGATGTCAAATTCTTTGAAAGTGTGCTTATCCCCAACCCATCCCCAAAAATAAAAATAAAAAGAATATTAAGAATATAGAATTAGTGTAATGCTAGACTGTTTACAAGGAGATGTTTATCTTTTAAGTTGTTGAGTGACAGTTATTTTTTTTATTCTCCTTGGCCTTTGCTAGATTGACTTGTGTATAGATTGAAGGTTGCACTTTTCAAAGTGCTCTTTAGTCTTGTTTTTCATTAGTCTTTGATGGTGGACTTCTTGTCCCCTCCTATATTCTATCCTCTCTTTTCTGTTTATTTATTTATTTTTATTTATCAAAAACAAAATTAAAAAACTATACAAGTTTATAGACGACGACGATTACTATCTTTTAGTTACAAGTTTGTTGTTGATTTACGAGGGCAAGGTGAATGGTATAGTATTTGAAAAGAGGAATGCTTACGGTAGCGTATTTGGGTACCAAAATGACGTCATTTTTATATTGGTTGATCAATTATTGACATTTATTACAAAATCAATCATATCACATAATTTGCTCGACGAATATAATGATGACGCATCAGTTTTGGTACCCCCAAATTTGGTACTTTATCTGGAGCCCCTAGCATTATGCATTAGAAAACTCTTACTAATACCCTTGGTTTGAAATTAATTTTTTTTTATCCAAGTCGATTGTTAGTGATTGTTTATATACTTGTTTTATTGCACTTTCTGTGGTGGTACTGTTCCTAAGCATAATAACTGTGGTGAGAATTTCATTCTGATATTTATGAAGATATTGGGGGTTTTGTAGGTCCGTTACTTGAAGATCATTGAGAAGAGTGGCTATCAGGCTCTTCCGTGGGTGAGATACATAACAATGGCTGGGGAGTATGAATTAAGACTTGTATGAAAGCCACTTTCATCGATGGATGTCTTGAATCCAACAATATTACTAATGGTCTTGGGATGTTTTAGGACTTTTAACCGTCGATAACGGGGGAGTTATTTGTTCTTATCGGATTGGTGATTTCTGGTGCAAAGTTTCCTGGGTCATTTTTGTTTGTTTGCATCATTGTTGTTTATTATCAACTACAGGTTTCAATAGTTTTTGTTTATACTGGCAAAGTCCATTTTACAGGCTTCTTTGAAAGATTGAAGTCATTTAGTTTGGATCAGTGTGTTGTAAATTTTTTATTTATTTTTTTAAAAAAAAGTGGAAAACGAGTTGGTACTGCTTGTGTTGTTTTATCTTTCTGTCTAGATGGTTGTCAACTTCGATAGAGTTGCAGAAAACGTAGTAAATTCCTTGATGTGGTAACTGAGAACCGGTTGAGGAAAATGTTTTAGTGTGCCAAATTGTGTAAAACATGTTTTTAAAGTTCCTACTTACTAGAGTGAGTACTGCCCAATTTTTGGAAAGAGAGTTCCAACATTTTTTTTTCTTCTAACAGGACCAATCTTTGTTGTATGTTTTCACACACATGAAAATCGTCGCTATAGATTAAATAGCGACAGTTTTTACTGTAATTATAGCGACATTTTTATTAAAAAGTCACGTAAAAATATCAATGTCCTAATTAAGTCCTTTTCTTTTCATTTGAGCTATGGACTTCTTCCTCTTCAACTTTAAATCCAGCAGATACCAAACCCTCTGTTTATTAGCTGTTTGAGCTACAGATGGTAGTCTTGGGCATTCTTGACATTACATTTATCTGTTCCACTTCAAGGTCTCACGCTATAACTCCCGAGCTTGACGTCATTGTTACACACTAGAAAAATAAATTACGGTAATTATTTCTGCGTCTCATGATCTTAAAATGATTTTATTGATGTCTGTACTTTGTAAGCTATAGCAAAATCCTTTTGAACATTGTACTAATTATTTGATTTATTAGAATTTTTTGTGCAATAAGGTAAAAAAAAAAAAAAAGAGTTCTTCAATGTTTTTTTTTATGGAGCAAGCTTTTTAACCTTTTTTTTTTTGTAATTTAGTCACTTGTATGTGAGTTTTCAAATTAGACTTGTATTATGAAAAGTCAATTATTTCGATACGATATTAACTAAGTTGTAAAGTTTAATTTAATCCCACAAAAAAAGTAAAAATAAATTTGGTTTTAGAAGAGAATATCAAATGCTACTAGTGGAAGAACACCAGCAAAGACTACGTCCATTGTTTGACTTTAGGTTTAGTTACTTATTTAACACATGTGAATGATATTTTAGGACAATTTAAAACTGTTTGATGGATGTCAATTAATTAAGCAGCATGAAGCAAACAAGAATAGTAATAAGTAATAACTACTCGTCAAAATTAAGGCGGTAATTTGTCAACAAGACGGTATTCTTATGATATTGCATGTATATAAAAATCAAGACAAAATAACAAATATATATTTAGCTATAGTGATCTTAATTATGATCATAGAACTTAATTAACATTAATATTTTATTTAGTAAATGAACAACTGTTCTCCTTAAAACCCCTATAATGGGTTAATCTTACGGTAAAAACCCATAATACAATAAATATCGATGGATCGATGATCATGAGCTACCTTCAGATAAAATTGTATGAATATAAAGGATAATAAATAAATATAGTAAATATTCCCTAACAATGACTATCTAGCTAGGCGAGGCGGCTTCAAATCTTTGCTCTCTCTCTCTCTATATATATATATAGAAGTGTGTATATATATATATATAGATATAGAGGATCTATATATATCACATGCACGCATATTGAAGTGCCACCTGAAATCGATCAATTAATCATCATCATGCATGCAGCTTGTTGATTTCAAATAACCTCTCTACAAAGAGATTGAACTCCTCTTCCTTGCTCACCATACTAACCCTAACATACTTTGGATCACTCCCGAACCTCCTTCCACTTCTCGTCAGGATCTTGTGTTCTTTAAAAAGCTTGGCGCAGTCCTCTATGTTGTCCTTGCACTTTATCCATGCAAATGCTGTCGTTGCATTCAAGTTTTTGGTTCAAAATAAATAAAAATTGTTACCATATATATATATATATATATATATATATATATATATAACAGTTAATAAAATTTAGGTGTAAGGTTTTAGAGAGAATAAATAATTAGTTTAGTTTACTCGGATGTGTAGTGGCGAAGTCTCGGGTGAAGTTGCAGTACTGGAGAGGGTACTTGGCAAGAGTGAAGAGTTGAGTGTGATTGAGAACATCTCTTAATTTGTCCCATCTTTTGGCCATGACATTTTTGCCGTACAGGAAGAAGTTATCCACCAACCCATTATTTGGAGGAGACCTTAAATATTCTTGGCACCCATCAGAAATCACTTCCAGGATCTTTGCTGCTCTATGTTGCGATTCTTTTGATACACCAATTGTGTTCAACCCTATAAATGTTATCATCTTTTTTGCCACTTCTTTATCCTTAACCAGAGCCCAACTACACATGCAAGCATATATAGATTATATCATTAAGAGAGAAACGAAAATGCATTAAATAAGGGATTAAGAATTAACCGATTCAATTACATAAAATTAACTAGTTACGTAGGTACGTATACGTACCCAATTCGGGAACCTGCATGTCCAGTGCATTTGGAAACAGTGAAAAGCATGATATCATAATCAGCTGGAGCTGTAATGGGAGTGTAGTGAGGCCAATAGTAGGCAAGGTCATGAAGAAGCTTCCCTTCATCTCGATTCACCACGGCTTCTCGAGAAAAGCCATCTGGGTTGTTTGGGGAGGTCACAATCTCTATGTATGGTCCGTCCTCCTCAAAAGTGCGTGCATCGCCTTCCCATTTGTACAGCCCTGATCGTAAAAAATCCGTCAACTCCGGATAACACTGCAATCAATCAAATTTAATTAATTAGTAGATGGATCGATGGATCGATCGATCTAGTATATCATATCATTATATATATTTCTATCTGCATTGCATGCGGGCATTCATATAGGAAATTATATGAGTTGACTTTAATATATATATATATATATATATATATTTACTTGTATTTATCATTTGACTTGACATTAATTAATTAATTAGCTGAGCTTTGCTCACCGAGTAGTAAGGAGCAGCACAGACAACGCTCATGGGCTTAGGCTGATCCGGAGGACAGAGAGCATAGAGCGCGGCTTGAAAAAGCTGACTTGAGCCTGTCCCAACCACGATATGACGATCTTCAACAACTGCATTCCCAGCCACCTGATGCAACCTCTTGATTGATTCCTCCAGTTTTGGCTCCATAAACCAGCACAAGTTCTTAATATCCGCAAAGTAACTTAATGATTGATATCCCGGGATCACCACCGTGCATTTATCGCCCATATTTCGCCAGTAAGTCTCGAATACCGTTGGATCACCACTGTTATATATATACCAAAATTATTCAATTAATCATCATCATCATTAATCAAATGCAAATTTAATTATTTATTTAATAGAAACAAACGTACGTAACTGCACGCACATTGATATACTACGGACTATATGATTCCATATACTACTAATTTCTCACATTTATGAATAAGCTAGGAGGGATTTACACCAAATGATTAAAATCTAGCTAGGACATATATCGATCACAATTATAAATTCATTAATTAACGCTGCGCTGCAACGATTTTACCCAGAACATTTTTCTCATAAACTTTAATTGCCCGGCATTATATATATATATATATATATATATGGAGAATATGGAAGTACATACGATTCTACGATCGTAGAGTTGAAATAAGTAGTCTCTCGATAGTAGAGTGAATTCACTTACTTCTTTATCGATAATCACAGTAATTTAAAAAAATTACACGGTTGTATACCTTCATTTTTATCTATATATATACATATATATATATATATGCCCATCCATCAAAGAATTCGGTTGATGTAGAAAGAACCTTTTTGATTTTTGAATTTTTTTTTTCTCCAAATTAAATTTCACAGTGCTAAAAAGTTCCACAACAACCGAAAATTTCGAACCTATATATAATATATATATATATATATATATATATATATATATATATATATATATATATATATATATATATATATATATATACTTACTGATCAAGATTTACGACAGCATCGGGCGATAAGCTGTTCCTGCTTGTTCCATTCTCCCTTGCTTCCAAAGCGTGACCATTGGAGGATGATGAAGTTCCGATAGCTTCAGCCTGCTCTGTGCCACACATTATGATCTTTCTCTGTAACTTATTTCTTGGGGAATTAAAATAAAATAAATAATATTTCTAGAGTATTATGGTTTACTGTAGTTTTTGTAGTTCTTAGCTTCACTATTTATAGATAGAGATGGTGAGATTCGGCAAATACAATAATAATGATGGTAATCTTTTACTATCTTATGCAGATTCTCTTTGATATACTCCCTCCGTACCAGCATAAAAGTTCTGATGGATTTTTTACGCATATTAAGAAGAAAAATAAAATGACAAAATTATCCATAATAATATCATTAAATATGGAGAGAGAATTAGAATAAGAAAAGTATGAGATATTTAATGCTACGGACATAATAGAAAAAAATATGTAAAAATTTGGTTATTAAAAAAAAGTGAACATTTAACATGGGACAACCCAAAATAATAATAAAGACTTTTATTCTGAGACGGAGGGAGTATAAACTATGTGCTGCTGTTATAAGTTATAATTGCATATATATAAAAAATCCAATTGAATTTCAAAAATTAAGCCGCTGATACTAAATGCATTACTCTCTATTCCAAAATTAGAGATACAATTTGACTTTTGAGATTAAACGATGACATATTAAACTTCAAATTTATGTGAATTTATTTAATTTTAGTTGATATAATTATTACAAAATTTATTTTATTTTAAACTTTTATTAGTCATATCAATTTTAAATTTTAATATGTCATCGTTTGACTTCAAAAGTCAAATTATATCTCTAATATAGGAAACTAAGCAATTACTCCCTCCGTTCCTAAAAGATTGTCGTTTTAGAAGAAAAAATGTGTTTCAAAATGTTTGTCGTTTACAACTTTCGAGGAGAATAAATTATTTTTTTCTTATATTACCCCTACCTTCTCTCATTGTCCCAAGAAATTCTCTTCTTTGTATTAATAGTTTTCAACTTCCCATAAAGGGATACTGATGGAGTTTCAAACAAATTAATTTTACTTTGTAAATGGTACTTACTTTCTTAATCCATGTGCAAAAACCTTAAACGATAATATTTTAGGAACAGAGGTAGTAAATGATAGTATTAAATGACTTTCTTAATCCATGCAAAAAACTTTAAACGACACTTATTTAGGAACGGAGAGAGTATTACTCCCTCCATCCCTAATTATTTGACGTTTTAGAATTTTTCATTTGTCCATAATTATTTGACGTTTGTCCAAATCTAGGAAAATTAATGACATTTTTTAAAAATTACCCCTCATTACTCTACCTATTTTTTTGATACTTTAAACTTTTTCTCTCTCTTTATCCCAACAAAACTCTTCTTATCCCAACAAAAGATTTAAGGGTATTATGGACAATTAAGTATTATATTTAATATTTTTCAATTATTATTTTAATTCTTATATTTACTTTTAAAATGTCAAATAATTAAGGACGGATAGAGTACTTAATTAACAAAATGGGAAAGATAAATGCAATAGATAAGATAGGGATTCAGTACCCTTAATTTCTAATTCTGTTCTTATCTTGAGGAGCTAGCCAGACATGGAAGAACGACAATATAAAGATCAGTTACTATTGATTAATTAATTATCTCAAGATTTAATTAATTACATTAAATGTTTTGAAATTTTGTGAGCAAGTATATATCCAAATAGTGATTTCATGGAAAGTTTAATTTTTTAGGAGTATCTGTAACAATTTCCAAAAGTGTAAATATTTGGTTTTATTTTAATTATCCTTCTTTACAAAGATTTTTGTTTTCAATTTAAAGAAGAAAAAAAGGTAGAGAAATCCTCGTAATTTGATCTGGCAAGTGACGAGGAGACATGGCTCCTAAAAGTTAGTTACTTTTTCATATTTGATCCTTTAGAATAAGGCACAAATGTAACAAGGAAAATGATATATTTACAGACTTTTTTATTATTTTAATTAATTACGTAAATAAATATTAATAATAACCTTTTGTAGAGATGTGCAAATAAATAGGATTGTCTTATAATTCTATCAAATCTCATTTATTACTAAGTTTTTCATTTATAATTCGACACAAATTTATCTCGATACATAGTCACATAGTCAATATAAATACACAGCCACATAGTTTATAAATAGTCTTTGAGAAAACACAGAATATTGATTACCCCTCTATTCTATAAAAAAATAATGTTATTTATTAAAAAACAATAACACCATATTCTTAAATTTACTTTTCAAATTTATTATTATACCATTAATTTATTATTTTGAAGTTAAACATGAAGTAGAAAAGCATATTATCCATTCACATTTTTTTTAAATCAATTACAATAATTTCAAATTAATATAAATTTATTTGATTTTAGTCATACAATTGTAAATTATATATCTAGTAAGCATTATAAATTTTGTTAATTTCAATACATATTATTTTAAATATATTTGTTCATGTGAATTTAAATGTTAATTATCTCTGATAAGGAAACAAAAAGTAGGACAAATTAATGGTTATCAGCCAATCGGATTTCGTTTGCGCCTGCCGCTTTACTGTTATGTTAAGAGTAGTATAGCAGTAGTACTCTACCACCGGTAAGTGGTTAAAATGAAGTTTATTTTGAGATAAGTTGGTCAATTGATCAATAGAATACTGACATACAGGCGAGATTGTATGTGTGTCAATATTCTATTGATCAATTGACTAACTTACTAAAAAAAAAAATTTCATGCTAACCGGATCCCTACCATCGTGTTGTAGTTTGAACGTTTAATGACATCTTCATGAATCGTCCTCGTCCATGTTGTTTGGTGATTTTGACTTTTTGATATTAATGTGACATATTTTAAAATTAATATAGATTTAATTAATTTTAATCAACACTATTATTATTATTATTATTATTATGAATATAAGAAGTAATATTACTCATAAAAAAATTCTTTTTTTATAGGAGTAGCCATGCTCTTCTCGAATAGTCATTCTAACTTAGAAACAAACAAACAATCTTCCTCCCCTTAACTTTATTATAATCTCCGCAATCAAATTAAATCGATCATTCCTTTTTAGAAGACACATAATTTCATTAAATTAAATACTTTTGTATGTTTTTTATATTCGTACAGTTGAATTTTTCTAGTTAAATAAGAAGGGTATTAAGATTAAAGGTGATAGACTAGTAATAGAAATCTCTCAATTTATTTCTCCAAAGTTCCTCTCTTGACCCTTTGCCCAATCTCTCCCCAAGTCCTTAAAATTGAAATGTGAAATTTACTGCTCCATTTATTTTAAAATTAGATATAAAATTTGATTTTTGATATCAGACGACGACATATTAAATTTCAAATTGGTGTAAATGTATTTAATTTTAGTAGATACAATTATTATAATTGTATAGTATATAATAAAAAATTATAAATTAAAAAAATTATTTAATTCTAAACTTTTATGAGTCGTACCAATTTTAAAGTTTAATATGTGATCGTTTAAACTAAAAAGTGAAATTGTATGACTAATTTTGAAACGGAGAGAGTAGATTGTAGTAATGTGGGCTCTAAAAAAATTAAAATGATAAAATACAAAGGGTATCTGTTTTTTAATATATAGAAAGTATTTATTGTAAATAATTTGTTTCTCATAGAGTTTATGATTTGGAATTGTCTTTGTTTGTTTGGAAAAAAACAGTAACACATGCTTGAGTTTTGGTCGGTTGCAAAAACTGCATGTGGCCCATGGTCATGCATGTGCTACTTATTATTGACTAGGATAATGCATGCTCATTAGACCGGGCGTGTCGTTTGGCCCATGGTCGGCTAGCTACAAGCTTTGGGTATGGAACCTTCTTAATTCCTCAATCCAAACATCTAAAACTGGAAGATGTTTTTAAATTAATCTAATCGTTTTAAAATTAAATATTTATTTATAAAAAATAATTAATGACTTTATTATTATTAGGGAATTGATATTTTCACAAATGAAAGTGTTAGTTCCACAAGGTCTTCTCTCTCACCTACTATTCATGTGAGAAGGAACTTGTGGAATTATCAAATTCACTTGTGTAAATATCAATTCTCTTATTATTATTATCTATAAGTGTAGGAGTAGTAATATGATAATATTCAATCAATCACAATTAAAAGTAATAACATGTTAAGATTTTATTTTGTCCCGTTTTATATCATAAGAATTTTCCGATTGCGAAGTATACCAATACACAGGAGATTGATTAACATTATAAAGTTGATTCACTATATCATGTTCAATATTTTTAGAATTTTGAAACGGACAAAAAATATGTTCAAATTTTAGAAGGGAGGGAGTATATCATTTTGATCGCCATAGTAGCAAGTCAATGTCCCTAACAGCTTCAATTCTTCACATTTCTTTTTGGACAATAGAGAACAACTTTTTTGCATACCATTGCCTTCTCCTATGTAGGCTAGGCCACAAGCCATAATTATTGAAAAGTAAGTTTTAAAATGAGGCTAATTTATGTCTCACTTGGAAGCAATTAGTGAAAGAAATATAGCACTACTAAAGAAATGGAAATTTTCAACTTTGTGTTCCAATAAAAAAAAAGAATAATATTAGACACAGAAATTATTCTACAAACATTTTACAAACTGTTGATGTGATATATTCTATCTCAGTTTATTGTTCAATATGCTGAGATAAAGTATGTCACATCAATAATTTATAAAATAATTTATATCTGTAACATTACTCATAAAAAAATCTTTTGTAATAAAACATACAAGTGATATCATTGTGTGTGTGTGTGTGTGTGTGTGTATATATATATATATATATATAGAGAGAGAGAGAGAGAGAGAGACTGTCCGGGAGCCCGAATAGATTTAAAATTCAGACCTTTTTTTTTGCTTTTTTTTTAAAAAACAACTAAAAAAAAAATTTGACTGTACAAACATGTTTTGTTATATGTATCCAAATCACACCCAAAACACTGTATTATGTAAAAATTCCAGTTCCATAAAATATTAAACTTTTTTGTTTAGTTGTTTTAAAAAAAAAATGGGATCTAAATTTTAGTCAGGTCCGGGAGTCCGGAACAAATCTCGGGTTAAATCCCAAGTCCGAATCAAATCAAATCCATCAAAATAAGACCTCAAACTACTAGTCCAATACCCAATATTATCTTCTTGGGTCATCTTAGCCCACCACAAATTAGCCATTGTAGAATAATACCGGATCTGATACCATATGAAACAACTCGGGTCAAATCCCAAGTCCGAATCAAATCCATCAAAATAAGGCATCAAACTACTAGCACAATAGTATTTCTTAGGTGATCTTAGCCCACCACATGCTCCTAAAAGATCATGACTTGAATGTACTATTGGTAATAACTTGTTTCCTTATATGCAGACAAATTTTTTCCCTATTGTGAGACTGAGTGTTACACCTTCACCATTCAGATAATTAGCAGATTAACCATGGCTATATTGGTGTTCATTAGTGGAAATTTCTTATTTCATGTACAATGTGTAGCAGGACGATTTAATTTCTCATTAAGCTACAAACTAGGCATATAACAAGGAAAATACAATATATATATATATACACACACACACATCGGGATTAAAAAGGCCCAAGAAAATGGGGGGACGAGGAAAAAAAGAGGTCCCAAGACAATATATCTGATTTTCTTCTCATTATGCTCTTCTAGCTTTAGTGTACGAGCGAAAGTAACATGCATGTAGGTGCTATTGTTGCACTTGGTTTGGTAATGTTGGTGTGGTCTTCCGAAATGCATGCTTTCTGCAACGTTCAAAAATGCTGTTGTATATCAAATCAAATTGAACTCCTGCTCTTTCTCGATTTACTATGAAAAGAATGTGATCGCCTTCCACAATCTTGTAATACCTGCATAAATCGCAAATTTCCCATATTGTTAGCAAATAGAATCCTTGGCAAATGTCGCAATTTTCTAATTCAGTTTATTATTGTAGAGCCAAGGTTCTGCATATATTCATCTCACACAAATACAGTAAGAGATCAATCAACTTTGAAACTAGGCAGTTTAATAAAATTATGTCTAGGCAGTTTAATGGATTCATTTAGTAGGGAAGAAATGGTTTGTCCTATCATCACAAAGAAAAAATTATAACAAAAAAAAGAAAGAGCAGACACAGATTTGCCTTCTATATAAAGTTGACTCTCAAATCACTCCGACATCTTGGGCACTTAAATGGCTCAAGAATCATCTTTAGCAGCTTGTACAAGGAATCTACACAGGCACTTCTGTCAAGATGTTTGTAGCAGATAAATGGTGTTTGTCCCTCTACTTTACGGGCATTTTTCTGCTACTGATAACATATGGGAATATCACCGCTGGAAGTACTTCAATATTCCCAAAGAACTGTTCTCATGTATTTTCCCAACAAACCAGTGAACAACAATAGGCCTCAAGGAGTGGCAAACCATGGCCATGGCACATTAGACTTTGTAATGCAGCATTTTGACATTAAAATGCAATGGTTCATAACAAAACAAGTGATATTTTTGTGGAATATAATCCTTTGTAGAGAAATCATCATTACAGATTTATCAAAGGCAGATGGGTCCTACTATTGCAAAAGATTTCTACCAAATTACGATTACAACGTATACTAATACATGGGATTGGAAGGATTATAAAATTGGCTCACTGTATCAAATACATCATAAAAATATTACGAATTAAATTTATCTACATAACTCGCATTAGCATAAAGGAACATTTCTGCACATTATATATCATTATCCAATGCAAATATATAATGCTTATTTAAAAACTTAAGGCATAACTCTCCAGTTCTAAATTTACAGTGCAAACATTAGCATAAAGGAACATTTCTGCACATGCCTAAGCGAATCACTTGTGAAATAGTAATCCTCTTCTAAGTTACAGGATTTTCATAAAATCCTTTCTCCTTTGAACCACACCTCAATTGTGGATGTGGGTATCAGATAATCTAGTCCGTAATGGATTCAAAAGCATGATCAGGTGACAATTTTCTCATTCACATAGAAGCATGTATACGCATTCTAGTCTTTTGTTTTTTTGAGGGTCATGTATAGAAGCAAGATTGCTCCAACTCTCATTAATCGTGTTCTTTTTGGATTTGTTCAAAAAAACAAAAACAAAAAAATAAAGTTATTCATGTTGAAACTATAAACATTTTAGAAACCTTATATCCCATCTTAAATTGGTCACGAGAATCAAAGATGAAAATATTGGATTTGATATTAAAATATGGTTTGTCGTTTTAATCAATGTCACTAAGATATGAATATGAGAAATTCAAGTTGCAACGGAATTTCACATTTTAGAAGTCCATGTTTTGTAATAATAAAAAAACTATCAAGGTAAAGGCAGATTAATTGATGCAAAGAAGTGGGGAACGAACCAGATGCCTGGTTGCAAGGGTTGGCAATCAGAATCTTTGACAACTAGGTGACAAGGGTGTTCAACAGGGAAACGAGGGTGTGTCATTGATACGGTGTTGAGTGCTCCATCATTGTCCCACCAATCTTCATCCCTGATACAGTAGTTGCATTAAACATGAGTCATGACGATGCTAAAGACATTAGATTTTGGTTTTGATAAGTATTTCATTTCAGTAACAGCTAGAATAGTGTCTCATAAGGACTACTTTGTAGATAGCAATTAAAATCTGCAACTGGGAAATAGTTTAATATGGTCATGCAAAGGCCAACAATTTATTGCTCGAGTCATGTGCTGGTAATAGGAAGGTTTTAGGAATCCCTCAATTCATTGAATACATGAAAGTAAAGCCATATGGAATATTTTAGAGAATCTAATGGAGCACTATATAACCAACGAACACTCACCTATAGCCTTTGAATGGGGAGGATACATCTGGAGGATGACGCCATTGGCTCATCTGCAAAACTCTAATTGAAAGCAAAGGGTGGATTCCAAGTACACCAGAAGGAACCGTAACACCCATAATTTTTCTGGTACGCTTGGTTGCATAGCTGAAATAGTATGTATCAGGGAATGTACATAAATGACTGTTCAATCGCAAGCACCCCTGGATTGTAAGATCAGGAAGGATCCAATCTCCAGAAGCAAATGGACCAGCATTGCCTAGCAGGTAATCAACAAGACCCCGAACACCAATTTTCTTCCATGACATGTTGTAATGATCAAATCCAAAATTGTAATATGCCTTTAACCAGGGAATGTCAAACCAATCATAGATTATTACTCCCACACGACACAACTGAAGCAAACACAGAGGTTTCAAGGACCTTCCATCTTCTGGCCTGTAACGAATTACATTAACAGCGACAAACTTAGGGATACATTGAAAAAGAAAAAGAAAAAAAGGCAAAGATACCAAAACGCAGATTTAGGCACATTAGAAACTGTAGTTTAAAGTTTTACAACTTCATCCTAGAGGATGATACTCTAATTATTGAATATAAGAATTCTTGAATAAAAGACTTGGTTAAGCATTATCACACATAAATGAAAGGTCCATACTTTTATTTCTTGAACCTAATAGCAAAGACTGAATCTCTCAAGTAAATTCACATACATAGAGATACAATAAACAATATATACACTTGATAGAACTTACTGCATTCCATCTAAGTAGGTTCGTGTAGTTCCATTGAAAGCTCCAGATAATGATGTTATGCTTAATACCCAGTTCTCAGAAGTGCTTTCATGTCCGTTAAATGCCTGAAATTAAGTCAAAAATGATTCTCCGGCATACAGCAATTGATTTTAACTGAGTAAATTAATTACATGAAAAATTGGACTAACCTTGTCTGACAGCATTTGCTGCAAAACACGCACAACCTGGGCACCAGCCGAGTGCCCAACAAAATGAATTGGGTGATCCGCATCCCACTCCGGATAATGTCCTGCATTCCCGAAAAAAACCCGAGTAAGTATTCACCTTATAATTCATATTTAGCCTCTCCAATCATATAAAGCAAGTAAGGGGCAAAAATTATCAACCTATTTCATAAATCCGACCAAACTGAGAATGCCCACAAGCCTTGCTGTGTTCTTCCCCATAGTCAACTTGCCCACCTTTTAAGTAATAGAACAGTTCACGGGCCCTGAAATCTTAAACCTCTTAAAACATTCCAAAAAAATAGAATTAAAACAGCCCATGGAGAGGATAAGCCATAAATAAACTAAAAATCGAAGCTTTAAGCACACACCTATCATATATGCTTGTTAATGAACCAAGATCAGGCACCAGAACTCTTTCATCCTTCTTCTCTGCCCCAGCAAAATATGATAGCCCACCCAATCTCTGAAGAAAAGCATATCAAAAACAAATTACCCAGTCATATACCCAAAATATATGGTAACAAATTTGCAAAAATAAGAAAATCCCAATCTCTTCCAGGGGGGGATACAGCTACATACCCCTTTACCGAATCCAAAGATTCCATGAACCAATACAATGGGGGGCAAATTATCAGCAGATGTTAAAGTTTTCGGCTCCTCATCTTTGACCCCTTTAAATTTAATATCCAAATTAGGAATGTAAAACCATTCATTTAAGGTCTGTGAGAGATCACCAGCCACAGCCGTGCTGAATATGTAAAACCCATATAACATATGGACCAAAGAACTCAAAAATAACTCTGACAATTGCAGTGCTGCAATTGATAATCTAATCATGTTTACCTAGAACCAAACCAATTACAGATATGAACGTATATATAGAAAAAGTATTTTAATATTTTTACATCTCAGAGCAGAGCCTTTTTCTTTATTTATTTATTTTTTTCAGAAGAAGAAGGCTCTTCTGACGCAAATAAAAATTTTATATTCAACCAATCAATCTAATGAAAACCCTTATCAAACCCTTCTTCTGTCAAACAAAAGATGAGATGAAAGAAAGAAGAAAAGGGTGGTCGTTTATTGTTTCGGAAAATTTTCACAAAATGGTTTCCCCACAATTTTCTCATGGCTTACCTCCCAAATCATACAAACAACAAAACCAATAGGACACTCCTTATTTCTGGTCAATATATTTCATTCTTATGTTGTACAGTTTGGTCAATAGTATCATGAATTTGGTTAAGCAAGACCATCGGTCAATTAACTCATATTGTGCCAACCCGTAATTGCAGCAAAAATTAATGGGCAAAATTCAATTGGAGCGCAAGACATCGTTTGGTAAATTTAATTAGGCTTTATTTGAATGCAGTAATCGAAATCAGATGCCAATTCAAGTGGCGTTGGACCAAAATTAATAAATTAATTTAATCAAATTATTATATTAATTTAACCAATTTTTTTTTTAAATAGACGTTTTTAAAAAAATAATTTTTTTTAAAAGGTGCAAACGCCAGTTTAACTGGCGTTGGTTGAGAATTTTTTTTATTAAGCAACTTTGAAAAAAAGAAAGCTGGGTTAGTTAAAAGGGAGAGAGAGAGTAAACGCAAGTAGAATTGACGTTTGATTTTTTATTTTTATTTTTTTTTAAAGCAAAGATGTCAGAATGAAGAGAGAGAGAGTGAACGTCACTTGAATTGACGTTTGAAACATTATTTTTTAAGCGAAAAACAGAGTTTAACGCCACTTGAATTGGCGTTTGAAACATTATTATTATTTTTTTAAAAAGTAAAGGTGTGAGAAAACAAATTTGAGAGAAAGAGTTGAATGCCACTTGAATTGGGGTTGGAACCCCTTTTTTTTTTTTACTTTTTTTAAAAGCAAACTTGAAGTGGCGTTCAACTCTATGTCTCTCAAATTTGCTTTCTCACATCTTTGCTTTTAAAAATAATAATAATAATAATAATGTTTCAAACTTCAATTCAAGTGGCGTTAAACTCTTCTTAAAAATTAATGTTTCAAGCGCCAATTCAAGTGGTGTTCACTCTCTCTTTCATTCTGACATCTTTGCTTTAAAAATTAAAAAAAATAAAAAATAATCAAACGCCAATTCCACTGGTATTTACTCTCTCTCTCTCCCTCTTAACTTACCCAAATTTTCTTATTTTCAAAGTCAAGATAATAAAAAATTCCAACCAACGCCAGCTTAAATCAAGCGTTCATACTTTTTTTTAAAAAATTCATTTTTTTAAAACGTCTATTTAATAAAATTATTTTTTTAAACGCTCATTTTAAAAATATATGGTTTAGTTAATATAATAATTTGATTAAGTTAATTTATTAATTTTGGTCCAATGCCACTGAATTAGCTTCGATCATGCGATCGCATCCAAATAAGCCTAATTAGATTTACCAAACAATGCCTTACGCCCCCAATTGAATCTTAGCCATTAATTTTTGCTTGAATGACGTGCTCAACCAATATGAATTAACTGACCGATGGTCTTAGATAACCAAATTCATGCTAACTGCATCCCTATAGTTTAGCCCGGTCTTTTGCCACGTGTCCTAGAGAAAAACTCATAGTTCCGTTTATTGAATGGACGGCTACAGATCTCTTAGTTGAAATAGTGCCCACAGATAAACATATGATGTGGAATAGGTGTGAGACCCCAGATTTTATCAATAAAGATTTAAATTTAGTCGAAATAATTTTTAATATTATAGTGTGAATTTGAGATAATATTATAGTTGTGGGTAGTATTTATAAATTTTGCAAAGTATGCAAGTGGTTATATTATATTCGATTGGTCTGGAGAATATTCTGCTTTAGCAGGAATATTCGTAGACAACTACCAATCATTGGTGGACCCTATAAATGTAATTATTGTTTGATTGAGAAGGCGACAAAAATATTTTATTGAAATAACTACGGAGTTTTACCGTGGTTACCGTTGAACTACTCTTAGGTAGTAAAGTACAAAGAATACGTGTGGTTGCATAAGAAGACACCTGTATTGATTATCGATGCTTATGTGAGAAGTCACCATTTTGATTCCATTATCATTTATTAATAATACGAATTATTATAATGATAATGACGCTTTTGTTTTATTCATATTATTAACGTAATAAAATGTAAACATCTTTTATATAAAATAGAATCTTTATTAAAGTTATTCTATAAATAGAATATATTATATTTTATTACGATAAAGTGTTGCGTAGTGTTTTGCAGTAGTATTGCATAAGATTTGCATAGTAAAATGTTTTTATATAAATAGAATATATTATATTTTATTTAAAAGATTTTTCTTTAAATATGGACCGTCGATTAAAGTAAATCAATCTGGACCGCTCATGGATTAGTTACTATGCATTCCATTTTCCTATAAATAAAGCTCATTCCTTCATTATTTTCTTACGAATTCATTGAAACTCTAGAGAGAGAAATTATAGAGAGAAGCTATATAGAGAAAATTATAGAAAGAAGAAGAGTATTCTGCTACTTCACTACTTCTATATTCGGTTCTTTTACGGTAAGGGATATTATTCATTTGTATTCATGAAGAGAACCTCTGTTATTCCATTCATTATTATTCTGTTGGAATAACCTGTAAAAGTGGCATACCCTATACATGACCTGTATACGCGACATACCCTATACTTGGTGAAATTCTTATATTATTCCATTCTTATTTATTCTCATTGGAATAACTCAGATATCTGCTTTTACCCTATACTTGGTGACATTCTTCTATTATTCGCATTGAACATCCGTCATGTGTTTTACACCTGACCGATTCCGCCTTTTATTATTATTCTCGTTGGAACATCCATGCGTGTGTTTTATACCGGGACCGGTTTCGCTTCTTTATCATTCTCGTTGAATATCCTATCTCGTGTGTTTTACACCGGATCCGGTTCCATCTTTATTATTCTCATTGGAACATCCCGCTTGCGGTGTGAATTTCACCGACCGTTCCGTTATTATTATTCGCTGAATAACCTTTATCATGCAAAGTACCGCATGCACGGTGATTTCTTTTGTTATTCCATTCTTTATTATACCCAAATTGGTTAAAACTTTGACTTCTATACTCCATGAAATTAGTAGAATATCCTCGATATTTGCGTTTCATCCAAAGATCTTTCATGGAAATATTCTTCCGATCATTCTTGAATTTTACTCTACTTAAACAAAGATCATGTCGACAATTTGGACGTTAATAATTCATGGATTAAATAATTCTTGAACTTGTTTTATTGAATTATTATGTCATTGTCATCATCCTCATGTTATATTATGTTATCTTTGCTTACGCAAGATAGATGAACTTAGTATGATTATGACCGTGGATCATTCGGTATAATCACGACTTGATATAAATGATGTGACAAAAGTACTCAATTGGCACATAATGCAGTTGATGGATAGTTTTTGGTATGATTATGACCAGGGGTGATTCGGATAGTCATGACCATTGATAATTTGATGAAAATCCTCGACCGTGGTAATGTGGATGATTAGATGTGGTGGTTTATTTATTGTCGAGTCTCAAATGATAAAAATTGATGAAAACCTTTTAAAACCTAAAAGATAGTAGACTTTATTCTCTACTCAATTCTTTTAATGGATTGCTTATTCCTTCCGCAGCTTAAACCGGTTGTTCATCAGATTTTATCGGTTTAACATCATTGAAGGCTAATGATAATTTATTCGCATTATCTTAGTTATAATATTTCTTCTCGGGCTAGTTGAGCTCACCACTTTCTTTCACCGTTTCTTCGTGAAATGAGAACATAAATTTGGACGAGCTCGGGAACGAAGTAATGGTCCGTAGGATAGCATTAGTAGTCCTCACTATTCGTGAAATAGTGTGATAATAGTTGTAATGAGGACTCCTTTTGAGTTTGTATAATATCTAGTAGACAATATTTGTATTCAAACTCACGCTTTATGTCGTATTGTACCACGGCAGCTTAGGTTAGTAAGTTGTATTTGAATTTATGTACCATGTAAGTGGCGACCCAAGATGGGTGACGATATCTAATTTTAGGGGCGCCACAGTTGGTATCGAGCCATAAGTGTGAAGAGCCCCGAGCCTCTCACCGGTGACTTCTGTTGATGGGGAATGTCTGCCGCCGACTCGCATCGTAGGGGACGCCGCCTTCTTCGGTGTGGTGTCGACAGTACCAATGTGAGGTCTTGACATAAGTTGGTGTCCAGAGTCACAGTTGGTATCGAGCTTAGGATATGATCCTGCTAAGATGTGAGATAAGAACTAGGAGGGAGAGACGGAAATTCCTTCGCTAGTATGACCTACCTAAGTTTATTTGGTATTTAATTGGTCTCACGAGTATAGGGATAATATTTGATATATTAATTAACCCTTGTGTTGTGGCGGTGTTTGAAATGGCGGTTGAAAATATTCACAATGGAGTGAATGTGACCGCATGACACCTTTAATCACTAATCGTGTTAATGCAAAGGTCGATTTGAGGAACAAATTAGAGATATCCACGTAGTAAATGAAGAACTAATTGTTGCACCCGAGCTAGTTGCAGAGGTAGCAGCTGAAAGTGAGGAAGAAGAGGAAGAAGAGGAAGAAGAGGAACCTGAGGAGAATTGGTTAAAGAAATTTATGATCAAAACTTAGAATTACAAAATCGTGTTCGTGAGCTAGAAGAACAGGTTGAAGAACGGCAAACGGTCGTGGAACAAAGGGATACAACAATTCAAAATTGGGTTACCCGATATGTGATGCTCGAACAAAATCACGCTTTGGCAGGGTGTAAGATATTAAAGTTGGAATCTGAGAATTTAAAAATCAAAGATCACCAGAAAGAAGAAACAATCGAACGAAGGAGAATAGACGATGCATGGGTAAAAGTCGCACAACGCGTTGATAGTGTAGAAAAAAGACGTCCGATCCAATAAAGCCAAAATAGATGAAATGGACTTTGCTTTTTGGACAAAGAATTGGAGAACCCAACATCGAATTCTAATTACCTCAATGCATAGCGGTCAACCCGAATTCGATATGGATCGAGAATAATGATTCAAATCATGGATCGTGAATGTGAAGAAGCACTTAAGGGTGGAATGTACCCTATAAGAAAGTCAAACTCGATAATTTAAGCGAGAGCGTTTATTTGAGAAAACCCGAACGGTTATTACTACGTAAGTTAATTATAAATTAATGCTAAGTCTATACTTTATTCAATACAAGTTCTACCCACTCTTTATTTTCACCTAGTTGTGTTCAACGTTTAAATTTGACTCAAGAAGTTAAACTTTGACTTATTGGTCAAAACTTCGTTAGTAGGAGAGCTTCGTTACCGCTTACTATTTTTAAATCTTGTTTGGTTCAAATAAACATTTTCACGCTACTTCGTCGATCTTATCTTTTTGAAAATATTTGCCTTTGATGGGATTTTAGGAATCAATTGGTTAACTACTCATCATTCTTTTCGTAAGGTTGTTAGCTTTTATATTCATAACCAACCCATTATACTAATTCAAAGTAACCAAACCACTAAAGTCAATCATTGTCATATCAAGCCATAAGTAAAGAGCCCCGATCCTTTCGTTGTTGACTTCCTTGTGTAGAATGCACCGCCGCCGCACTTTCTGAGGTAGGGCGACGTCGTGAATGAAGATGGCAAGTTTATAGGTATCATTGTGAGATGTTATCTAGGTTAAGGGATGAAGTCACATTGGTATCAATGTGACGTACTATCCAAGTCTTGGATGAGAGTCACGCTTTGAATGAATGATATTTCTATTATTAATAAATTTCTGGCGTATTCTTGAAGACTTCTTAGCCTACTTAGAGCGTGAAATCGAATTTCAGATTGACCCCAAAGATAAAACCCATTTCTTAAACCCTCAAATATTTCTTCAACTAAAATGAATAGCTTTACGGGATTATGATGAAAGTCATAATAAAAGTATAGAACTGATGAAAATCATGGGTATATGAAGTATTAGTAAGTTTTATGATGAGTTATGTTGGTTAGTATGTGAAAACATGAAAGTTTCTTAGAAATCACAAAGAGTTGAAAATCGATTTTGGTGAAAAACGTAATATGAAATTCAATTGACCATATCTCTTATTATATTTTGAATTTTTGAGTATGGTCAAGTCCTAGAGTTAGATCTATGAGTTACCTAACTAATCCAAGTGGAATTACTGGAAAAGGTGTTGTAGATTTTTTTGTGCACTGATTTTAGCAAAGGAGGCCAAAGCTGTAAATTTCGAAAATGCTACTGCCCAGAAACTTTAAGGGACTGTTTCGGCCACTTAAATTATGAGAAAAATTCTGGCCTTTTGGGACATGAAAGTATATGGTATAAAGTACCTCCTGTCCAAAAATGAGCTCATTCTGACTTAAAATGAGCAAGTTATGACTATTTCAATATTTAGGTTTTTTCGACGAAAAACGCTATAACCAGAGTTCTATAACTCCGATGACCATGAAATTTAAACTAGAAGCTCACGTTAACATGTGTAAGGTCCTGCCAAGATTTGGAAATTTTTGGAGTTAAACTTGAGATAGCAAATTTCTTAAGGAATTAATTAGAAATTGATTTTTAAAAAATAGTATATGAATTTTAAAAATTCCGAGAAAAATATATTTTTATTATGGGACTATATTATGCTAAATCCCAGAAAAGAAATATTTTTGGGACTAATTTGGTATTTTTCATGAAAATAGTTTAGTTACTGAACATATGAGTTAAATATGTTATGTGAAGTAACAAAGTTGAAAATAGGATTTTATGGCTAGAGAATCCTATATAGAATATATGCATATTTTTTTTGATGAGGGATTTGATAATTGGTGATGATATTTTATGAGTATGGCATTTTTGAATGATTAAATGCATTATATGGTAAAAGCGTAAACAATTGAGATAAATTGTTTATAAATTTAAGAAGTGATTAAAATATTATTATAATATTAATGTTATTAGATTATGAGATTATTAAGTGATTGATAACATGGGATATTCTTGAATCTCGGATAAATTATATTATAAATTTTAATATTTATCCTTTATCTCATTTGATTGATTCTTTATATCATTATCCTCATGTTTATATTATGTTGAAAGTCATCTGTGGCATTCAGAGTGCATAGATGGACTTGGTATGATTATGACCACGGATTATTCTCGGTATAATCATAACCAGTAATTGAATACACAATTATCTTTGGTAGTAGTGCATGGATAATTTGTGGTCGCGATATTAATGAATACACAATTATCTTTGGTCAGTAGTGCATGGATAATTTGTGGTCGTGATATTAATGAATACACAATTATCTTTGGTCGTGAGTAGTGCATGGATAATTTGTGGTCGTCGATACTAATGAATACACAATTATCTTTGGTAGTAGTACAATGGATAATTTGTGGTCGTGATAAATGAATACACAATTATCTTTGGTAGTAGTGCATGGATAATTTGTGGTCGCGATATGATCTTAATGAATACACATTATCTTTGGTAGTAGTGTATGGATAATTTGTGGTCGTGATACTAATGAATACACGATTATCTTTGGTAGTAGTACGGATAATTTGTGGTCGTGATACTAATGAATACACGATTATCTTTGGCCGTAGTGCATGGATAATTCGTGGTCGTGATACTAATGAATATCCTTGGCCTGTAGTGCAGGGATGATTCGATGATATGGATTAATTATTGAGCTGAGTCTCAGCAATGAAATATTAATTCATGGATGTGGTAAAAAGTCATATTTGGTCAGTAGTGCATTGATAGACTTGGTATGATTATGACCACGGATTATTCGGTATAATCATGATCAGAATTGAAAACACGAATATCATTAGCCAAGAAGTAAATGGATAATTCATGGTTGTGATACTATTAAGCTGAGTCTCAGTATTATTGGTTTTACAGTTATATATCTTTGGCTTGTAGTGCAAAGATGAATTGTTAATGAATATCTTTGGCCGGATTGCAAAGATGAACTTAATATTTTCAACGATAAAGGTATTCAAGGTATCCTCACCTCTTTATCATATCGTATCGTACCCCTAATTTCGAGGGCGAAATTCCATAAGGAGGGGAGATTGTGAGACCCCAGATTTTATCAATAAAGATTTAAATTTAGTCGAAATAATTTTTAATATTATAGTGTGAATTTGAGATAATATTATAGTTGTGGGTAGTATTTATAAATTTTGCAAAGTATGCAAGTGGTTATATTATATTCGATTGGTCGGGGAATATTCGATTAGCAGGAATATTCGCATAACTACTCAATCATTGGTGGACCCCACAATGTAATTATTGTTTGATCGAGAAGACGACAAAAATATTTTATTAAAATAACTACAGAAGTTTTACCGTGGATACTTGCTGAACTACTCTTGTAGTAAAAGTACAAAGAATACGTGTGGTTGCATAAAGAAGACACTCAGATTGATTATCGATGCTTATGTGAGAAGTCACCGGTTTGATTCCATTATCATTTATTAATAATATGAATTATTATAATGATAATGACGCTTTGTTTTATTCAGATTATTAACGTAATAAAATGTAAACATCTTTTATATAAAATAGAATACTTTATTAAAGTTATTCTATAAATAGAATATATTATATTTTATTATGCATAGTGTTGCATAGTGTTTTGCATAGTATTGCGATAGTGTTTGCATAGTAAAATATTTTTATATAAATAGAATATATTATATTTTATTTAAAAGATTTTTCTTTAAATATGGACCGTCGATTAAAGTAAATCAATCCAGACCGCTCATGGATTAGTTACTATGCATTCCATTTTCCTATAAATAAGCTCATTCCTTCATTATTTTCTTACTTAATTCATTGAAACTCTGTAGAGAGAAAATATAGAGAGAAGCTATAAAGAGAAAATTATAGAAAGAAGAAGAGTATTCTCGCTACTTCACTACTTCTATATTCAGTTCTTTTTACTAGAAGGGGTATTATTCGTTTGTATTCATGAAGAGAACTTCTGTTATTCCATTCATTATTATTCTGCTGAATAACTCCGTAAAGTGGCATACCCTATACATAACCTCAGATACGCTATATACATACCCTATACTTGGTGAAATTCTTATATTATTCCATTCTTATTTATTCTGCTGAATAACTCAGATAATGCCATTACCCTATACTTGGTGACATTCTTCTATTATTCTGTTTGAACATCCTGTCATGTGTTTTACACCGGACCGGTTCCGCTTTTTATTATTATTCTCTGGAACATCCTCGTCATGTGTTTTACACCGGACCGGGTTCCGCCTTTATCATTCTCATTAGAATATCCTATCCGTGTTTTTACACCGGATCCGGTTCCATCTTTATTATTCTCGCTGAACATCCCGCTTGCGCTGAATTTCACCGACCGTTCCGTTATTATTATTATTCTGCTGAATAACTCGCCTATGCAAAAGTACCGCATGCATGGTGATTTCTTTTGTTATTCCATTCTTTATTATACCCAAATGGTTAAAACTTTGACTTCTATACTCCATGAAATTAGTAGAATATCCTCGATATTTGCGCTTTCATCCAAAGATCTTTTCATGGAAATATTCTTCCGATCATTCTTGAATTTTACTCTACGAAACAAAGATTGCATGTTGATAATTTGGACGTTAATAATTCATGGATTAAATAATTCTTGAACTTGTTTTATTGAATTATTATGTCATTGTCATCATCCTCATGTTATATTATGTTATCTTTCGCTTACGTATAGATGAACTTAGTAAGATTATGATTATGACACAGGATCATTCGGTATAATCATGACTTGATATAAATGATGTGACAAAAGTACTCAAAGGGCTTGAATGCGTTGATGGATAGTTTTTGGTATGATTATGACCGTGGGTGATTCTAAGATAGTCATGACCATTGATAATTTGATGAAAATCCTCGACCGTGGTACAGGATGATTAGATGTGGTGGTTTATTTATTAAAGTCGAGTCTCAAATGATAAAAATTGATGAAAACCTTTTAAAACCTAAAAGATAGTAGACTTTATTCTCTACTCGACTCTTTTAATGGATCATTTATTCCGCCGCAGCTAAACCGGTTGTCTATTGTATTTTATCGCTTTAACATCGTTGAAGGCTAATGATAATTTATTCTCGCATTATCTTAGTCATAATATTTCATCGGGCTAGTTGAGCTCACCTTTTCTTTCACCGTTTTCTCTTGAAAATGAGAACATAAATTTGGACGAAGCCTGGGGAACGTAAGTAATGGTCCAGAGGATAGCATTAGTAGTCCTCACTATTCTCGTGAAATAGTGTTATAATAGTTGTAATGAGGACTCCTTTTGAGTTTGTATAATATCTAGTAGACAATATTTGTATTCAAACTCACGCTTTATGTCGATTGTATACCACGCTAGGTTAAAGTTGTATTTTTAATTTATGTACCATGTAAGTGGCGACCCAAGATGGGTGACGATACCCAATTTTGGGGCGTCACGGTTGGTATCGAGCCATAAGTGTGAAGAGCCCCGAGCCTCTCGCCGGTGACTTCACGTTGATGGGGAATGCACCGCCGACGTATACCGCCTTAAATGCTTTTGGGGCAAGTGATAGTACCAATGTGAGGTCTTGACATAAGTTGGTGTCCAGAGTCACGCTTAGTATATCGGAGCTTAGGATATGATCCCCAGCTAAGATGTGAGATAAGAACTAGGAGGGGAGAGACGGAAATTCCTTCGCTAAGTATGACCTACCTAAGTTTATTTGGTATTTAATTGGTCTCACGAGTATAGGGATAATATTTGATATATTAATTAACCCTTGTGTTGTGGCGTTGTTGTTTGAAATGGCAAATGAAAATATTCACAATGGAGTGAATGTGACCGCTTATGACACCTTTAATCACTAATCAGTTAATGCAAAGGTCGACGAGGAACAAATTAGAGATATCCACGTAGTAAATGAAGAACTAATTGTTGCACCCGGAGCTAGTTGCAGATAGGTAGAAATGAAGTGAGGAAGAAGAGGAAGAAGAAAGAAGAGAAACCCGAGGAGAATTGGTTAGAAGAAATTTATGATCAAAACTTAGAATTACAAAATCGTGTTCGTGAGCTAGAAGAACAAAGTTGAAGAACGGCAAACTGTCGTGGAACAAAGGGATACAACAATTCAAAATTGGGTTACCCGATATGTGATGCTCGAACAAAATCACGCTTTCAAGCAAAAGGTGTAAGATATTAAAGTTGAATCGAGAATTTAAAATCAAAGATCACCGAAAGAAGAAACAATCAACGAAGGAGAATAGACGATGCATGGGTAAAAGCTGCACAACGCGGCTGATAGTGTAGAAAAGACGTCCGATCCAATAAAGCCAAAATAGATGAAATGGACTTTGCTTTTTGGACAAAGAATTGAGAACCCAAACATCGAATTCTAATTACCTCATGCATAGCGGTCAACCCGAATTCGATATGGATCGAGAATAATGATTCAAATCATGGATCGTGAATGTGAAGAAGCACTTAAGGGTGGAATGTACCCTATAGTAAAAGTCAAACTCGATAATTTAAGCGAGAGCGCGTTTATTTAGAAAACCGAACGGGTTATTACGGTAAGTTAATTATAAATTAATGCTAAGTCTATACTTTATTCAATACAAGTTCTACCCACTCTTTTATTTCACCTAGTTGTGTTCAACGTTTAAATTTGACTCAAGAAAGTAAACTTTGACTTATTGGTTGAAACTTCGTTAGTAGGAGCCTTCGCATCGCTTACTATTTTAAATCTTGTTTGGTTCAAATAAACATTTTCACGCTACTTCGTCGATCTTATCTTTTTGAAAATATTTGCCTTTGATGGGATTTTAGGAATCAATTGGTTAACTACTCATCATTCTTTTTCGTAAGGTTGTTAGCTTTTATATTCATAACCAACCTCATTATACTTAATTCAAAGTAACCAAACCACTAAAGTCAATCATTGTCATATCAAGCCATAAGTAAAGAGCCCCGATCCTTTCGTTGTTGACTTCCTTGTGTAGAATGCACCGGCGCGACTTTCTCAGAGGCGACGTCGTGAATGAAGATGGCAAGTTTATAGGTATCATTGTGAGATGTTATCTAGGTTAAGGGATAGAAGTCACAGTTGGTATCAATGTGACGTACTATCCAAGTCTTGGATGAGAGTCACAGCTTTTGAATGATATTTCTATTATTAATAAATTTCTGGCGATTCTTGAAGACTTCTTAGCCTACTTAGAGCGTGAAATCGAATTTCAGTATTGACCCCAAAGATAAAAACCCATTTCTTAAACCTCAAATATTTCTTCAACTAAAATGAACAGTTTACGAGGATTATGATGAAAGTCATAATAAAAGTATAGAACTGATGAAAATCATGGGTATATGAAGTATTAGTAAGTTTTATGATGAGTTATGTTGGTTAGTATGTGAAAACATGAAAGTTTCTTAGAAATCACAAAGAGTTGAAAATCAGATTTTGGTGAAAAACGTAACATGAAATTCAATTGACCATATCTCTTATTATATTTTGAATTTTTGAGTATGGTCAAGTCCTAGAGTTAGATCTATGAGTTACCTAACTAATCCAAGTGGAATTACTGGAAAAGGTGTTGTAGATTTTTTTGTGGACTGATTTTAGCAAAGGAGGCCAAAGCTGTAAATTTCGAAAATGCTACTGCCCAAAAATTTTAAGGGACTGTTTCGGCCACTTAAATTATGAGAAAAATTCTGGCCTTTTGGGACATGAAAGTATATGGTATAAAGTACCTCCTGTCCAAAAATGAGCTCATTCTGACTTAAAATGAGCAAGTTATGACTATTTCAATATTTAGGTTTTTCCGACGAAAAATGCTATAACCGAAGTTCTATAACTCCGATGACCATGAAATTTAAACTGGAAGCTCACGTTAACATGTGTAAGGTCCTGCCAAGATTTGGGAATTTTGGAGTTAAACTTGAGGTAGCAAATTTCTTAAGGAATTAATTAGAAATTGATTTTTAAAAATAGTAAATGAATTTTAAAATTTCGAGAAAAATATATTTTATTATGGGACTATATTATGCTAAATCCCAGAAAAGAAATATTTTTGGGACTAATTTGGTATTTTTCATGAAAATAGTTTAGTTACTTAACATATGAGTTAAATATGTTATGTGAAGTAACAAAGTTGAAAATAGGATTTTATGGCTAGAGAATCCTATATAGAATATATGCATATTTTTTTTTTATGAGGATTTGATAATTGGTGATGATATTTTATGAGTATGGCATTTTGAATGATTAAATGCATTATATGGTAAAGCGTAAACAATTGAGATAAATTGTTTATAAATTTAAGAAGTGATTAAAATATTATTATAATATTAATGTTATTAGATTATGAGATTATTAAGTGATTGATAACATGGGGATATTCTTGAATCTCGGATAAATTATATTATAAATGTTTAATATTTATCCTTTATCTCATTTGATTGATTCTTTATATCATTATCCTCATGTTTATATTATGTTGAAAGTCATCTCATCTCGTAGCCTCAGAAGGCATAGATGGACTTGGTATGATTATGACCACGGATTATTCTAGTATAATCATAACCGTAATTGAATACACAATTATCTTTGGTCGTAGTGCATGGATAATTTGTGGTCGTGATACTAATGAATACACAATTATCTTCGCCAGTAGTGTCGATGGATAATTTGTGGTCGTTCGATACTAATGAATACACAATTATTATCTTTGGTCAGTAGTACATGGATAATTTGTGGTCGTGATATTAATGAATAATGAATATTCAATGAATAATTATAATTTGTGGTCGTATACTAATGAATACACAATTATCTTCGGGTCAGGATAATAATTGTGGTCGTGATACTAATGAATACACAATTATCTTCTTTTGTCAGATAGTAATGGATAATTTGTGGTCGTGATACTAATGAATACACGATCTATCTTAATTTGTGGTACGTAGTGCATGTGATAATTCGTGGTCGTGATACTAATGAATATCCTCGGCTTCGTAGTGCGTGGATGATTCGATGATATGGATTAATTATTGAAATGAGTCTCAAAGAATGAAATATTAATTCATGGATGTGGTAAAAGTCATATTTGGTCAGTAGTGCATTGATAGACTTGGTATGATTATGACCACGGATTATTCTTGTATAATCATGATCAGTAATTGAAAACACGAATATCCTTAGCCAAGAAAGGTACGGATAATTCATGGTTGTGATACTATTAAGTCGAGTCTCGTGATTATTGGTTTTACAGCTTATATATCTTTGGCTTGTAGAAGTGCAAAGATGAATTGTTAATGAATATCTTTGGCCTGGATTGCAAAGATGAACTTAATATTTTCAACGATAAAGGTATTCAAGGTATCCTCACCTCTTTATTATATCAGTATCGCACTCTAATTTCGAGGGCTTAAATTCCATAAGGAGGGAGATTGTGAGACCCCGATTTTATCAATAAAGATTTAAATTTAGTCGAAATAATTTTTAATATTATAGTGTGAATTTGAGATAATATTATAGTTGTGGGTAGTATTTATAAATTTTGCAAAGTATGCAAGTGGTTATATTATATTCGATTGGCCTGGGAATATTCGATTTAGCAGGAATATTCGCATAACTACTCAATCATTGGTGGACCCCATAATGTAATTATTGTCTTGATCGAGAAAACGACAAAAATATTTTATTAAAATAACTATGGAGTTTTACCGTGGTTACCGCTGAACTACTCTCAGAGTAAAAGTACAAGAATACGTGTGGTTGCATAAGAAAGACACCAGATTGATTATCGATGCTTATGTGAGAAGTCACTCACTTGATTCCATTATCATTTATTAATAATATGAATTATTATAATGATAATGACGCTTTTGTTTTATTCAGATTATTAACGTAATAAAATGTAAACATCTTTTATATAAAATAGAATACTTTATTAAAGTTATTCTATAAATAGTAATATATTATATTTTATTATTATGCATAGTAAGTTGCATATAAGTTTTTGATATAGTATTGATAGTGTTTGCATAGTAAAATATTTTTATATAAATAGAATATATTATATTTTATTTAAAAGATTTTTCTTTAAATATGGACCGTCGATTAAAGTAAATCAATCTGGACCGCTCATGGATTAGTTACTATGCATTCCATTTTCCTATAAATAAAGCTCATTCCTTCATTATTTTCTTACTTAATTCATCAAACTCTAGAGAGAGAAATTATAGAGAGAAGCTATAAAGAGAAAATTATAGAAAGAAGAAGAAGAGTATTCTCGCTACTTCACTACTTCTATATTCGGTTCTTTACTAGTAGTGGATATTATTCTTTGTATTCATGAAGAGAACCTCTCATATTCCATTCATTATTATTCTCGCTGAATAACTCGTAAAAGTGGCATACCCTATACATAACCTGTATACGCCAGATACCCCTATACTTGGTGAAATTCTTATATTATTCCATTCTTTATTTATTCTCGCTGAATAACTCAGATACGCCATTTACCCTATACTTGGTGACATTCTTCTATTATTCTCGCTGAACATCCTGCGTCGTGTGTTTTACACCTGACCGGGTTCCGCTTTTATTATTATTCTGCTTGGAACATCCTCGTCAGTGTGTTTTACACCGACCGGTTCCGCCTTTTTATCATTCTCGTTGAATATCCTATTCGCAGTGTTTTACACCGGATCCGGGTTCCATCTTTATTATTCGTTGAACATCCCGCTTGCGTGAATTTCACCGACCGTTCCGTTATTATTATTCTGTTGAATAACCTCGCTCATGCAAAGTACCGCATGCACGGTGATTTCTTTTGTTATTCCATTCTTTATTATACCCAAATGGTTAAAACTTTGACTTCTATACTCCATGAAATTAGTAGAATATCCTCGATATTTGCGTTTCATCCAAAGATCTTTTCATGGAAATATTCTTCCGATCATTCTTGAATTTTACTCTCACGAAACAAAGATCATGTTGATAATTTGACGTTAATAATTCATGGATTAAATAATTCTTGAACTTGTTTTATTGAATTATTATGTCATTGTCATCATCCTCATGTTATATTATGTTATCTTCGCTTACGCAGCATAGATGAACTTAGTATGATTATGACCAGGATCATTCTAAGATAATCACGACTTGATATAAATGATGTGACAAAAGTCCTCAAATGGCTCAAATGCAAATGATGGATAGTTTTGGTATGATTATGACCGTGGGTGATTCGGATAGTCATGACCATTGATAATTTGATGAAAATCCTCGACCGCGGTACGTGGGATGATTAGATGTGGTGGTTTATTTATTAAGTCGAGTCTCAAATGATAAAAATTGATGAAAACCTTTTAAAACCTAAAAGATAGTAGATTTTATTCTCTACTTGACTCTTTTAATGGATTGCTTATTCACATAGCAGCTAAACCCGTTGTCTATTGTATTTTATCGCTTAACATCGTTGAAGGCTAATGATAATTTATTCTCGCATTATCTTAGTCATAATATTTCTTCTTCGGGCTAGTTGAGCTCACCTTTTCTTTTCACCGTTTTCTTCGTGAAATGAGAACATAGCCGGGACGAAGCTCGGGGAACGTAAGTAATGGTCCGTAGGATAGCATTAGTAGTCCTCACTATTCTCGTGAAATAGTGTTATAATAGTTGTAATGAGGACTCCTTTTGAGTTTGTATAATATCTAGTAGACAATATTTGTATTCAAACTCACGCTTTATGTCGATTGCATACCTACAGCGCTTAGGTTAAGTAAGTTGTATTTGAATTTATGTACCATGTAAGTGGCGACCCAAGATGGGTGACGATACCTAATTTTGGGGGCGCCACAGTTGGTATCGAGCCATAAGTGTGAAGAGCCCCAGCCTCTCATTTGGTGACTTCTGTTGATGGGGAATGCACCGCCGAGACTCTCCGTAGGGGACGCCGCCTTTCTATGGTAAGGGTGACAGTACCAATGTGAGGTGTTGACATAAGTTGGTGTCCAGAGTCACAACAGGTATCGAGCTTAGGATATGATCCTCGCTAAGATGTGAGATAAGAACTAGGGAGAGACGGAAATTCCTTCGCTAGTATGACCTACCTAAGTTTATTTGGTATTTAATTGGTCGGTCGAGTATAGGGATAATATTTGATATATTAATTAACCCTCAGTTGTGTGGCGTTGTTTGAAATGGCAAAATTGAAAATATTCACAATGGAGTGAATGTGACCGCTGTGACACCTTTAATCACTAATCGTGTTAATGCAAAGGTCGACGAGGAACAAATTAGAGATATCCACGTAGTAAATGAAGAACTAATTGTTGCACCTTGAGCTAGTTGCAGAGGTAGCAAATTTGAAAGTGAGGAAGAAGAGGAAGAAGAGGAAGAAGAGGAACCCGAGGAGAATTGGTTGAAGAAATTTATGATCAAAACTTAGAATTACAAAATCGTGTTCGTGAGCTAGAAGAACAAAAGTTGAAGAACGGCAAGCGATTATCGTGGAACAAAGGGATACAACAATTCAAAATTGGGTTACCCGATATGTGATGCTCGAACAAAATCACGCTTTGGCGGTGGTGTAAGATATTAAAGTTGAATCGAGAATTTAAAAATCAAAGATCACCGAAAGAAGAAACAACTCAACGAAGGAGAATAGACGATGCATGGGTAAAAGTCGCACAACGCGCGTTGATAGTGTAGAAAAAGACGTCGATCCAATAAAGCCAAAATAGATGAAATGGACTTTGCTTTTGACAAAAAGAATTGAGAGAACTTAACATCGAATTCGAATTACCACTGCATATAGCGGCCAACCCGAATTCGATATGGATCGAGAATAATGATTCAAATCATGGATCGTGAATGTGAAGAAGCACTTAAGGGTGGAATGTACCCTATAGTAAAGTCAAACTCGATAATTTAAGCGAGAGCGTTTGTCGAGAAACCCGAACGGGTTATTACGGGTAAGTTAATTATAAATTAATGCGAAAGTCTATACTTTATTCAATACAAGTTCTACCCACTTTTTATTTCACCTAGTTGTGTTCAACGCTTAAATTTGACTCAAGAAGTTAAACTTTGACTTATCGGTTGAAACTTCGTTAGTAGGAGCCTTCGTTACTCTCTTACTATTTTTAAATCTTGTTTGGTTCAAATAAACATTTTCACGCTACTTCGTCGATCTTATCTTTTTGAAAATATTTGCCTTTGATGGGATTTTTAGGAATCAATTGATTAACTACTCATCATTCTTTTCGTAAGGTTGTTAGCTTTTATATTCATAACCAACCATTATACTGAATTCAAAGTAACCAAACCACTAAAGTCAATCATCATTATATCAAGCCATAAAGTAAAGAGCCCCGATCCTTTCGTTGTTGACTTCCTTGTGTAGAATGCACCGCTTTACTTTCAGAGGCGACGCCGTGAATGAAGATGGCAAGTTTATAGGTATCATTGTGAGATGCTATCTAGGTTAAGGGATAGAAGTCACAATTGGTATCAATGTGACGACTTATCCAAGTCTTGGATGAGAGTCACAGCTTTTGAATGATATTTCTATTATTAATAAATTTCCTCATGCGATTCTTGAAGACTTCTTAGCCTACTTAGAGCGTGAAATCGAATTTCAGATTTGACCCCAAAGATAAAAACCCATTTCTTAAACCTCAAATATTTCTTCAACTAAAATGAATAGCTTACGAGGATTATGATGAAAGTCATAATAAAAGTATAGAACTGATGAAAATCATGGGTATATGAAGTATTAGTAAGTTTTATGATGAGTTATGTTGGTTAGTATGTGAAAACATGAAAGTTTCTTAGAAATCACAAAGAGTTGAAAATCGATTTTGGTGAAAAAACGTAATATGAAATTCAATTGACCATATCTCTTATTATATTTTGAATTTTTGAGTATGGTCAAGTCCTAGAGTTAGATCTATGAGTTACCTAACTAATCCAAGTTGAATTACTGGAAAAGGTGTTGTAGATTTTTTTGTGGACTGATTTTAGCAAAGGAGGCCAAAGCTGTAAATTTCGAAAATGCTACTGCCCAGAAACTTTAAGGGACTGTTTCGGCCACTTAAATTATGAGAAAAATTCTGGCCTTTTGGGACATGAAATTATATGGTATAAAGTACCTCCTGTCCAAAAATGAGCTCATTCTGACTTAAAATGAGCAAGTTATGACTATTTCAATATTTAGGTTTTTCCGATTTAAAAACGCTATAACCGAGTTCTATAACTCCGATGACCATGAAATTTAAACTAGAATCTCACGTTAACATGTGTAAGGTCCTGCCAAGATTTGGGAATTTTTGGAGTTAAACTTGAGGTAGCAAATTTCTTAAGGAATTAATTAGAAATTGATTTTTAAAAAATAGTAAATGAATTTTAAAAATTCCGAGAAAAATATATTTTTATTATGGGACTATATTATGCTAAATCCCAGAAAAAGAAATATTTTTGGGACTAATTTGGTATTTTCATGAAAATAGTTTAGTTACTGAACATATGAGTTAAATATGTTATGTGAAGTAACAAAGTTGAAAATAGGATTTTATGGCTGTGAGAATCCTATATAGAATATATGCATATTTTTTGATGAGGGATTTGATAATTGGTGATGATATTTTATGAGTATGGCATTTTGAATGATTAAATGCATTATATGGTAAAAGCGTAAACAATTGAGATAAATTGTTTATAAATTTAAGAAGTGATTAAAATATTATTATAATATTAATGTTATTAGATTATGAGATTATTAAGTGATTGATAACATGGGATATTCTTGAATCCTCGGATAAATTATATTATAAATGTTTAATATTTATCCTTTATCTCATTCGATTGATTCTTTATATCATTATCCTCATGTTTATATTATGTTGAAAGTCATCTCATGGCTCAGAGTGCATAGATGGACTTGGTATGATTATGACCACGGATTATCATAAGATAATCATAACCGTAATTGAATACACAATTATCTTTGGTAGTAGTGTACGGATAATTTGTGGTCGTGATACTAATGAATACACAATTATCTTTGGTCAGTAGTGCATGGATAATTTGTGGTCGTGATACTAATGAATACACAATTATCTTTGGTAGTGAGTGGTATGGATAATTTGTGGTCGTGATACTAATGAATACACAATTATCTTTGGTAGTAGTGCATGGATAATTTGTGGTCGTGATACTAATGAATACACAATTATCTTTGCCGTAGTGCATGGATAATTTGTGGTCGTGATACTAATGAATACACAATTATCTTTGGTCAGTAGTGCATGGATAATTTGTGGTCGTGATACTAATGAATACACGATTATCTTTGGTAGTAGTATGGATAATTTGTGGTCGTGATACTTAATGAATACACGATTATCTTTGGTAGTGAAGGTATGGATAATTCGTGGTCGTAATCTACTAATGAATATCCTCGGCCCAGAAGTGCGGGGATGATTCGATGATATGGATTAATTATCGAAATGAGTCTCAAAGAATGAAATATTAATTCATGGATGTGGTAAAAGTCATCTTCGTCAGTAGTGCATCGATAGACTTGGTATGATTATGACCACGGATTATTCTAGCAGATAATCACGATCAGAATTGAAAACACGAATATCCTTAGCCAAGAAGTGCATGGATAATTCATGGTTGTGATACTATTAAGTCGAGTCTCAGTATTATTGGTTTTACTGCTATATATCTTTGGCTTGTAGCAAAAGATGAATTGTTAATGAATATCTTTGCCTGGGATTGCAAAGATGAACTTAATATTTTCAACGATAAAGGTATTCAAGGTATCCTCACCTCTTTATCATATCAGTATCGCACTCTAATTTCGAGGGCTTAAATTCCATAAGGAGGGAGATTGTGAGACCCCAGATTTTATCAATAAAGATTTAAATTTAGTCGAAATAATTTTTAATATTATAGTGTGAATTTGAGATAATATTATAGTTGTGGATAATATTTATAAATTTTGCAAAGTATGCAAGTGGTTATATTATATTCGATTGGTCGGGGAATATTCGATTTAGCAGGGAATATTCGTACAACGGCTCAATCATTGGTGGACCCCACAATGTAATTATTGTTTGATTGAGAAAACGACAAAAATATTTTATTAAAATAACGGCAGAGTTTTTACCGTGGTTACTTGCTGAACTACTCTCGGTAGTAAAAGTACAAAGAATACGTGTGGTTGCATAAGAAGATTACCAGTATTGATTATCGATGCTTATGTGAGAAGTCACTCGGTTTGATTCCATTATCGTCGATTAATAATATGAATTATTATAATGATAATGACGCTTTTGTTTTATTCGTATTATTAACGTAATAAAACGTAAACATCTTTTATATAAAATAGAATACTTTATTAAAGTTATTCTATAAATAGAATATATTATATTTTATTATGCATAGTGTTGCATATAGTGTTTTGCATAAGTATTGCATAGTGTTTGCATAGTAAAATATTTTTATATAAATAGAATATATTATATTTTATTTAAAAGATTTTTCTTTAAATATGGACCGTCGATTAAAGTAAATCAATCTGGACCGCTCATGGATTAGTTACTATGCATTCCATTTTCCTATAAATAGAAGCTCATTCCTTCATTATTTTCTTACTTAATTCATTGAAACTCTGAGAGAGAAATTATAGAGAAGCTATAAAGAGAAAATTATAGAAAGAAGAAGTATTCTCGCTACTTCACTACTTCTATATTCTCGGTTCTTTTTTACTAGTAAGGGATATTATTCGTTTGTATTCATGAAGAGAACCTCTCGTTATTCCATTCATTATTATTCTGTTGGAATAACTTTGTAAAAGTGGCATACCCTATACATGACCTCAGACATGCTGTGACATACCCTATACTTGGTGAAATTCTTATATTATTCCATTCTTATTTATTCTGTTGAATAACTTTTATACGTGCCATTTACCCTATACTTGGTGACATTCTTCTATTATTCTCATTGGAACATCCTGCATGTGTGTTTTACACCGGACCGGGTTCCGCTCTTTATTATTATTCTGCATTGGAACATCCTCGCTCTGCAGTTTTTTACACCGACCGGTTCCGCCTTTATCATTCTCGTTGGAATATCCTATCTCGTTTTACACCGGATCCGTTCCATCTTTATTATTCTGTTTGAACATCCTCGCTTGCAGTGAATTTCACCGACCGGTTCCGTTATTATTATTCTGTTGAATAACTCGCTCATGCAAAAGTACCGCATGCACGGTGATTTCTTTTGTTATTCCATTCTTTATTATACCCAAATAAGTTAAAACTTTGACTTCTATACTCCATGAAATTAGTAGAATATCCTCGATATTTGCGTTTCATCCAAAGATCTTTCATGGAAATATTCTTCCGATCATTCTTGAATTTTACTCTACGAAAACAAAGATTCGTGTTGACAATTTGGACGTTAATAATTCATGGATTAAATAATTCTTGAACTTGTTTTATTGAATTATTATGTCATTGTCATCATCCTCATGTTATATTATGTTATCTTCGCTTACGCATATAGATGAACTTAGTATGATTATGACCGAGGATCATTCGGATAATCACGACTTGATATAAATGATGTGACAAAAGTACTCGATGGCTATAATGCAATGATGGATAGTTTTTGGTATGATTATGACCGTGGGTGATTCTAGATAGTCATGACCATTGATAATTTGATGAAAATCCTCGACCGTGGTACATGGATGATTAGATGTGGTGGTTTATTTATTAAGTCGAGTCTCAAATGATAAAAATTGATGAAAACCTTTTAAAACCTAAAAGATAGTAGACTTTATTCTCTACTTGACTCTTTTAATGGATTGCTTATTCCGTCGCAGCTTAAACCGGTTGTCTATCAGTATTTTATCGCTTTAACATCACAAGGCTAATGATAATTTATTCGCATTATCTTAGTCATAATATTTCTTCTTGGGCTAGTTGAGCTCACCTTTCTTTCACCGTTTCTTCAGAAATGAGAACATAGCCGGGACGAAGCCTGGGAACGAAGTAATGGTCCGTGAGGATAGCATTAGTAGTCCTCACTATTCTGTGAAATAGTGTTATAATAGTTGTAATGAGGACTCCTTTTGAGTTTGTATAATATCTAGTAGACAATATTTGTATTCAAACTCACGCTTTATGTCGTATTGCATACCTACGCTTAGGTTAAGTAAGTTGTATTTGAATTTATGTACCATGTAAGTGGCGACCCAAGATGGGTGACGTATACCTAATTTTGGGGGCGTCACAATAGGACCCTTTATATTCAGGGACGGATTAACCGTGAAGTTCAGTGGGATCAAATTCGGAAAAAAAAAATCATTAAAAATAAAATTTTAATAAAATAACATCCAAAACTAAATAATTCTCAAATATTATTTACAATAATATTTTTCGAGCTTACATTGTTTGAAATTGTTGCATGATAATCTCATTTTTAATAGTTGTAGAAATATCACACTCAATTTAAGATACTAATGTACCATTATATAGATTTAATTGGGGTTGAGTTTTGCTCAAAAACTGAAACAATATCCACCATTATATATTATTAATAACTAATGTATAGCCAAATGAAAACAAGAAATATAAAAATCGAAACACCATAGACATTAAACATATTACTATGCAAAATTACAAATTATAAGTTTATTTGGATATCTTTTCATTCCTTTTTCGCTTTTAGTGTTTTAAAAAAAATTATGTTTCTCCTTTTAATTTATTATGTTATTTTTTCTTAATTAAACCACTAACAAGTAACATTACAAAATTTTAAAGAAAGTAAAATAGAATAGAATACATACTTGAACTTTTATTTGACGGAGTTCTCTTTATTGTTGAGTTGCACTGTTGCAGTGTTACTTTAAGAAGTAAAAAACCTTAATTTTATAAAAATATCGTCAATATCTCTTGTTTTAAATGGAATAATGGGATTGTTGGTCTTGTTTTGGAAGAATGAGATTGTTTTTAAAATTATTTTGTGGAGTAGTGGGAAATAGAAGTAGTTTGTTTAAGTATTATAATAAGTTTTACTTTTTCAATCAAATATAATAATTTTATTTAACACCCCTCAAATATATTTTTTTAAAATTGACCCATTGAAATTTCAATGGGGTCTGCCCCATGTTTGGGTCCGCCACTATATATATATATATAATTTTTTCTACATATTTATAATATTTTAGTTTAGTAGAACGAAAGATGATGATGATAAAATTGTAATAACATATGCTATTTACTATTGTCATTAACTGTTTTTTGAACAAAAAAAATTGAAAATTTGAACTGAGGGAGTATCTACAATGAGTATTCTTACAATGATACAATTGAATTGAATTCCAGATCACATGTCAACTAATCCCTCCGTCCCAGGATAAAATTTTCGGTAGACGTTTCACACATATTATGAATATAAATGAAATGACAAAATTGAATATAATAATATCATTAAATATGAAAAGAGAATTAGAATAAAAAAAGTATGAAATATTTAATGCTACATATATAATAGAAAAATATGTGTAAAAATTTGGTTATTAAAAAAATTAACATTTAACATAAAACTACCTAAAATAGTATATATTATTTCACTCATACATCGTCACAAAAATCAGTATATATTATTAGTATTAATTTAAAAAGCAAGTTGTATTGTATGGGGTCATGATATCTCTAGTTCTCCACCACTAGGTTTTATTTTTGGGAAGTGTTATTTTTATAAAGTATTTTTAATATTATCATAAAAAAAAAACCCTAAGCAAATGATAGATACACTTGTTATTCAAAAAATACTACCTTCCTTTTTTGTTTGGGTAATTTCATGTGAGGAAAGCTGAGGGCCTCCCGACTTGAGTGATTTAATATTAGTCGGGCCTTGCATATGAGTAATCATTTGGCTTCTTTACATAACTATACAATAAAAAGAAGGGTGATTTACATATTCTATTATATTTTTTAAAATAATTACAACAAAAGTGCCCTCATAAAATTTTTACACAACTAATACACTTCCATATTTATTTATAATTCTAGTGCATTTAGGATTCCTTAATTTAAGGAATTAGTATTCAATTAGGATTCATTAATTTATGGATTAGTTATACCCATGACTTCTTCTCTCTCTTCTCATCTATAACAACTGCAGTTATATATATATATATATATATATATATATATATATATATATATAACCAAACCATAGCCACCGTCGTCACTTTCACGTCTGGCCCATTAGAGCTTGGCCATAGAAAAAATCTGCCATCTCCTTCCTTAGATCCGCTTCCCCTTCCGCCACCTTCACTTCCTCCCACGCCTCCATTTTGGTCGCCTCTCATCCGCCTCCACCACCTCCATTATGACCACCTCCACCTCTATTATTGTGCGCTTTTCACCGCCATCTCCACCTCCTCCTTTGTCGCCTCCATTATGACCGCTTCCACCACCTCCGCCTCCATTAACCGAGGTAACCTATTCAGTTTTATTAGGTTGCCAATTTATTTTGAATGTGATGCAGTTGGTAGTCAAATTTTCATACTAAGGTAACCTATTCAGTTTTATTAGGTTACCAATTTTATTTTGAATGTAATGGGTTGGTAGTCAAACCTCCATGCAGTTAGTTGCCAAACCTTCAGACAAAGGTAATCAATTCAGTTTTATTAGGTTACCAATTTATTTTGCATGTAACACAGTTGGTAGCCAAACCTTCATGTAGTTGGTTGCCAAACTTTCAGACCAAGGTAACTAATTTCAGAACCGCCATCTCCACCTCCTCCTTCCGTTCTTTCTAAAATAAAAGGCTTAACTAAGCAAATCGAGGTATCATACTCGATGAATGGAATCTGCTTTATGGGGTTATTGTCAGAATTTGGAATCTAAACTTGTTGTTCTGTTACTCTCCTATTATTTCTTGGCAACTTCTTTTCTATAACACTGCAAAGAAGGAAAAAGCACTTGTTCTCTTAATTTGAAGTCTACTTTTTTCATGTAGATGGTGTTTTGGGATTATACTGCATTAAAGGTGCTGACGTTATTTCAATAATTGCATGAGTATGTAGTGTGGCAATGATTATTATTTCAAAGTGTATGTGAGGGAGATGAAGATTTGAATTTGAATATTTAAATTTGAATTATTATTTTGAATTTGAATTTGTTTTGTTGTTAGATCCAATATTTGAATTTGAATGATTAATTATGGAAGTTATTTATCCTTGATTTTAGGTTTCTTTATTAATGTGAATTGTATTATTTTTGTAATATGTATAATCTTTTGTAATTATTTGTTGATGTACTTTTTTTTGTAATTACTTTCATTTATTGTATACTTATACGTAAAGAACCCTAAAAAGAAAGTAATTACAAAAAAAAGTTCATCAACTAAATAATTACAAAAAAAATGTAATTAAGACCCATATTACAAAAATAATACAATTCACATTAATAAGAAAATCTAAAATCAAGGACAAATAACTGCCATAATTAATAATTCAAATTCAAATATTTGGATCTAACAATAAAAACAAATTCAATTCAAATTCAAATTTAAATATTCAAATTCAAATCTTCATCTCCCTCACATACACTTTGAAATAATAGTCCGCCGCTACACCTCACATACTCCGCCGCTACACCACCGCGAATCTCCGTTGTCCAAAACGCCAATGAGAATAAAGAAAAAGATTCGCCCTACAAAAAGTTTAAAAATAAATAGATGTAACTTTTACTATTCTGAATTTTTTTTATAACTATTTTGTTACTCATAAATAATAAAATGGTTTCCTTTGTATGAATGGTTGGCTACCAACTGCATCACATTCAAACGAAATTGGTAACGTAATAAAATTGAATTGGTTACCTTGGTCTGAAGATTCGGCTACCAACTGCACTATGAAAAAACTGCAAGTGTAGATGTAAATTGGTTACCTTCGTATAAAAATTTTGTTACCTTGGTATGAAGGTTTGCTTACCTTGATCTGAAGGTTTGGTTACTAACTACACTAAGAAAAAATAAAAAGTGTGGAGGTTGATTGGTTACTTTGATATGACAGTTTGATTACCTTGGTATGAAAGTTTGGTTACCATCATCCAGTATTTGAAGGAACATATTGAACACGTCTCATCAAACAAAATACGTCCATTCCCACCACCTCCTCAATCCACTTTTTTGTGCTCCACCGCCAAATTAGACCCAGCTTCCACCAATGCCTTCAAAGATTTGATGAAAAGCTAAAGCCGCAACGAGAGTGTAGATTGTGTTAATATGATATCCAATGGAAATCTGAGGGGTATGCATGCATTGGCAGCCAAGCATTTGATTTGGTAAATGAAGATTCTTTTTGAATTTCATATGTAACATCTCATAAAGCATGATGATAAGCAGCAGCAGCACACACTAATTATAGGGTTGGTCCCATCCCATCCCGTCAATTTTCTATTTCTTATTCTTATTTGAGGAGGAGTTGATATGAAAATAGATTTTGATCTGCCTACCATCCAAATGTAACTTGATTGGAAGAATAATCAAACATAACCGATCGGATTATGTATATATATATATATATATATATATATATATATATATATATATATATAACCGATCGACTTATGTATATATACATAACCGATCCGCTTATATATATATATATATATATATATATATATATATAATACGTTGAATGAAGAAGAAGGGTGATAATTAACTGCAGTTGTTATAGATGAGGAGAGAGAGAAGAAGTCATGGGTATAACTAATCCTTAAATTAGGGAATTCTAATTGAATACTAATTCCCTAAATTAAGAAATTCTAATTGCACTGGTATTGTAAATAAATATGGAATTGTATTAGTTGTGTAAAGATTTTATGAGTGCACTATTGTTGTAATTATTTTTAAAAATGTAATAGAATATGTAATTTACCCTAATCATTTTGAATGAGTATCACATTGCTCCAACCAGCCTAGGCCCATTGGACCAAACAAAATACAAATCAGACCGAATCATGGTCCAAGTCAGCACCTGACATATCCACCTACTTACAGTTGGGGATGATTTTTATTGGGTCCTTAACACTAATATATAACAATTAGAAAGTATTTACAAAAACAAAACATCCACAAAATAATTACAAAAATAACGACTTTCATATTTAGGTTGCAAAAGTTACGGAGCATTAACAAAGGAAACATGCAACTTTGAGATCGAAAAAATAGAGCAACGACATATCAGAGAAGACGAATTCTCCAACGGCGATGCAACTCTAAGATCGGATAATATCGGAGAAGATCAACAGCAACTTTAAGATCAACAGCAACTTCAAGATTAATAACCAGCCTCTGTAACAACTTTGATTGTTGATTGGTCCGTTACAGATTTGTATACTGAGGTATTTGAGTTTAAAGATTATATGCATATGGATACCCCGTGGTTACTACGTATTCGTATATTGGTTACCTTTCTTAAGTTTTTCGCTCTTTAATTGATCAAAAGTCAGTATACTGATTGTTTTGATTGCAAAATACATTTAAAATATATATTTTATATTCTGGTTACTAAATACATATAAATTGGTTACTGTTTTTTATTGAAATGGTTGCTGTATAATGTTTAATTGCTTGGTGTATACTTTTAAGCCGCGAAAGGAATATGAAGAGGAAAAGAGGATAAAGATTTGTTTCTCAAATTGTGAAACTGAAACTATGACATCATGAAGATAACATAGATAATCGAATCTGGGTATGTAAACTTGGAAGTCCCACTAAGTATAACCTAAGAGCCACAATGCACTGATCCCCTAAATTAAGAAATCTTAATTGCATACTAATCTCCTAAATTAAGAAATCCTAATTACAATAATATTGTAAATAAATATGAGAAAATGTATTATTTTTGTAATTATGTTATGGATGAACCATTATTATAATTATTTCTAAAAATGTACTAAAATATGTAATTAATCCTTTTTATTTTCAGTAGTAAAATTTGAAAAATGATATACATCTTAATAAATATGTAATGAAGTAGAATTATGATAAATATGAAAGTCGATGCGATAAAATAAAATAAATTAAAAAAATATATATTTTAATTTTTATTTATCTTATATATACACATACATCGTAATTATAATTAAGTTAAAAAAATTCGCAATACATAAAAAAAGGGCAAAACTATGTTTTTCACCATTATACTTGGCAAGTTTGTGACGCCTCCAAAATTAGGTATACGTCACCCATCTTGAGTCGCCACTTACATGGTACATAAATTCAAATACAACTTAATAATACAACTGTCGTGTACAATACGACAAAACATAAACTGTGAGTTTGAATACAAATATTATCTACTAGAGATTATACAAACTCAAAAGGAGTCCTTATTACAATTATTATTACACTATTTTACAAAATAGTGAGGACTACTAATGCTATCATCTGGTCTGTCACTCCGTTCCCCGACTAGTCCCTCGCTACGCTTCTCATTTCAAGAAGAGAACAATAAAAGTAAAAGGGTGAGCTCAACTAGCCCAAGAGGGAAATATTATGACTAAGATAATGCGTAATATATTATCGTTAGCCTTCAACAAAGTTGTTAAGTCGATACAATATAACAACCATCAAGTTTAATCTGCAATGAACAAATAATCCATTAAAAGAGTCAAGTAGAGAATAAAATTTACTATCTTTTATGATTTAGAAGGTTTTTCATCACTTTTATCATTGGGACTCGAATTTAATAAATAATCCACATCATCGAATCACCCTCGCACTACTGGCCAAGGATATTCTTTAGTATCACGACCACAATTATCCATGCACTACAGGCCAAGAATATTTGTGTATTCATTAATGGTCATGATTATGCCAACAACTGTCCATCAATGCACTACGGGCCAATGAGGACTTTTACCACGTCATTTGTAACATTACGGTCATGATTACACCGAATAATCCCTGGTCATAATCATACCAAGTCCATCTATGCTCTATAGGCCACAGATGACTTTCAACAAAATATAAACATGATGATGATGACAATGATATAAGAATTCAATAAAACAAGTTCAAGAATTATTTTATCCAGGAACTAATAATGTCCAAATTGTCAACATGATACTGCTTTGTAGAGTAAAATTCAAGAATGCTCAGAAGAATATTTCGACGAAAAGATACTGGATGAAGCGCAAATATCAATGATATTCCACTAATTTCATGGAGTATAGAAGTCAAAACTTTAACTAACTGAGTATAATAAGGAATGGAATAACAAAAGAAATCACCAGCATGCGATAGAATAAATACAAGCGTGTTATTCCAATGTATAATAAATAACGGAATCAGTCCTGTAAAAAGCGCATTTTACGGGATATTCCAATGTAATAATAAAGACGAAATCAGTCCCGCGTTAAACGCACGTACAAGATATTCCGAATGTAATAATAAAGACGAAATCAATCCCGTGCAGAAACGATGTATGTGATATTCCAAATAATAATAAAGATTTTAACCGTCCTGCAAACGCATGTAATCGGATGTTCCAAATGAAAGATAAATAATGGAACAACAGATAAATTTTACCAAGTATAGACTAGCTCATGATACAAAGTTATTCCAATGTAATAATAAGAATGGAATAACGTAAGTTCTTCATCGATGATAAGAAAGAAATAATACTCCCTACCTTGGAAAAAACCGGATACTTGGAATAAGGAGTAGCAGATTTCTCTTCTTCTTTATCTCTATAATAATCGCTCTAAAGCTTTTGTGAATTGGTGAGAAATGAAGGAAGAATGAGCTTCTATTTATAGGAAAATATAGTTTCGATAATTGCACGTTTTGGGGCTCGAAAATTACAGTATAATACCTCTAACTTTTCTTTCATTTATAATTTAGTCTTGTAAGTATTATCAATCTTGCACCAACTCCCCTAATAGTAAATAATGTGAATCAATAGTTCAATCATGTGAATCAATAATATAATCATGTGAAAAAAATTCGAATTACAGTATAGTACCTCCATCTATACCTCAATTTTTAATTTAGTCATGCAAGTATTATCAATCTTGCACCAACTCCCCTAATAGTAAATAATGTGATTCAATAGTACACATATGTGAACAAATAGTTATATAAGCATGTGAATTAGTAGCAATTAATTGCTCATTTATCCGATAAATTACCCGATTTATCAATATAACCCCTGACATCAATTATCATCTAATAAATGTCGATTTTCACTAACACAAACAATTCCAACATAATGAAAATATTTTTATCAAAAATATAAATTTTGAAATTTTGAAGTTTGACATTTCCCGAAAAAGTCAACTGTTGACTTTTTGACCAAATAGTGAATCCCAAAAATTTTGTGTTTATTGACTATTTTTACTAATTTCACGCTTCTAACTCAAATATCACGTTCAAGGTCTCCAAATTCAACTCCGAACAACATTCATTATTAATATTATAACTCACAATATTTATCAACCAAAATCGTTCCTGTGAAAGAGGGGCTTTCCAATAAGGATTTCTCCCATTGGCCGCAATTAGGTGACCAAACCTTTCTTTGATGTAACTTCTGACATTGTAAAATATTGCAATTTATAATATGAATAACTTTATCGCCTCTCAAGTATTGATTTAATAAAAAACATTTTATGCGTATGATAATCTTGACCATAATTGAATCCATAATATGATAGATATGATCAAAGAATTATCAGAAGCAATAATTGAGTATAACCGGTGACTTCTCACGTAAGCATCAATAATCAATACCGAAAAGCTACTTATGTAACGCCCCAAAATAGGTCCATTCCATCCAACCCATTCTCGAGTCGCCAAATATATGGTACGGAAAAACAACTACGACTTTATTACAACAATTGTCGTGCAAAATACAACAACACATATCTTTGTGAGTTTGGATACAAATATATACCAACCGTAGTACGTCACAATGACACCTTACATAAAGGTATAGTCAAAAAACCTGCTTTTAGAAATTAGAATCTTTGGGAAGTGCTCAAGGAAACCTTCGTATACGGGAGGCCATGCTTTTAGGTTATGGTAGATATCATATGGCCACATAATTATCCTTGGTTGACCCAATAGACCCCAAAGAAAAATGAGAAGATTACTATCATATTCTTCCCAATGGTGAGTCTTCTCTTGACATATCATTATCTCCATTGTCTCTAATTGGGTATTATACTCCAAATAAACTCCAAGATTATATAGGTAGTGCTTGTAAATATACTCAGCAAGTGGATGTGCACAACCTTGTCTTATGATAACACGAGTTTGTATGTCATTAGACATCTTGTATGATAGTGACAAAACACCCTTCCAAAGTTGGGTTTGCCTCACCCTATTTGATTCACCAAATATAACTATTAAATGATGTATAAAATACAACACACTAAAGTCCTCAATAAAATTATTTCCACACTCTTTCGGGAGAACCTCAATAACTATAGACCACCGTTCTATTCCCTTGTTATCCCCGCTCAACCCAGCTACACTCTTATTACCTGAAAGGAATTGTGAAACAAAAGGGTGAGCACAACTAGCTCAGTAAAGAATATTATGACTAAAGATAAATAAATTATCAATAGTCTTCATCAGTAATAAATCAGAGATTTAGAACATATGGTAGATGATAAAACTTTTCAACCATAGTTGCAGCGGAATGAGCAATCCATTAGAAGAGTCAAATAGACCATAAAATCAATTATCTTCTCCATATTAAAAGTCCACCAACCATGTTTTATCCCTGTAACATCAATCAACAATTCCTGTCCACAATCACATGTATAACTCATAATCATAATTGTAGTTCTAAATTCCTCTTCTTATCCAGGACGAAGATAATTTCATCACCTATCTTTACCTGAAACATCAAAATCATGGTTATACCAAATCACAGTTCCTGTTCATAATCATACTAATAAATTCATCTTTGCACCACGGCAAAAGATATTCATCAACAGTTCATCTTTGCACTACATGCCAAAGATATTCAACAACAGGTCATCTTTGCATTACGAGCCAAAGATATTCATCAATAATTCATCTTTGCACTACAAAAGCAAAGATATTCAACAACAGTCATCTTTTGCATTACGAGCAAAAGATATTCATCAATAATTCATCTTTGCACTACTGTGCTAAGATATTCATCAACAAGTCATCTTTGCACTTTCTGAGCCAAAGATATTCATATATCAAAGAAATACATAATCATTTCGGAAGTTATATAACAATAATTATAACCATGTTGATCAATTCACCTTTGCACTTAATCTAAAAATATTCAATTATAAATTCAATGGTCATGATCATACCAAATCAACAATTCAACTTTTGCACTCATCGGCAAAGAGAACCTATAGTCACGATCATACCAATAATCTACTCATCTTTACACTCAAGTCAAAGAGAAATATCATCATTAGGGTTATAAGAATGTTATATAAAAATAATATAATCAAAACATGGTTTTAATTTCAAGAGTAAGATTCATAAATCAACGATAATTTGGTAAGAGAAGAAACCAATTTGTCGTGAATAGTACCCCGTATTCATACATAGTATCGTATACGTGCATAGTAACCTCGACACGAAAAGATAAAGTTTCATAATAAAATTCATATCCATATTTATAACACCTTAATTCAAATGTTATAAATTACTTAGAAATCTCATAATCTAATATTATTAATATTATAATAATATTTTAATCATTTCTTAAACTTATAAATAATTTAATTCAATTATTTACACTTTAATAATTAATGCATTTAATCATCTAAAAATGCCAAACTCATAAGATTTCATCATCATTAACCAAAACCCTCATAAAAATCTGCATATACCTCATATATGATTCTCAAGCCAATAAATCAAAATTTCCAATTTTCTTACTTCATATAACATATTTAATTCATTTACTCATAACTAGAACATTTTCATGAAAAATACCAAATCAATTCCAAAATTATTTATTTTCTGGGATTTAGAAGAATATAGTCCCATATTGAATATATATTTTTCTCAGAATTTTTTAAATTCATTTACTATTTTCCATATGGCCAAAACTACCGAATAGTTAGACATTTATCATAAATTATACTTTTGTCCAAAAATTCAGAAATTTACACGGTATACTGATATTATATAGATGTACTCCCAATAAATATTTCATCAATTTTGGAGTTAATCACAAGGAGTTATAAGCGGTTACTTTTAAAATACTCTTTTCTCATAAAATCCATAACTCCTAATCTATACATCCAAAAATCGCCATTTTTGGATACAATCTACAAAACTCATCAAAATATCATTTCAAATTTTTCCAAAATTTTTGAAGGTTCAGAAAAATTTCGAAACTAAAAAAACATAATTACCCTTAAAATCCTTTTACTATCCTTTACCTCAAAAAGAAGCGATTAAGACTTCTAACTAGAATAACGAAATCGAACTTGCACCGTATATCAATACTCAAAGTATACTCAAAATACTCACAAGAATACTCGATAATATAGAGAGAAAAACTTCAGATTTACGAGTGATTTTCAATTCTAACCTAAGCATCTATTTATAGGAAAATCTTTAGAAACACCAAAGTAAAAATTTAATATAATATTAATATATATTTTCCAAAACCTCATACGCATTACTTGCCAACTGAATTCAGCTCCTACACATGTTAAATGAGGCCACCTAAACATTCCAAAAACGTTTTCCTATTTTAAATATTTTAAACATCCAAAAATCAATTATTTTGAAAGCTTGAAACTTTAATAATTCATAATAAATAGCCCTTTTATCAGAAAATTCGAATCTCGCGATATTTTATAGGAAATTCAATTCTCTACAACTTTGCGGAAGAAAGTTTTCCAAATTCCAAAATGTTTGACCGAAATCCACAAACGGACGATTTTACGATTTATAAATCAAATTTCACCAAGAAATGGGGTCCACCGACATGTTTAACATGTTTTAAACATTTATTGTAACAAAATATTCTTCCTCCTCATATACTCATATATTCCACATTCAATCGTAAAAATATATCACCAGATATTATATTATTAAAATAATATATTTAAATGAATTATTTTATCGGAAAAGATAAAATATTAATTTTCAACAATTGTCACTTTAAAATTTTCTCCATCTATATCCACATAAAATGAATATTTTCCTTATCATATTAATCAATAATTAATTATTCACAAATAATATTACGAGAATCACAATAATGACAACCAGTGGTTCCTCCTGAAAGAAAGCGGCTTTCCAATAAAGATTTCTCCTTCTTGGTAGCAATTAGGTGACCAAACCTCTCCTTAGATGAACTTTCTAGACATTGCCAATAATGTTTTCTAATAATATTATTCAGATAATATGAATTATTGCTTCGATAATGGAAAATACCGTGTAGTGACAATTATTAAAACAACGATAATATAAAATATCAACGCAGCAATTATTGAATCAATAAAATAAAATATTGATCAAGAATTATTTGTAACAATTATTGAGTAGTGCCTTCTTACGTAAGAATCAATAATTCAAAAATATTGTGCAATACCGCAAATGCTATCTTGTGTAACAACGCGACATTTTTACTTTACTTTACCAATCGGTATTCCAACAATGTTAATTGGTAACCACTACTGCCGTTATTTATAAAAACTTTAATTTGTCTTTTTCTTCATCCCATGCTTATTCTATTATGGGGCCCACAAATGATTATACTGTCAAATTTAATATTCCCCAACAGAAAGAATATTCCACGACCAAACAAATATTCCCCGACAACAATGAATATTTTATAACCACTTGCGTATTTTTGAAAAAATTATATATATCACCCTTAACGTTAACTTTTATCAATTTAACCATTTACTGAATTGTAATTATATGAAAAATTGAATACTTTTATTTCATAAAATTCGGGGTCTTACACTATGTAACCACGTGTATTACTGTACTTTTAACACCAGGTGTTTCAACAGTTAACGGTAAAATTTTTGCCGTTATTTTCATAAAGTATTTTTGTCGTTTTCTCAATCCGACAATAATTCCGTTGTGGGGGTCCACCAATGATTGTGCCGTTGTACGAATATTCCCTGTTAAAACGAATATTCTCCAACTAATCGAATATTATATAACAACTTGTGTACTTTGCAAAATTTGTAAATATTACCCACAACTATAACCTTATATCAAATCCACACCATAATATTCAAAAATATATTTCGAGAAAATTTAATCTTTATTCAAAAAAAATCTGGGGTCTCACAATCTCCCCTTCTTATGAAATCTCGCCTTCGATATTTATGTACGTTACACTGGTATCTTAGAAATGTGTGAGGATACCTTGACCTCACTTCAAATTCTAACCCTTGAGGTATAACCTTTGAGTGTCGAATATTGTAAGACCCCAACTTATTATTAATGAAATTTAATTTTCTCTATTTATTATTTTGAAATAGTAAGGGTTGATTTGATTAATATGGATAATTATGGGTAAAATACGTAAATATTTCAAAATAAGCAAGTGGTTATAAAATATTCATTGTTGTTTGGAATATTTCGTTTGGTCGTGGAATATTCTTCTTTGTCGAGGGAATATTCGTGCGACTGCAAGCCAATCTTTTTTGGCCCCATAACGGAAAGCGATTGGATGAAGAAAACGACAAATATAAGTTGTTTAAAAATAACTACGTAGTTATTACCATTAAGATTGTTAAAAATAATCGATGGTTAAAACACAAGAAGATTACCAGTATTGCACCAATTATTGATTTTTACGTAAAGAAGACACTACTCAATAATGGTTACAGAATTATCGCTCAAATATTTTATTGATTTAATAATTCTTTGCGTTGATATTTTATATTCTTGTTGTTTCAATAATTGTCATTACACAAGATTTTTCATTATCGAAGCAATAATTCATATTATCCTAATAATATTATTAGATAACATTATTGGCAATGTCTAGAAAGTTCTGCATCTAAGGAGAGGTTTGGTCACCTAATTGCGCGCCAAGAAGTGAGAAATTCTTATTGAAAGCCCCTTTCCTGAACCGCCGCACAGTTGTCAATATTGTGATTTTGTAATATTATTTGTGAATAATTAATTATTGATTCATATGATGAGGAAAATATTAATTTTATGTGGATATAGATGGAGAAAATTTTTAATGTGACAATTGTTGAAAATTAAATTATTTTTTTTTGATAAAATAATTCATTTAAATATATTATTATATTTTTAATAATATAATAATGGTGATATTTTTATAACGAATGTGGGATATATGAGTATACGAGGAGGAAGAGTATTTTTGTTGCAATAAATGTTTAAAACATGTTAAACATGCTCATGGACCCCATTTATTAGAATCGAAATTTGATTATAAATTGTAAAATTGTCCGCTTATGGATTTCTTGGCCAATTTCTGCTTGGAATTTGGAAAAACTTTCTTCTGCAAAGTTGTAGAGAATTTAATTTCTTATAAAAACATGCGAGATTCAAATTTTCTGACAAAAGGGCTATTTATTATGAATTATTGAAGTTTCAGATTAATTGATTATCATTTTTTTGAAGTTTTAAATGGTTTAAGTGAGAAAAATGTTTTTGTTGTTTTTATTGGGGTGTGGTTGATGGCTGAATTCAGTTGGTATGCGTAAAAAAATTTAGAAATAATAATAATAATATTAAATTAAATTTTCTGCTTTGGTGTTCTAAGCAATTTCCTATAAATAGGGTGCTTAGGTTAGAATTAAAAATCACACCGTAAACTCCAAGTTTTCTCTCTATATTATCGAAATGTATTCTTGTGAGTATTTTGAGTATACTTTGAGTATTGCTATCTGATACTAAAGTTCAAGTCATAGCCTTTATATCCTGTTTTTGACTAAAGTCTTGTCTTTGTGAGGTAAGGGATATTATTTTTTTCGTAATGATATTATTTCTTCAATATCATTATGTTGAAATATTGATCTGAAGTTTTTTTATCAAATTTGGAACTTTTGGTGTCTGAGTTACTATTCACGTGATACTTGCACTATTCACGATACTGATTATTCACGAATACGGCATTATTCATCGAAAAATAAAAAATTTTATTTTCGTCCAAAACATCTATTCTGGATACTAGCTCTGATTGTATTCATGTTTTGATCATTCTTGAATTTTACACCACTATGATTATTTTTGAGGTATTTTTGGACATGGATAAAACAAAGTACGAATCCTTAATCCTTAATCCTTGTCATTTTGTTTCACCGGATTCGTCCTTTAAAATATTTTTTCATCATCCTCGGTCTTAAGTGATGATATTATTGAATATCTTTGGCCCGTAGTGCAAAAAGATTAATGAATTTCAAGAATATCTTTGGCCGTAGTGCAAAGATGAACAGTGTTTAGATGAACATGACTAATCGATGAATATCTTTGGCTATAGTGCAAAGATGAATATTTGATTCGAGATATATATTGATTGATGTTACAGGGATAAAAGATAGACGATGAACTTTTGAATTCATACATAGAAGATAGTAGTTTGCATTCTCTACTTAACTCTTCTAATGAATTATTATTTCATTATGAATATTGATTTAAAATTTGTTGTCTATTGTATTCTATTAGATTTTTCCTGCTTAAGACTAACGATAATTTTTGTATATTATCTTAGTCATAATATTCTTTATCTTGGGTTAGTTGAGCTCACCCTTTTCCTTTTTGTTCCATTTTTCTTCTCGGAGGCGAGAATATAAGCGAGTCACGAGCCTGAGGTATGGAATGAAAGTTCTAGAGAGAGTTGTTTAGTAGTCCTCACCATTTTTGTAAAATAATGTATCAATAAATGTGATGAGGATTTATCTGAGTATAGATATTGTCTAGAAGATAATATTTGTATTCAAACTCACAGTTTTATTGTTGTAATAATAAAGTTGTAGTTGTTTCTGTACCATATATTGACAACTTAGAATGGGTGATGTATACCTATTTTGGGGGCGTCATAAATATAATCCTTCTTATCCAAGATTTTAACACGTATCTCCTCATACGTTAAATCATCCGCTATCTCGTCCGGTTCTAAATTAATAATGTGGTTCGGGTCATCCCCATATTTACGTAACGTCGATACGTTAAAAACGATATGAACACGCGACATACTTGGCGGTAAAACGAGTCTATAAGCCACAGTTCCTACTTTATCGAGGATTTCAAATGGGCCAATTAAATCGAGGGTTGAGATTTCTTCTTCTTCGATTCTTGCTTCTAGAATAACGCCTCTTGAACCTTCTTAATTCTTCATATTCATCACCCAAGGGTGTGTAGCTTGGCTTGCGCTTTAACTTTATCAATTAAAGTCGATTAATTCTACTCGTATATTCGTTATCTTCACGTGGGTTCTTAGAGTCTTTAACTCTATCTTCATCATTTGTAAGTCGTAAATGCGAAATGCGCTTTGTGTTAACAACATCGCACTTCAGAACGCATATCTGATCTTCTACTCAACGCGTCACCACCACGTTCGCTTTTCCACGATGGTATTGAATGGTACGATCGTAATTTTCAACAGCTCGAGCCAACGTCTTTGGAGCATGTTATGTTCATTTTAGTTGAAGAAATATTTGAGGGTTTTAGAAATGGGTTTTGTACTGGGGTCAATACAAAATTCGATTTCAACTCAGAATGGGTGATGTATACCTATTTTGGGGGCGTCACAGTTGGTATCAGAGCTTAGGGATATGATCTTTGGCGGAGATCGGGGAATAGAACTAGGAGGGGAGAGACGAGTAAATCCTTCGCTAGTGTGTCCTACCTAAGCTTATTTATTAGTTGGTCAGTATATAGGGATATTATGTGATATATTAATTTCCTTTATTAACCCTTATTTTGTGACAGTATTTGAGAATGTCGACTGAGAATATTAACAATGGAAATGAGACCGTGGAGACGTCTGTACTCACCAACGAGGAGAACGTGCAACAAGCTTGCAATGTTCCTCCTGTGAACAACACCACTGAACAGATGATGAACGAGGGGATGTTTAGAAGCTTTTTGCAGTTCATGCAAAATCGAGACGAGGAGACTCGTGTTCAAAATACAGGAGAAATGATAGCAATTCACGGGTTGTCACAAATGAAAGCGCTTCAAAGAGTTGGGACCACCGAATTTAAGGGAAAGCCGATCCGATCATGGAGGAAACATGGGTCAAACAAATTACCAAGATATTCGATGTCTTGGGATGCATGAGGAAGACAGAAGGTTCCATTCGCCACCTTTATGTTTTGTGGCGAGGTAGACTCTTCGGTGGGAGTCTCGTGAAGCGTACCCATCCACCATTACTTTTCGATGTGTCTTGGGAGACGTTTGAAACAATTTAATGATAAATACTTTCCTCGAAAGTGTTCGCTATATGAAGGAAGTGGAGTTCATCGATTAGAACAAAATGTGACGCCCCAAAATTAGGTATACGTCACCCATCTTGGGTCGCCACTTACATGGTACATAAATTCAAATACAACTTACTAACCTAACTGCCGTGGTATGCAATACGACATAAACCGTGAGTTTGAATACAAATATTGTCTACTAGATATTATACAAACTCAAAAGGAGTCCTCATTACAACTATTATCACACTATTTCACGTAATAGTGAGGACTACTAATGCTATCCTCTCGACCATTACTTCGTTCCCAGGACTGTCCCAAATATGTTCTCATTTCACGAAGAGAACAAAGTGAAAGAAAGGGTGAGCTCAACTAGCCCAAGAAGAAATATTATGACTAAGATAATGCGTAATAAATTATCATTAGCCTTCAACAAAGGTTAAACCGATAAAATACAATAGACAACCGGTTTAATCTGCAAATGAAATAAGCAATCCATTAAAAGAGTCAAGTAGAGAATAAAGTCTACTATCTTTTTAGGTTTTAAAAGGTTTTCATCAATTTTATCACGAGACTCGACAATAATAAACCACCACATCTAATCATCCCCGTACCCACGGTCAAGGATTTTCATCAAATTATCAATGGTCATGACTATACCGAATCACCCCTCGGTCATAATCATACCAAAAACTATCCATCAACGCATTACAGAATACCGAGGACTTTTTGTCACATCATTTATATCAAGTCATGATTATACCGAATGATCCCTGGTCATAATCATACTAAGTTCATCTATGCACGTAAACCAAAGATAACATAATATAACATGAGGATGATGACAATGACATAGTAATTCAATAAAACAAGTTCAAGAATTATTTAATCCATGAATTATTAACGTCCAAATTGTCAACATGATACTGTTTCGTAGAGTAAAATTCAATAATGATCGAAAGAATATTTCCATGAAAAGATACTGGATGAAACGCAAATATCAAGGATATTCTACTAATTTCATGGAGTATAGAAGTCAAAGTTTTAACCAACTGGGTATAATAAAGAATGGAATAACAAAAGAAATCACCATGCATGCGCAGATTGCGCATGGGCGAGTTATTCCAATGTAATAATAATAATAACGGAACCGGTGTCGTGAAATTCACAATCGACGGGATGTTCCAACAGAATAATAAAGATGGAACCCGGATCCTGTAAAACACACGATAGATATTCCAATGAATGATAAAGATTTTAACCAGGTCCGGTGTAAAACACACGATGTGGATGTTTCCAACAGAATAATAAAAAAGCGGAACCGTGTCCTGTAAAACACACGCATGTGATGTTCCAATGAATAATAGAAGAATGTCACCAAGTATAGGTAAAATCACAGATACAGGTTATTCCAATGTAATAATAAGCAATGGAATAACATAAGAATTTCACCAAGTATAGGGTATCGCCATGTATACAAGGGTTATGTATAGGGTATGCCACTTTTTACGAGTTATTCCAATGTAATAATAATGAATGGAATAATGTAAGTTCTCTTCAAGAAGAAAGAATAACACCCTTTACCGTAAAAGAACCTAATATAAAGTAGTGAAGTAGCGAAATACTCTTCTTCTTTCTATAACTTTCTCTCTATAACTTCTCTCTATAATTTCTCTGCTACAGAGTTTCAATGAATTAGTAAGAAAATAATGAAGGAATGAGCTTCTATTTATAGGAAAATGGAATGCATAAGAACTAATCCATGAACGGTCCCGTATTGATTGATTTACTTTAATCGACGGTCCATATTTAAAGAAAAATCTTTTAAATAAAATATAATATATTCTATTTATATAAAAACATTTTACTATACAAACACTATGCAATACTATGCAAAAACTATACAAAAACACTATGCAAAACTATGCATAATAAAATATAATATATTCTATTTATAGAATAACTTTAATAAAGTATTCTATTTATATAAAAGATGTTTCGCTTTTATTACGTTAATAATACTGAATAAAACAAAACATCATTATTATTATAATAATTCATATTATTAATCGACAATAATGGAATCAAACCGAGTGACTTCTCACATAAGCATCAATAATCAATCACCAGTGTACTACTTATGCAACCACACGACATTCTTTTTTTTACTACCGAAGTAGTTCAACAAGATCTACTTAAAACTTCCGCGTTATTTCAATAAAATATTTTTGTCGCTTTCTCAATCCGACAATAATTACATTAGGGGGTCCACCAATGATTGAGTAGTTGTATGCGAATATTCCTCGCTAAATCAATATTCCCAGACCAATCGAATATAATATAACCACTTGCATACTTTGCAAAATTTATAAATACTACCCACAACTATAATATTATCTTAAATTCACACCATAATATTAAAAAAAATTATTTCAACAAAATTTAAATCTTTATTGATAAAATCTGGGGTCTCACACAAAACAACATGACGGTGTCTCAGTACGAGGCAAAGTTTGCAGAGTTATCCAGGTTTGCACCTCATTTGGTGGAGAATGAGGAACGTATGACGCGTATGTTTCTTAGAGGTTTGAAACCCGGTGTAAGACCCCGAAATTTTTAAATAAAAAGGAATTTCCTTTATTTATTATTTTGAAATAGTAAGGGTTGATTTGATTAATGTGGATAGTTAAGGGTTAAATATGCAAATATTTCAAATTAAGCAAGTGGTTATAAAATATTCATTATCGTTGGGGAATATTCGTTTGGTCGGGAATATTCAGATCACTGCTTCGGAATATTCGTATAACAACAACAGACCATGTGTGGGCCCCATAACTTGAAAAGTGATTGGATGAAGAAAACGACAAATATAAGTTGTTTTTAAATAACTAGCAGTAGTTATTACTGCTAATCTTGTTAAAATACCCGGTGGTTAAAAACACACTAATACGCCGTTGTTGAATAAGTAGATTACCAGTATTGCACCAATTATTGATTCTTACGTAAAGAAGGCACTTACTCAATAATGGTTACGTGAATTATCGCTCAAGATTTTATTGAGTTAATAATTGTTGCGTTGATATTTTATATTGCTGTTGTTTCAATAATTGTCATTACATAGTATCTTTCATTATCGAAGCAATAATTCATATTATCTGAATAATATTATTAGATAACATTATTGGCAATGTCTAGAAAGTTCTGTCTAAGGAGAGGTTTGGTCACCTAATTGCATGCTTGAAGAAGAAGAAATTCTTATTGGAAAGCCCCCTCTTTCCTGGGAACTGCCTGGTTGTCAATATTGTGATTCTGTAATATTATTTGTGAATAATTAATTATTGATTTATATGATGAGGAAAATATTGATTTTATGTGGATATAGATGGAGAAAATTTTTAAAATGACAATTGTTGAAAATTAATATTTTATCTTTTTCTGATAAAATAATTCATTTAAATATATTATTTAAATAATATATTAACGGTGATATTTTACAAATGAATGTGGGATATATGAGTATATGAGGAGAAAGAGTATTTTGTGGCATTAAATGTTTAACACATGTTTTGTGTGTTGGTGGACACAATTATTGAATCGAATTTGATTATAAATTGTAAAATCACCCGTTTGTGGATTTCGGTCAATTTCTATTTGGAATTTGGAAAACTTTCTTCTGCAAAGTTGTAGAGAATTGAATTTCCTATAAAAACTCATGAGATTCGAATTTTCTGATGAAAGGGCTATTTATTATGAATTATTGAAGTTCAAGTTCAAATAATTAATTTTTGGAAGTTTAAAATATTTAAAATAGGAAAAACGTTTTTGGAATGTTAGGTGGCCTCATTTAACATGTGTAGGAGCTGAATTCAGTTGGCAGCAAGTGTGCGTATGAGGTTTTGGAAAATAAATATTAATAATTTATTAAATTTTCTCGCTTTGGTGTTCTAGCAATTTCCTATAAATAGGTGCTTAGGTTAGAATTGAAAATCACACCGTAAATCAAGTTTTCTCTCTATATTATCGAGCGTATTCTTGTGAGTATTTTGAGTATACTTTGAGTATTGCTATACGGTGCAAGTCCAAGTCATAGCCTATATCCGGTGTTTCAGCTAGAAGTACTGATTTTTCGAGGTAAGGGATATTATTTTTTTTCGTAATGATATTATTTCTTCAATATCATTATACTGAAATGTTTATCTGAAGTTTTTATCAAATTTGGAACTTTTTCATGTCGGGGTTACTATTCATGGGTTACTATTCATGAGTTACTATTCACGAAGTTACTATTCATGAGAGTTCTTATTCACGAAGTTCTATTCACGAGTACTATTCATGAAGCGTGAAGATGTTTTTGTGGAATTTCTATCTTTTGGTGTCTGAGTTACTATTCACGATATCGGCACTATTCACGATATCTGATCTTATTCACGATACCAAGACTATTCAATTCAAAAAATAAAATTTCTTCTTTTGTCCAAAATATCTATTCTCGATACTAACTCGATTGTATCCATGTTTTGATCATTCTTGAATTTTACACCACTATGATTATTTTTGAGGTATTTTTGGGCGTGGATAAAACCAAGTATCGAATCCTTAATCCTTAATCCTTGTCATTTTGTTTCAATCGGATTCGCTTTCTTTAAAAAAATATTTTTCATCATCCTCGGTCTTAAATGATGATATTATGGAATATCTTTGGCCCAGTAGTGCAAAAGATGAATGATTTCGAAGAATATCTTTAGCCTTTGTAGTGCAAAGATGAACAGTGTTGAGATGAACACGACCGATTGATTAATATCTTTGGCCTCAGTAGTGCAAAGATGAATGTGTGTTTAAATGAACACGACCAATCGATGAATATCTTTGGCTCAGTAGTGCAAAGATGAATATTTGATTCCGGATGTATATTGATTGATGTTACAGGATATAAAATATTGATGATGGACCGTTAAATTCATAGATTATAGTAGATTTCATTCTCTACGTAACTCTTCTATGAATTATTATTTCAATACTGCGAATATTGATCTCAAACTTGTTGTCTATTGTATTCTATCGATTTTTCCTCGTGAAGACTAACGATAATTTGTTGTATATTATCTTAGTCATAATATTCTTTATCGGGCTAGTTGAGCTCACCCTTTTCCTTGTTGTTCCATTTTTCTTCTCGGGAGGCGAGAATGTAGCGAGTACTAGTCGGGTATGGAATGAAGGTTCTAGAGAGAGTTGTTTAGTAGTCCTCACCATTTTTGTAAAATAATGAATCAATAATTATGATGGGGATTTATTTGCGTGTGGATATTGTCTGAAGACAATATTATATTTAAACTCACAAGATATATTGTCGTATTTCACACGACATTTGTATTATTGAAGTTGTAGTTTGCTTCTTGTACCATGTATTTGGTGACTCGAATGGGTGTTGTGTATACCTATTTTGGGGCGCCACAACGGTTAATATCGAGCTTAGGGATATGATCTCTGGCGGAGATCGGGAATAGAACTAGGAGGGAGAGACGAGTAAATCCTTAGCTAGTGTGTCCTACCTAAGCTTATTTGTTAGTTGGTCAAGATATAGGGATATTATGTGATATATTGATTTCCTTAATTAACCCTTATTTTATGACAAAGATTTGAGAATGTCGACCGAGAATATTAATGGAGGGAGCAAATGAGACCGTGGAGATGCTCTCTTTACCAACGAGGAGAACGCGGTAACAGTGGTAATGTTCCTCCCATGAACAACACCATTGAAAGCGATGATGAACGAGGGATGTTTAGAAGCTTTTTGCGAGTTCATGCAAAATCGACGAGGAGACTCGTGTTCAAAATACGAGGAGGAAATGATAGCAATTCACGGTGGTCACAAATGCAAGCGCTTCAAAGAGTTGGGACCACCGAGTTCGGGAAAGCGGGATCCGATTAAAGGCGAGACGTGGGTCAAACAAATTACCAAGATATTCGATTTCTTGGGATGCACGGAGGAACAAAGTTCCATTCGCCGCCTTTATGTTCCGTGGCGGCAGCATTCATCGGTGGGAATCGTGAAGCGTACCCATCCAAATTTCGCACTCAAAGATGTCATGGGAGACGTTTGAAAGCAGTTCAATGACAAGTACTTCCCCGAAAGTATTCGTCATACGAAGGAAGTGGAGTTTATTAGACTAGAGCGAATAACATGACGGTGTCCCAAAGACGAGGCGAAGTTCGCGGAGTTATCCAGTTTCACACCTCATTTGGTGGAGAATGAGGAACGATGACGCGGATGTTTCGAGAGAGGTTTGAAACCCGACATACGCCAAGATCTCATTTCTCATAAATTTTCTCTATTCAGATGTTGTCAGGGCTCGGTTGTTAGAGCGAGATAACGAAAGTACGCTTCAACCGAGGGACCATAACCGAGATCATATCAAAGATAGCGATCATCGAATAACGATAACCAAATGGAGAAAGAAGAATAATACACAAAGGCGGTAACCACTCTGGTGGTAATCGTAGCCATGAAAATAGAAGAAGCGAGTCTGGGAGGAGATTTTAAAAAGAGGAGATTCAACAACGACCATGTGAAGACGTCGGCCAAGATGAACTAGTTTTAAGGGAGGAGAACGACCACCGGTCGTATGCTACAAAAATGCGGAAAAGAGGACATATCGACCAAACCGCCCACAACAGTTCAAGGTATGCTATAATTGTGGAAAGGAAGGACATATCGCTTCGAGATTAGACAAGAATAAACCTAGTTCAATGAGGGGACGGTGACTCAAAAGATCGTCCCGAAAAAGTCAAAGTCAACAATTCCGGAAGAAGCGCGTTTGTTGTGATCCGGTCAAAATGCGAGAACCCGAACGAAGTTAGCACGGGTTAGTTAATTATAAATTCTTGACGAAGTATATACCTTACTAGATATTGGTTCTACCCATTCTTTTATCTCTCTTACTTGGCTTAACGCTTTGAACTTGACTACGGAGAAATTAAACTTTGACCTATCTGTGGAGACTCCATTAGGAGAAACTTTCATTACATCCGTTGTTTAAAAATCTTGCTTGATTCAAGTTGGCACTATCACATTACCATTAACCTTATTTCTATAGAGATATTTGCTTTTGATGTGATTTTAAGGTTAACTACTCATCATGCCAAATTGATTGCTTTTGTAAGGTTGTTAGTTTTCATATTCCTAAGCAACCTGTTATTCAATTCAAGCAATCAAACCATTGTAGTCAAACATTTTCATATCAAGCCATGAAGTCATTCGCTTATTACGGATGTCAAATTTTCGAGTCCATGTTATGGATTTGAATAAAGACACGCCGATTTGAATAATATTCCCGTTGTTATTGATTTTTCCCGACGTATTTCAAGAATTTCTTGGCTTACTCCCAAAGCTTCGATATTAAATTTTGTATCGACTTTGAACCCGTATACAAAACTCATTTCTAAAATCTCATATCGAATGGCTCTATTGAACTTCGTGAGTTAAAAATTCAACTATAGAATTTGGTACCGAGCCTTTATCTTGTGACTTCCTTTGTGGAATTCACCTAAGCTTTCTCTCGTAGGGACGCTATATTCGATGCGATAAGAAAGCGATAGGTGTCATTGTGACGTCTATCCAAGATTGGGATATGAGTCACGAGTTGAGAGCAACCTAAGTCGCTTATCCAAAGACGTAGCTTTCAGCTTAGTTGGTTATTATCGGAGATTCGTTGAAGGATATTCTCGAATCGCTATTCCATTAACGCAAAATGACTCGTAGAGATACAAAATTCGAATGGAGCAAGGAATGTGGGAAGAGCTTCAAGAACTCAAGAGAGACTCATTTCAAAGACATGTTCGATCATGCCATCCTGAAAAGCGAACGTGGTAGTAATGACGCGATGAGTAGAAAGATTATATGCGGAACGAGTGCGATGATGTCAAGTATACGACAGAGCCAACTTTAATAGAAAAAGTTAAGGTTGCTCAAGCCACCGACCGGAGAAATGATGCGTATGAAGAAGAAAGTACAAGAAGGAGCTATTCCGAAGCGAGAATTGATGAAGAAGGAATACTTGAGTCCACTCTAGACTTTGTGTTCTAACGACTCTATTTTGAAGTACAAGATTATGATGGAGGCACACAATACGCCATTTGCAATCCATCCTCGAAGTACTAAAATGTATCGTGATCTTCTACATACATTTTGGTGGAACAATATGAAGAGAGAGATTGCAAAGTTTATCTCGATGTGTTTAACTTGCCAACGTGTAAAGGCGGAGCATCTTGTACCTAAGGGTCCGTTGCAACCACTTGAGATTCCGGAATGGAAGTGGGAACACATTACTATGGATTTCGTTACGGGTCTTCCTGCGGTTTCTCAAGGCATCAATGCTATTTGGGTTATTGTTGATAGATTAACCATGTCTGCTCATTTCTTACCGATACGAGAGACTTATTCCCTTAAACGTCTTTCTCGTATGTACGTAAATGCGATTGTGAGATTGCATGGCATGCCAGTATCCATAGTTTTAGATCGTGACCTAAGATTCACTTCATGATTTTGGGTTAGTTTGTAAAAAGCTATGGGCACGAATTTACGATTCAGTTTGGCATACCATCCTCAAACGGATGGGCAATCAGAAAGGACTACTCAAACTCTTGAAGATATATTAAAACTCTGTGTCCTAGATTTCAAAGGAAGTTGGGATAAGTACTTGCCATTGGTGGAATTCTCATACAACAATAGTTATTAAACAAATATAGGCATGGTTCCATTCAAGCATTATATGGACGAAAATGTCGTTCTCCAATATGTTGGGATGAGGTGGGTGAAGCAACATTGTTGGGACCCGAGTTAAGACGTGATATGACTCACCAAAAAGATCCAAATGATTCGACAACGTATACAAAAGCGGCACAAGATCGACAAAAGAGTTATGCGGATCTTCATCGAAAGGACGTGGAATTTAATGTAGGGGATCATGTATTGTTGCGAGTTGCTCCATGGAAGGGAGTTACAAGATTTGGGAAGAGAGGAAAGCTCAATCCACGATTTATCTATTCCATTTCAAATTCTTGACCGAGTAGAAATGTAGCCTATAGACTTGCGTTACCTCCGAGTATGTCTCGTGTTCATAATGTGTTTCACATATCTCGTATTTCGTAAATATGTGAAAGACCCGAACCACGTTATAGAGTTAGAACCCGATTTAGATAGCCAAAGACTTAACGTATGAAGAGGTACTGTCAATATTTTGGATAGGAAGGAGCATGTCCTACGTCTGAAGGTCATACCACAAGTTAAAGTTTTGTGGAGAAACCATGCTATAGAGGAAATGACCGGGAGTTGGAAGCGGAAATGAAAGCGAGGTATTCTCATCTTTTCAAAACACTGCAGAATCGTCGCCAATTTCGAGGACGAAATTTCATAAGGAGGGAGGTTGTAAGACCCTCAAATTTTTAAATAAAAAGGAATTTCCTTTATTTATTATTTTGAAATAGTAAGGGTTGATTTGATTAATGTGGATAGTTAAGGGTTAAATATGCAAATATTTCAAATTAAGCAAGTGGTTATAAAATATTCATTATCGTCGGAATATTCGTTTGGTCGTGGAATATTCGTGATCTTTGTCGGGAATATTCGCATAACAACAATGCGACCATGTGTGGGCCCCATAACGGAAAGTGATTGGATGAAGAAAACGACAAATATAAGTTGTTTTTAAATAACGGCGTAGTTATTACTGAATTAATATCTTGTTAAAATACCCTATGGTTAAAACACACTAATACGCGTTGTTGAATAGTAGCACACCAGTATTGCACCAATTATTGATTCTTACGTAAGAAGGCACTACTCAATAATGGTTACGATAATTACTGCTTCGAGATTTTATTGAGTTAATAAGCTGCTGCGTTGATATTTTATATTCTTTGTTGTTTCAATAATTGTCATTACACAAGATCTTTCATTATCGAAGCAATAATTCATATTATCTCGAATAATATTATTAGATAACATTATTGGCAATGTCTAGAAAGTTCTGCATCTAAGGAGAGGTTTGGTCACCTAATTGCTACGCCAGTAGAAGAAGAAATTCTTATTGGAAAGCCCCTCTTCCTGAACCGCACTGGTTGTCAATATTGTGATTCTCGTAATATTATTTGTGAATAATTAATTATTGATTTATATGATGAGGAAAATATTGATTTTATGTGGATATAGATGGAGAAAATTTTTAAAATGACAATTGTTGAAAATTAATATTTTATCTTTTTCGATAAAATAATTCATTTAAATATATTATTTTAATAATATATTAACGGTGATATTTTTACAATGAATGTGGGATATATGAGTATATGAGGAGAAAGAGTATTTTGTGACATTAAATGTTTAACACATGTTTTGTGTGTTGGTGGACACAATTATTGAATCGAAATTTGATTATAAACTTGTAAAATCACCCGTTTGTGGATTTCGGTCAATTTCTATTTGGAATTTGGAAAACTTTCTTCTGCAAAGTTGTAGAGAATTGAATTTCCTATAAAAACTCAAGTGAGATTCGAATTTTCTGATGAAAGGGCTATTTATTATGAATTATTGAAGTTCGAAGTTCAAAATAATTAATTTTGGAAGTTTAAAATATTTAAAATAGGAAAAACGTTTTTGGAATGTTAGGTGGCCTCATTTAACATGTGTAGGAGCTGAATTCAGTTGGCAAGTGTATGCGTATGAGGTTTTGGAAAATAAATATTAATAATTTATTAAATTTTCTCTGGTGTTCTAAGCAATTTCCTATAAATAGGTGCTTAGGTTAGAATTAAAATCACACCGTAAACTCAAGTTTTCTCTTTATATTATCGAGCGTATTCTTGTGAGTATTTTGAGTATACTTTGAGTATTGCTATACTATGCAAGTCCAAGTCATAGCTTTATATCCTGGTTTTTAAATAAAGATCTTGATCTTTCGAGGTAAGGGATATTATTTTTTTTCGTAATGATATTATTTCTTCAATATCATTATACTGAAATGTTGATCTGAAGTTTTTATTAAATTTGGAACTTTTTCATGTCGGGGTTACTATTCATGGGTTACTATTCATGAGTTACTATTCACGAGTTACTATTCATGAGTTACTATTCACGAGTTACTATTCACGAGTACTATTCATGAAGCGTGAAGATGTTTTTTGTGGAATTTCTATCTTTTGGTGTCTGAGAGTTACTATTCACGATACTGGACTATTCACGATATCTGACTATTCATTTCAAAAAATAAAATTTCTTCTTTTTGTCTAAAATATCTATTCCGGATACTAACTACGATTGTATCCATGTTTTGATCATTCTTGAATTTTACACCACTATGATTATTTTTGAGGTATTTTTGGGCGTGGATAAAACCAAGTACGAATCCTTAATCCTTAATCCTTGTCATTTTGTTTCAATTTGGATTCGTTTCTTTAAAAAAAATATTTTTCATCATCCTCGGTCTTAAATGATGATATTATGGAATATCTTTGGCCCAGTAGTGCAAAGATGAATGATTTCTGAAGAATATCTTTGGCACAGTAGTGTAAAGATGAGCAGTGTTGAGATGAACATGACCGATTGATTAATATCTTTGGCACAGAAAGTGCAAAGATGAACAGTGTTTAAATGAACACGACTAATCGATGAATATCTTTGGCTCAGTAGTGCAAAGATGAATATTTGATTCGTATGTATATTGATTGATGTTACAGAGGATAAAATATTGATGATGGACGTTAAATTCATAGATTATAGTAGATTTCATTCTCTACGTAACTCTTCTATGAATTATTATTTCATTTGCGAATATTGATCTGAAACTTGTTTGTCTATTGTATTCTATCGATTTTTCCTGTTGAAGACTAACGATAATTTGTTGTATATTATCTTAGTCATAATATTCTTCTTGGGGCTAGTTGAGCTCACCCTTTTCCTTGTTGTTCCATTTTTCTTCTCGGAGGCGAGAATGTAGCGAAGTCTTAGTCGGGGTATGGAATGAAGGTTCTAGAGAGAGTTGTTTAGTAGTCCTCACCATTTTTCTAAAATAATGAATAAATAATTATGATGGGGATTTATTTATGTGGATATTGTCTAGAAGACAATATTATATTTAAACTCACAAGATATATTGTCGTATTTCACACGACATTTGTATTATTGAAGTTGTAGTTTGCTTCTTGTACCATGTATTTGGCGACTTCGTAATGGGTGTTGTGTATACCTATTTTGGGGGCGTCACACCTTAAGACATCGTCGATATCTCATTTCTCATAAATTTTCTCTCTATTCGGATGTGTTATTAATGGGCTCAATTGTTAGAAGCGAGATAACGAGTATGTTCAACCGAAAGTGACCATAACCAGGATCATACCGAGATAGCAATCAATGTAATAACGATAACCAATGGAGAAAAGCAGACAGACGACAAAAATGGTAACCACTCGGTGGTAATCATGGCCATGAAAATAGAAGAAGCGAGTCGGGAGGAGATTTTAAAAGAGGAGATTTAACAACGACCATGTGAAGACGATAGTCTTGCAAGAAGAATCGGTTCTAAGGGAGGAGAACGACCACGGTCATATATGCTATAAATGCGGAAAGAGGGACATATCGATTCAAACCGTCCACAACAGTTCAAGGTATGCTATAATTGTGGAAAGGAAGGACATATCGCTCGAGATTATGCAATGGAATAAAACCTAGTTCAATGGGGACGGTGACTCAAAAGATCGTCCCGAAAAGTCAAAGTCAGCAGCCCGGAAGAAGCGTTTTGTTGTGGTATCAAAATGCGAGAACCCAAACGAAGTGATCACGGGTAAGTTATTTATAAATTCTTGCAAAGTTTATACCTTACTTGATACCGGTGCTACCCATTCATTTATCTCTCCTACCAGTGCTCAACGTTTAAACTTGACTCCGAGAAATTAGACTTTGACCTATCTGTGGAAACTCCGTTAGAGAAACTTTCATCACATCCACTGCTTATAAATCTTGTTTGATTCAAGTTGGCACCATCACCTTACCTCATTGACCTTATCTCTTTAAAGATACTTGCTTTTGATGTGATTTTAGGGATTGATTGGTTAACTACTCATCATGCCAAAATTGATTGTTTTCGTAAGGTTGTTACTTTTCATATTCCTAACCAACCCGTTGTATGCAATTCAAGCAACTAAACCATTAAAATCAATCATCGTCATATCTAATCATAAAGCTATTCGCTTTATTGAAAAAGCGGATGTCAAGCTTTCTTAGCCCATGTTATTGATTTGAATAAAGACACGCCAAATTTGAATAATATTCCTCATTGTTATTGACTTTCCGATGTATTTCTGAAGAACTTCCAGCCCACCCCCGAACGTGAAGTTGAATTCTTTATTGATCTTGAACCTAGTACAAAGCCCATTTCTAAAACCCCATATCGAATGGCTCCTATTGAACTTCGAGAGTTAAAGGTCCAACTACAAGAATTGTTGGACATCGGTTTCATTCGTCCTAGTACATCTCCTTGGGGTGCTCCTGCTTTATTCAGTAAAGAAGAAAGACGGAGTATGCGACTTTATGTATTGACTATCGGAATTGAACCATGTCACCATCAAGAATAGGTATCCTCACCTCGTATTGATGACTTGTTTGACCAAATAGCTGAGGCATAATTCTTTTCAAAATCGATCTTCGCTTCGGATATCATCAATTTGAAGATTAGAATCGAGGATATTCCAAAGACCGCCTTAACTCTCCTCGGTATGGGCATTATGAATTCTTAGTCATGTCTTTTGGGTCGACTAATGCTCCTCGCGGCTTTCATGGATATGATGAACCGAGTATTCAAGGAATATTTGGATCGGTTTGTTGTTGTCTTTATTGATGACATCCTCATATATTCCAAAAGTCGTGAAGATCATGAGCACCATTTGAAGTTGGTTACTCCAAAGGCTTCGTGAAAACAAACTATATGCCAAATTGAAGAAATGCGAGTTCTGGCTTGAGGAAGTAGCATTTCTTGGGCACGTGGTGTCAAAATATGGAGTATCCGTGGACCCGACGAAGATTGAAGCAATACAAAGTTAGAGAACAAAAGTCGGCGATCAAGTAATCGTAGCTTTTGGGTCTAGCAGTTATTATCGAGATTCGTGGAAGGGTTTTCTCGAATCGCTACTCCATTAACTCAACTAACTCGGAAGGATACAAAATTCGTTTGGAGCGAAGAATGCGAGAAGAGTTTCCAAGAGCTCAAGAGGAGACTCATTTCTAAGACTGTTCTAACAATACCATCCGGTTCGGATGGATTTGTTATCTCAACGATGCTTCGCAAAGGGTTAGGATGTGTTCTCATGCAACGTGGGAAAGTCATAGCCTATATGACTCGCGACAAATTAAAGAATATGAGAGGAATTATCCTACTCATGATCTAGAGTTAGCGGCGATGCGTTTTCGCTAAAAAAGATATGGAGGCACTATCTATATGGGGAGAAAGTGGAGATATATTCGCACCATAAAAGCCTTAAATATTTCTTCACTCAAAAAGAACTCAACATGCTAAAATGACGTTGGCTCGAGCTATTGAAATACTACGACCACACTATTCAATACCATCCTCGGAAAAGCAAACGTGGTAGGTGACGCTGTTGAGTAGAAGATCATATCGCGGGAATGAGTGCGATGATGTCAAGTATTCAGCATAGAGCCAACTTTAATAGAAAAAGTTAAGGTTGCTCAAGCCACGGAATCTTGAGCCGATGCGTATGAAGAAGAAAGTACAAGAAGGAGCTATTCGAAAGCGAGAATTGATGAAGAAGGAATACTTCAAGTCCACTCTAGACTTTGTGTTCCTAACGACTCTAATTTGAAGTACAAGATTATGATGGAGGCACACAATACACCATTTGCAATCCATCCTGGAAGTACTAAAATGTATCGTGATCTTCGACATTCATTTTGGTGGAACAATATAAAGAGAGAGATTGCAAAGTTTATCTCGATGTGTTTAACTTGCCAACGTGTAAAGGCGAGCATCTAGTACCTAAGGGTCCGTTGCAACCACTTGAGATTCCAAAATGGAAGTGGGAACACATTACCATGGATTTCAAGTTCATGGGTCTTCCTACGGTTTCTCAAGGCATCAATGCTATTTGGGTTATTGTTGATAGATTAACCAAGTCGGCTCATTTCTTGCCGATCACGGAGACTTATTCCTTGAACGTCTTGCTAGTATATATATGTAAATGAGATTGTGAGGTTGCATGGCATGCCAAGATCCACGATTTGGATCGTGACCCAAGATTCACTTTAAGATTTTGGGTTAGCTTGCAAAAAAGCTATGGGCACGTTTTGATCCATTCGGCATACCATCCTCAAACGCAGACGGACAATCGAGAGAGGACTATTCAAGCTCTTGAAGATTTATTAAGACTCGTGTCCTGAGACTTCAAGGGCGTTGGGATAAGTATTTACCATTGGTGGAATTCTCCTACAACAACAGCTTATATCAAGCAAGTATAGGTGTGGCTCCATTTGAAGCATTATATGGACGAAAGTGTCGCTTCTCAATATGTTGGGATGAGGTGGGTGAAGCAACATTGTTGGGACTGAAAGCAAGACGTATGACTACCGAAAAGATCCAAATGATTCGACAACGATATAAACAAAGCGGCACAAGATCGACAAAAGAGTTATGCCGATCTTCATCGAAAGGGACGTGGAATTTAGTATAGGGGATCATGTATTGTTGCGAGTTGCTCCATGGAAGGGAGTTACAAGATTTGGGAAGAGAGAGAAAGCTCAATCCACGATTTATTGGTCCATTTCAAATTCTTGACCGAGTAGGAAATGTAGCCTATAGACTCGCGTTACCTCAAGAGTATGTCTCGTGTTCATAATGTGTTTCACATATCCGTATTAAATAAATATGTGAAAGACCAAACCACGTTATAGAATTAGAACCCGACGAAATAGTATAGACTTAACGTATGAGAAGGTACCTGTCAAGATCTTGGATAGGAAGGAGCATGTCCTACGCGCAAAGGTCATACCACAAGTTAAAGTTTTGTGGAGGAATCATGCTATAGAGGAAATGACCTGGGAATTGGAAACGGAAATGAAAGCGAGGTATCGACAGGTAACGTGAAAGTGTTAATTTGAACAAGATTTATAAATAGTGGATGTAATGAAGGTTTCTCCTAATGGAGTTTCAACAGATAAGTCAAAGTCTAACTTCTCCGGAGTTAAATTCAAACATTGAACACAACTAGGTGAAATAAAAGAGTGATAAAACTGGTATCGAATAAAGTATAGACTTCGCAAGAGTTTATAATTAACTTACCCGTAATAACTTCGTTCGGGTTTCTCGAATAAACGCCTCTCACTAAACTCATCGGATTTAACTTTGCTATAGGGTATATTCCACCCTTAAGTGCTTCGTCCCATTCCTGATCCATGATTTGAATCATTATTCTCCGATCCATATTGAAGTGGGGTTGACCGCTATGCACAGGGTAATTCCGAATTCGATGTTGGATTCTCCTAATTGTTGTCCAAAAAGAAAAATCCATTTCATCTATTTTGGCATTATTGGATCGGACGTCTTTTTCTACAATATCTACGCGTCGTGCGGCTTTTACCCATGCATCCTCTATTCTCATTCGTTTAGTTGTTTCTTCTTTCATCAGAACTTTGATCATAGCATTATTAGATTCTAGATCTAATATCTTATACTCTGACAAAGAGTGCTTCTGTTCAAGTATCACACATCGGGTAACATAATTTTGAATTGTTACATCTCTTTGCTCCACGACCATCTCTGTCGTTTCTTCACTTTCGCTTCTTCTAACTCATGAATACGATTTTGCAATTCTACATTTTGATCATAAAGTTCTTCTAATAAATTCTCCTCGTGTTCCTTTTCTTCCTCACTCTCACCGCTACCTCTGCGATCTCTCAAGTCTGTTATCAATTCTTCACTCACCACATGGATATCTCTAATCCCTTCTTCGCCTGACATCATATTATCCTGGTTGGTGATTAGAGGTGTCTCCACGATCTCATGTGCTTCATTGCTTATCTCAACATTTTCGGATGTCATTTTTAAATACTGCCACAAAACAAGGGTTAATTGACATGCAACATATTATCACTATACTCTAACCGACCAATCAAATACTAAATAAACTTAGGTAGGTCATACTAGCGAATGAATTTCCCGTCTCTCCCCTCCTAGTTCTAGTCTCACATCTTAGCCAGGGATCATATCCCTAAGCTTTGATACCAACTGTGACGCCCCCAAAATTAGGTATACGTCACCCATCTTGGGTCGCCACTTACATGGTACATAAATTCAAATACAACTGTCGTGTATAATACGACAAAACATAAACTGTGAGTTTGAATACAAATATTGTCTACTAGAGATTATACAAACTCAAAAGGAGTCCTTATTACAATTATTATTACACTATTTCACAAAATAGTGAGGACTACTAATGCTTTATCATCAGTCTCATCACTCCGCTTCTCCGACTAGTCCTCGCTACGTTCTCATTTCTGAAGAGAACAATAAAAGTAAAAGGGTGAGCTCAACTAGCCCAAAGAGGAAATATTATGACTAAGATAATGCAGAATATATTATCGTTAGCCTTCAACAGTGTTAAACTGATACAATATAACAACCATCAAGTTTAACTGCAGCGGAACAAATAATCCATTAAAAGAGTCAAGTAGAGAATAAAATCTACTATTTTTTATGATTTAGAAGGTTTTTCATCACTTTTATCATTTGGGACTCGACAATAAATAATCCACATCATCGAATCACCCCGCACTACTGACCCAGGATATTCTTTAGTATCACGACCACAATTATCCATGCACTACAAAGCCAAAAAAATATTTGTGTATTCATTAATGGTCATGATCATGCCAACAATCGTCCATCAATGCACTACGGGCCAATGAGGACTTTTACCACGTCATTTATAACATTACGGTCATGATTACACCGAATAATCCCTGGTCATAATCATACCAAGTCCATCTATGCTCTATAGACCACAGATGACTTTCAACAAAATATAAACATGAGGATGATGACAATGATATAAGAATTCAATAAAACAAGTTCAAGAATTATTTTATCCGGAACTAATAATGTCCAAATTGTCAACATGATCTCGCTTTATAGAGTAAAATTCAAGAATGCTCGTAAGAATATTTCCACGAAAAAATCTTTGGATGAAGCAAGAATATCAATGATATTCCATTAATTTCATGGAATATGTAAGTAAAAACTTTAACCAACCGAGTATAATAAGGAATGGAATAACAAAAGAAATCACCAGGCATGCGATAGACATTGACAAGCGGTGTTATTCTAACGTAATAATAAATAACGGAATCGGTCCCACAGAAAACGCATTTTACGAGGATATTCAACATGAGAATAATAAAGATTTTAATCGGTCCGGCGAAAAAGCATATACATCGTGATATTCCAATGTAATAATAAAGACGGAATCGGTCCGGCGTAAAAACGCATGCATGATATTCCAATAGAATAATAAAGATTTTAATCAGTCCCGTGAGAACGCATGATGTGATATTCCAACTAAAAAAAAAAGACGGAACCCGTCCCAGAACGTGATGTATGGGATGTTCCAACGTAATGATAAAGAATGGAACAATGTAAGAATTTTACCAAGTATAGGGTAGCTCACAGATATCTGAGTTATTCCAATGTAATAATAAGAATGGAATAACAGAAGTTCTCTTCATAGATAAGGATGAAATAATACTCCCTACCTTGGAAAAACTGGATACTGGAATAGTGAGTAGCAGATTTCTCTTCTTCTTTCTCCCTGTAGTAATCGCTCTAAAGCTTTTGTGAATTGGTGAGAAATGAAGGAAGAATGAACTTCTATTTATAGAAAAATATAGTTTCGATAATTGCACGTTTTGGGGCTCGAAAATTACAGTATAATACCTCCAACTTTTCTTTCATTTATAATTTAGTCTTGCAAGTATTATCAATCTTGCACCAACTCCCCTAATAGTAAATAATGTGAATTAATAGTTCAATCATGTGAATCAATAGTATAATCATGTGAAAAAATACGAATTACAGTATAGTACCTCCATCTATACCTCAATTTTTAACTTAGTCATGCAAGTATTATCAATCTTGCACCAACTCCCCTAATAGTAAATAATGTGATTCAATAGTATACATATGTGAACAAATAGTTATATAAGCATGTGAATTAATAGCAATTAATTGCTCATTTATCCGATAAATTACCCCATTTATCAATATAACCCCTAGACATCAATTATCATCGGAATAAATGTCGATTTTCACTATTGCAAATAATTCCAACATAATGAAACTATTTTTATCAAAAATATAAATTTTGAAATTTTGAAGTTTGACATTTCCCGAAAAAGTCAATTGTTGACTTTTTGACCAAATAGTGAATCCCGGAAAATTTTGTGTTTATAGACTATTTTTACTAATTTCGTCATTCCGGACTCAAATATCACGTCCGCGTCTCCAAATTTAACTCCGAACAACATTCATTATTAATATTATAACTCACAATATTTATCAACCAGTCGTTCCTGAGAAAGAGGAGCTTTCCAATAAGGATTTCTCCTATTGCACGCATGATTAGGTGACCAAACCTCTCCTCGACAGAACTTCTAGACATTGTAAAATATTACAATTTATAATATGAATAACTTTGTCGTCTCAAGTATTGATTTAATAAAAAACATTTTATGCGGATGATCATCGACCATAATTGATTCCATAATATGATAGATATGATCACGTGAATTATCGTAGCAATAATTGAGTATAACGAGTGACTTCTCACGTAAGCATCAATAATCAATCTGAGTGTGCTACTATGTAACCAATGCGACATCGTACTTTTAACTTAACACCGGGTGTTTCAACAGCTTAACTGTAAAACTTTCGTAGTTATTTTCATAAAAATATTTTATCGTTTTCTCAATTTGACAATAATTCCGTTGTGGGGGGTCCACCAATGATTGTCTTAGTTGTCACGAATATTCCCCGTTAAAATGAATATTTCCCGACCAATCGAATATTATATAACAACTTGTGTACTTTGCAAAATTTGTAAATATTACCCACAACTATAACCTTATATCAAATCCACACCATAATATTCAAAAATATATTTCGAGAAAATTTAATCTTTATTCAAAAAAAATCTGGGGTGTCACAAAGTTTTACTTAATACACCATTGAACGTTTAATTTTTTGGATTACTCCATTAAACTAATTAAAATAGTAAAATTGGGTCATTCCGTTAAAAAAAGTTGACTGACGTTAAAATATGGCTGACGTGGCGCTGACGTAGCAAAAAAGTAGATTTTTATTGCTTATGTGGCAAAAAAAAATTAAAAACAGATTTTAAAAGTAAAAAAAGTAACATTTTAAAGTTTTAAAAATAATAAAATAAAACAAAAAATACAAATTTTTTTAAAAATAGAATTTTATAAAAACAGATTTTTAAAAAACAATTTTTTTGAAAAAAGATTTTTAAAAAAAAGCAGATTTTTTTCAAAAACGGAATTTTTTAAAAACAAAATTTTTAAAACAGAATTTTTCAAAATACGTAACTTTTTAAAAACAATTTTTTTAAAAAAATAGATTTTTAAAATTAGATTTAAAAAAAAACAAATTCTATAAAAATATATATTTTTTAAAAATAGACTATTTTAAAAAATTATATTTTTTTATAGAATTCTGTTTTTAAAAAATTCAATTTTAAAAGAAATCTGTTTTTTTAAAAAATTGTTTTTAAAAATTCTGTTTTAAAAAATCTGATTTTAAAAATTATGATTTTTAAAAAATTAAATTTTTATAGAGTTATGTTTTTAAAAAAATCTTTTTAAAATTTTATTTTTAAAAAAAGTTACGTATTTTGAAAAAATTCTATTTTAAAAAATTCTGATTTTTAAAAAGTTCCGCTTTTTGAAAAATTCTATCTTTTAAAAAAAATCTGTTTTAAAAAAAAAAAAATCTGTTTTTAAAATTTTTTGTTTTTTAAAAAATATATTTTTAAAATTTTTGTATTTTTTGTTTTATTTTATTATGTTTTTGTTATTTTTAAAACTTTAAAATATTACTTTTTTTATTTTTAAAATCTGTTTTTGATTTTTTTTGTCACATAAGCAATAAAAATCTGCTTTTTTTGGCACGTCAGCGCCATTTCAGCTATTTTTTAACGTCTGTCAACTTTTTTTAACGGAATGACTCAATTTTACTATTTTAATTAGTTTAATAGGGTAATCCAAAAAATTAAATGTTCAATGGTGTATTAAGTAAAACTTGCCAAGTATAATGGTGAAAAATATAATTTTGCTAAAAAAAAACTCATAATTTATGAGCTCGTGTTAGACTTGCCCTCTAGAAGTTATTCGTCACCGCCCACACCCCTTTTTCATGATTGATTTGTCATGTTAAAGCCTTCACATTCAAAATTCGTTGATGCGTAACATTCTTTGAAAATAATGACTTGTTAAATAAAAATGCAGTCATACATTTAGTAGTTTATTATAAGCAAATGTAACAATTAAGCGTTACTTGCAATACAATAATTAGATAGTTTGAAACAATTTGGATTAAATTTTGACTTCAGAATAAATTTTAAGTCCGAATCAAATTTCAAGTCCGAATCGAATTAAATTTATTGAAATAAAGTCTTAAACTAGTGACCCAATAATATCTTCTACGGTCATTTTAACTCTTTATAGGTTCACCCAAAAAAATCATAACTTAAAAATATTATTGTTAATAACTTAATTCTTTATATTATTGTTAAAAATATTATTATTATAATTTTTTTTTATATTGTTTAATGTGTAATTAAGGTCTTTTCATGTGTGACTAAGGCGTTATATACTCTTCTATGTTAAAGTGGAAACATACATCATATGGAGTAACGTAAAATGCAAGATTAATTATTAACATAGTTGGCATACATATATAATAGTAGTAATAGTACGCATCCTTAAAAATATGTACATGTGCAAGATTTGAACGCTAGCTGCATTTATAAATTATTATTATTATTATTATTATTATTATTATTATTTTATTTTATTTAGAGATTATGAGATTTAAGTAACATATATCATCAATATATATATATATATCATATTATATATCATACTTAAATCTCATAAAAAAAGGGGCCCGGACCAGGGCCACCTTCATCTTAATGTTGTCTTTGTTGCAAAATGTATACATTTGGCGAATAAAAATTAAATGGAAAATAGAAAGATGAAAGGTGAACAATCCATTATTGTGCAATTAGAATATTTATTTATAAAAAATGCTAGGGACATAATTTTGAATTTCTTCCAGGTCCTCCATAATAAAAATAATTCCCCCAGGCATTATTAATCCCTCCTCGAATATCATAACAATTGGGATGATCAGCTAATAGTCGGAGGTTGGGTAATGGAATCAAGCTATTGTCCCAATCCACAACCTGTAAATTACGAAAATAAGAAGCTTTTCCAAACCCTTCACCAGAAAAATGTCCACTGCCCATTTGGGTCCAAGTGTGAAAACCCGATATCCTACTATTAACAACTTCTCCTCCATATTGTATCATGCTTGCGTGATCTCTAAGGTGTGTAAACAATACTGCTGGCCAATAACCCACCAAAACCCCCGATCCAAACTCTAGCCACCAATTTCCATGTTTCGGATCCTGTGCACATTATATATTTCGTCTTTAATTTAATTTAATTAATTAGAAACAAACAAACAAGTTACGTACGTACCTTCCATACTAATAAGCTGATATCAAATTGGCCACCACCGTAAGATGATGTTGGAGAGATTGCAGCTCCAATTGCTATCCTATTATTAGTCTGAACGAACCCCGAGCATAGCAAGTTGTAGCATCCGGTAGCTTCATATGCGTCGCTCTGTAATTAACTCATTTCTTATTCATAATAATTAATTAACCTCTTCAATTATTATTATTTAATAAAGCTGTGAGAAAGGAACATTAACTAACTAAGGAATTATTAGTAGAAGCAATAAGCTAACCACTTACAGTCCAGTAAGTGAAGAATCTAGGATAGTTGTCTCCATACAGCTCCGGGCTAACCTGTGGGCCGGAGGGGAGATCGATCAGATCAATAAATGAATTACTACTATATATATATTTTCTACATTAATTGGTTTTCAATGTCTTAATTTAATTTAAAATACTACTAACTCATTGTATACGATTGATCATACAAGTCAATATATAAATAAAAATATATTTTTTCTAGCTAGCTTTTTCAGAAGTAATCCTGAAAATCATAATGAAGAACCTTCTTATTAAGATTTCATAAAATATTCAAGTTCATAGAAAAATTTATATAAAAGTACGTTTATAGCTTAAGCTCCATATGAGAAGAAAATTAATTAATAAAATTTCAGGGAATTCAAGCAAAATTAAATATCACAGAATCAAGGGTTCTAAACATATATGCCTGCCAACCAGCTTCAATGGTGTTAAGATCATCGCCAAATGAACCAGAGATGACCCACATTTGTGATAAGCTGAATTCATATTGGCTAGCCACCCGAGGTGCCCATACATTTATGCTGGCTTTTGCTCCATAATACTCTTCTCCGGTAACATACCCAACTGCGTGCTGTATGTAATCCAGTGAAATATAAATGAATGTTTTTGTTAATTAAGAAAAAAACATGCAAGTAAGTATGAATTATATGTCTCAAAATGCCTATTTCTATATTTCACTAAATGTCAATATTAAGCTTATAGTAATTTGGTAATTTAGAACTTTCTGAATGCATGGGAGTAGTGATGTCATGAGAGTAAACAGTCGGAAGAAGGGATTTAGAAGTAAAAGAAATTTAGTTTTGGTTGACGCCTAAACTGACCGGAAGTTTTTTTTTTAAAAAAAAGGAAAAAAAAGCAAACCGTGAAAGTCTGCAATGCATGTGTGAAAGGAAAAATCTGACACTAACATTTAATGCATGAAATAAAGAACAACCAGTGACTAAAACTTGTAGATTTGTTCAAGACAAGAAGGAAAACTTCACACTTTCTTTCTTTAATTTGAGGAGAAAAATTAATCCAGTTTCAAGAAAATCTTTCTGCCAAGAATGTAACTTGTTAATAATTAAATTATGTTAAACCTAAAAAAACAAAGGATAGATTAGTGAATAATTAGTACGTCTAATTAATTTGTCTGTTATTAGCATGCACTAACCTCATGGCCATCACTGGAAGTGTCTCTTCGAATAGGGTTACCAATTTTTCTTCCAAATCTTGTAATAGAACTAGCTCTTAATAAATCTTGCTCATTAGTTCTTCTAATTGGAACAGTTCCTTCAGGACATGTTTCACCAGACATGCTCCACAGCTGATAGTTTTCTGATACTCTGCCCAATGGATTGTGGCCTTTCGGCCTCTCCGGTGGATCCTACAAATTCAACAACATTTTCAAACAATTTGAAACACCTTACTATAAGAAGTATAAAAAACTAATAAAAGAAAATCTAAATCAATGCAATAATGAGTATAATTCAGGCAAGTACCAATGGTTTTTTCCCTTTCAATTGAGGGTGATCAAAAGCTGGTTGCTGATGAGCTACAACACAATCTATCAAATCACCATCAGGGCTCTGCAATTATTTGAAAATTAAAATTAGAACCCAATAGGAGAAACAGAACAAAAAACAAGGGAATAATTAGGAAAAAAAGAAATAAAACTTTTACAGTGTTGAAAGCTAGAAAAATGCCTGAATTGTCTTGACAGAAGGCTTATTGATCTTCATGAGATGAGCTCTAATCCTCTTCAACTTTTGCAACTCTTCTCCAGGCCGGAAAGTTTGATTGGATTGATAAAAATCGTTTGTTTTAGATGACAAGACTGGAGAAACAGAAGAAGTAAAAAAAAGAAAGAAGACAAAACTTGAAATGATTGGGGAGACTTTGCAGTAACAAGAAGCCACCATGTTGGAATAGTTTGTATGTACTGTTTCTTCTTCTAATCCAAACGCTTTTGCTTGTATACATTGTTGTTGTTGTCTTCTTCTGTGATCAAAACAACTCCAATTATTCTCTAAAGTTTTTGGCCATGGAAATATAACACCTTCCATTAATTCCATCCAACGTAAAATAACCATTCCAAGAAACCCAGTTCACTTTCTCTCCACTAATTAGATTCTATACCTTGGTTTTAATGTTCTGACATACAGAACTTCCAGATATGAGCTAGTAATTAAAAACAAGATAATGGGTTATGCGTTTTTCATGAGTTGAACCTATGTGAATGTGACTAAAGAAATAATGGCCTGCGTTGTGACCAAATATGCAGGGTAGGTTTTTAAGTTATGAAAGAATGAATATTGAGTAGAGAAAAAGAGGGTTGGAAAGGGGTGTGTGGAGGTTGTGTTTCCAGTCTCCAATACAAAGACTGAAACTTTAGGGGGCTTTTAATTTTTCTTCTTCTTTACGTTGGGTCTGAAGGCAAATAGGAATTACAGATGATGATGATGATTATGGGTTTAATTCCAAAGTTGTATCAACAATTGCTTTGCCTTTGGGTATTTGATGTTTCTCTTTCTCACTTCCCTAGGACGTGCTTTCTGTCAGCTGCCCTGTTTTTCTTTTTTATTTACCCGGCCGGCCCTCACACATTTTAAATAAATTAATAAAGCCACCACCTTTTTCTAATTTTTCTTAAATATGCTTGTTTACTCACTAAACATAAGGAATTTGGGTTTGGATAATTTGAGCAATAAAATACATTAGTTTTTAATTTAGGAGCTATCGCGGTGACTGATGTATGGTAATGGAATAAGCAACATATCTTGTCTTGGTCTATTCTGGTATGCGCATCTGCTGCATGTTTATGCTATCAATCGTCCCCCATGCATAGGTTACCATTTCGGGATGCTCAAAGCAGATGAAGGAAAAAATATAAAATACATTTTTTTTCTTTTTTCCTTAAAAAAAGAAGAATATCAAAGATCCATGAAAATCAAATTTACAAAAAAAAAATCCTTTTATTTACAATTTTTAATTAAATATCAAGATTTAAGTAGGACACATATTCAAGTATAATTTTTTTAACTTTTATATTTCAATAATAAATTTTACTTAATATAGTCCAAGTTCAAACAGTAAAAAAGAAACTTGATAAATTCATTATATAAACTAGAATATATAACTTAGACGCCCTGTACCCATGATAGTTTAATATTTTATACGTTCTAAAATATAAGAACTTTTTTTTTGCATTTGCATATTATTTTCTTATTATATTTTGGAAACAAAGAAGTATTAAGAAGAATATATATATATATATATATATATATATATACACACACACACACACACATAGTGACACTATCTTATCTTATGAGCAGAAACCAATTCCTTTTTTGTTGATAAAATGTTCTTTCCGTTTCTCTTGTTTTATTTAATGTGCACAAAAAACAGGTCACTAATTAGTTTTATAATGCGTGGACCATTTAGTCTGAAATCAACTAGCTAGTCGACCAGGAATAATAAACTTTTAAAAGCACACATGGGATGGGTGAGCATAAATTAATGAAAGCTGTTAGGAATTAGAACCAAATTCCACAACATATAGATAGACGTAATCAACTTATAACAGGGTCATTTTCTTTTCGGACGAATCACAAATTAAATAGCCAATAATAACTCCTCCAAAAAAATAAGTAATGAAATGGTTTTAGTTGTATTTGAGTTTCAGTTTTTTAGTTTGTAATTATCATAATCAAGCCTCTTGATTATATATTGATTTCTCATAAATAAAATTCTGTTGTCTTTTGCCAAAAATAAAATAAAATAGTATTTGAAATAAACCCGTAGCATAAATAGGAGTTTGTTAGAGATTTTCATCTTTAAACTTTATTTGGCATAATAATAACATTAAGTTACGGGTTTAATTTTTGTTACATGTTTTCATTGTGGAATTCCCCCCCTTATTGTGAGATTATTATGAGTTTTGTATTCTTTCTTATAGGGTGTGAGCTATACTTAATGTTTAGAGTTCAGATATTATTGAGATTATCGTGTAATTTATCATAACAAATTAACAAACCCTAATGTCCTTAAATTTTGGTTTATACGAAAAAGATCATTTCACATTCAATTCATAATGTAATTTATATAAACTAAACACTTAAAGTTAAGTAGGATGGTGATTTTATTCCTGAAAGAATGAATAGACAAACCAAACATAAAAAATGAGAATGATAATTTCATTCCCATTTCATTCCTTAAGTCATTCAATAATCATCTTAATTCTCGCCTGTGTGTCAGCAGGTGAACTTCGCTTCATGTTAATCGGATCTGTATAAAAGTGTTTTGAGACACTTTGATTGATCCCATCTCCCCCTTATGGGTTGAGAGGCCCACAAGAAGAACCAAAAGTAAGCTTTTTAGGTTTCAATGAAAGAAAAAAGATTGCGGCAGAGATAATAATGAGCAACACTATTTGGTGGGTTTGAATATAAACGCTCCCCATTGGAATTAATATAGCTTAAGGGTTATCTACTATCTCTAGTCCATGATCATTTCAAAAGTTGATATATAAAATGACTTGTAATTTTGATGAACCTCTTCATTCTACTGGTCTAAATTAACTTCCATTAGAAAAGCTTCAAAATGAGAGGAGCAAGGATAGGGGATCGGAATATTAGAATTGTACAAAAATGTCCTTCCAATTCTTTCGACTTCATAGCAACCAAGTAAAACAAATTAAAGCATAGAATGGGATGAAGTAGAAAGAAGTCTAAATTATATATATATATATATATATATATATATATATATATATATATATATATATATACCTCTTATCTAGGTTGCAATATTCCTTCATGATCAAAGCATCTAATTAAACTTTGGAATAGTTTATAAGAAAAAGCGTAAGTGATCAGAATTGAAATAGAACCCCACTATATGAAAAGAAGAGAATAAAATCATGAGAATGAATGGTAGCAGTTTCATGGCCAATAAATAAAAAAGAATGGTACTACTTGTTTAATAATTTGGATGACAGTTTTATTTCACAACCAATGGACACCAAACATTAGCAAGTATTTTTTGAAAATGACCATATATATATATATATATATATATATATATATATATGGAGAACTAAAGGCATCCATCCGACCATGGAATTAATGGTGATGATTGTGTCCAAGAGGCATGTTAATAAGCTTTTCTTTTAGCCTGATGGGAATTTAAGGAAATGGGAATTATGAATATACTGATAGCAATTGAAAAAGAAAGAGAGTACTACAGTAGGTATCTGTTGGTGACGACGCACCAACCATGTCCAAGCGGAGATTTTCCTAAACCATGTTCAAATAAGTTGGGAGGGGTGGGTATTGTACGTTGGAAATTTTTAAAAAATTAATACCATTAACTAGGCATTTCCAGATTTACTCGCTTGGGGTGGGCATCCATCGTCACGCTGTGGGAACCATCTTCATTGGCCATCATTCCCCTCCCCAAATGATGATGATCATGATGTTTCTCATCTCAACTACACCGATGTCAGACCAAATCTTTGATTTCTTCGCATTCCTTCCTTCCTTTCTATGGTAATATCCCATTATTGCATCAATTTGTGTTGATTACATGCACCTGCAAGTTTATACAAAAATTAATATAGTTTTCTATAATATATATATATATATATATATACACACACAGAAAGGATCAAGAGTAGAATTTTTAAATAGCAGAATGTCTTAAATAATAGAATTTTATCAAAACGACGTAGTTTTGATAAGACGCGATGACATTTTTGTAAATACGCGGTGGCATGGTATTTACAAAATGTCATCGTGTCTTTATCAAAAAACTACGCTCTTTGATAAAATTCTATTATTTAAGAGAGCTTCTACTACTTAAGAGTTACTTGATCCTGTCTATATATATATATATATATATATATATATATATATATATATATATATATAATTAATTCATTGATTTACAAGAAAATGATTACATAATTCGGGAGGAACTCATTGTATTTTTTGATTATATCAAGTGTCATTAAGATTATGTTTGGCAATTGTTGGGTGCGTGATATTTCTCCTATTGGGCCAAGAATGGATTGGTATACATATTGATTAATCCATTGGGTCTTCATTATTGGGTGTTGACATTATTGGATCTAATCACTTTATTATCTTTATTAAGTCCTTCTAATATCTGGACCCAATCGGTGGGTTAATTCCATTATATATTTAAATATCTACATCTTTGACTTGTAATGATGAAAAAAGCATGACGGTTGACTAGAGAGAACCCCGCCACGCATTAATGTGGATGAGATTATAATCGGTACGGCGGTGGAAGCAAGTTGACCAAAAAAAGCGTTGGATAAACTATATGCAATCGGTGGAACCCATCGGATCAAGGGGTGTATCGGGGTAATAGTGGGTGGCAATCGTAATCTAAGCGAAGAGAGTATAACTTAGCAAGAAAGTCTTCATAAAGAGGTGCGCTCTAATACACTTCTTCATTCATAATCACATATACACAGAGAATTATTATTTCTCTCTCAAGACACCTTTAGACATTATATTCCTCCATTGTTTAACCTTGTGAACACGTATCTTCGACTCTCACGCCGAAGCTATCCCCGACGGAACGGCGGAAATCGAGCTTGTGGTGTTTATCGTGTTTCTTGTCTTGAGATCGTATGCGTCTTACGTGATTGGGGCGTGGCGAGAAGATCCTGGCGTTAACATTAAGCGCTAGAAGGAGGGCTTTTCTAGTGTTCTTGAGCTATCAATCACAATATTTCCGGTTGTTCTACATCGGAAGTTATGGCACCAATCGGGGGTTCTCGTTCGAGATCCCACGCAAAGCTTAAAGATGGTTGGTCTTTGTTCGATAAAGAAGCGGGATCGTGGAATCAAGGCAAGTAAAAGGCACCCCGCCCATAATTCGACACCGAAGTGGTCAGGCTGATAAAGATGATGGTCGAAGCAGAGTAGATGAAGACCCAACAGCCATTTCTGTTTAATGAAGAAATGTAATCTGCCTATTGGTCTTCGGGATGGTAATCGCCTATTGGTCTTGGGATGATGGTCGAGCGAGTAGATGAAGACCAATGACCATTTCTGTTTGGAATCAAGAGGTAATCGCCTTATCTCGGGTCTTCGGGATGATGGTCGAAGCAGAGTAGATGAAGTCCCAACAGCCATTTTCTGATTGACCGAAGAAGGTATCCCGCCCTATCGGTTTTCGGGATTATGGTCGCAGCAGACGAAGAGACTGATCCGAGGAGCTGCACCTCGAATCACAAATAAGGCATACCGCCTCGAGTATCCTCATCACCAGTAATCGGAGAGTTTCAATCAAGTATATCCGAAATCACACTCCAGAATCCACTTGGGGGCACAGCCACAGTAGATACTTTTCTTCGGAGATGCCCTGCCTCTAAAGTCATCGTTCAGATTCAAAGACACAAAATGCATCCATATTCCTAAGCATCCAAGAAGAGGATACCTCATCCTAGGGGTTCTCGGGACTATGGCACAAACGAATGAGGGAGCAATTCAAGAATATATTCACCCGAGAATGCAAAAGGTACTCTGCCTTGAGTGTTCTCGCCAAATGAAGAAGGACTCGTCACCAAAGCGGATCAATAAGCCGCGACTCTTGAAATTGAACACTTGAGTAAATATTTCCAAAGTCGGTTGACATTATGGTCGGACAATTCTTTTACGAAGCTAATAATAGTTAAAGAGAAGCCGAGGAATCACAAAGCCGTTGCAGTTCTTGGCAGGCGAGCTCGTGGACATTACATGCAGATGGATATTCTATTTTGGACATCGATCTGACAAAGAGCTATCAAGGGTCGATCACAATAACAATTCCGTTCTTTGATGCATTATCGAAGTTGGCCACTATAGATGCTTATAACTTTGATGGCGGATGGCGTCTTTCCTTCGGATCAAAATCTTTGTAAAGAAAACCAAGTACAAGAGTGTCAATTTTGCTCTCATTGATGAGAATTTTTATCGAAGGACCTTTTTAAGTCATCATTACTCAAACATTTGGTTCCATCCGGTAGAGTATGTTCTTGGAAGTTCACAAAGACATCTCGTGACGATCATTTGACCCGAAGTTGTTGGCCTACAAAGCACTTGGCGAGGATATTCATGAAAGAACCGAGAGTCAAAGCCGAATGATTTGATTGGCTCATCCACATTCACTTTTACCTTTATTGATCCTATTCTATTTGTCCTAAGGTCACTATGGTGTAAGGAGGTATGGTAGGACTCATTGGCCATTCGATGGTAGCCCAAGGTCCTTATGATCCTATATTGATTTTACCGGGTGGTAAATCAATGGTCACTATTAATGGCGCCCCAAAATAGGTATACACACACCCATTCTGAAGTCACCAAATACATGGTACAAGAAAGCAAACTACTGACTTCAATAATACAAATGTCGTGTGAAATACGACAATATATCTTAATGAGTTTAAATATAATATTGTCTTCTAGACAATATCCACACGCAAATAAATCCCCATCATAATTATTGATTCATTATTTTACAAAATGGGTGAGGACTACTAAACAACTCTCTACAGAACCTTCATTCCATTTTTGAGAACTAGTACTCATTACATTCTCGCCTCCCGAGAAGAAAAATGGAACAACAAGGAAAATGGTGAGCTCAACTAGCCCAATAAAGAATATTATGACTAAGATAATATACAACAAATTATCGTTAGTCTTCAACGAGGAAAAATATAATAGAATACAATAGACAACAAATTTTAAATCAATATTCGCAAATGAATAATAATTCATTAGAAGAGTTAAGTAGAGAATGCAAACTACTATCTTCTATGTATGAATTTAAAAGTTCATCGTCTATCTTTTATCCTGTAACATCAATCAATATATATCGGAATCAAATATTCATCTTTTGCACTACGCGCCAAAGATATTCATCGATTAATCATGTATTCATTTAAACACTGTTCATCTTTGCTACTACTGGCCAAAGATATTCTTGAAAATCATTCATCTTTGCACTACGAGCCAAAGATATTCTTGAAAATCATTCATCTTTGCTACAGGGCCAAAGATATTCTTAAGAAATCATTCATCTTTGCACTACTGAGCCAAAGATATTCAATAATATCATCATTTAAGAATGAGGATGATGAAAAATATTTTTAAAAAAAGCGAATCCATTGAAACAAAATGACAAGGATTAAGGATTAAGGATTCATACTTGGTTTTATCCACGCCCAAAAATACCTCAAAAATAATCATAGTGGTGTAAAATTCAAGAATGATCAAAACATGGATCTGAATCGAGTTAGTATCCGGAATAGATGTTTTAGACGAAAAGAAGAAATTTTATTTTTCGATTGAATAATCAGATATCGTGAATAGTCTTGAGTATCGTGAATAGTCTTGATATCGTGAATAATAACTCAGACACCAAAAGATAGAAATTCCACAAAAACATCTTCACGCTTCATGAATAGTACTGTGAATAAGTAACTCGTGAATAGTAACTCATGAATAGTAACTTCATGAATAAGAACTCGTGAATAATAACTCATGAATAGTAACCCAGAGCATGAAAAAGTTCCAAATTTGATAAAAACTTCAGATCAACATTTCACAGATAATGATATTGAAGAAATAATATCATTTGAGAAGAAAATAACATCCACTTACCTCGAAAGACAGTATTTAGTTGAAACAGGATATAAAGCATGACTTGAACTTGCACCAGTATAGCAATACTCAAAGTATACTCAAAATACTCACAAGAATACGCTCGATAATATAGAGAGAAAACTTGATTTACGGTGTGATTTTCAATTCTAACCTAAGCACCCTATTTATAGGAAATTGCTTAGAACACCAAAAGCGAAAAATTTAATAAATTAATATTATAATTTTTCTACAACTTCCTACGCATCCAAGAATCTGAACTCAAACCACCCTAACACATGTTAAATGAGTTTCAAAAAATGGAAAAAACGTTTTGTAATTAAAATATTTTAAACTTCCAAAATCAATTATTTGAACTCAAAACTTCAATAATTCATAATAAATAGCCCTTTTATCAGAAAATTCAAATCTCGCAATTTTTATAGGAAATTCAATTCTCTACAACTTTGCGGAAGAAAGTTTTTCCAAATTCCAAATGTAAATTGGCCAAATCCTCAAGCGAAGCGATTTTACAAAGCATAATCAAATTTCAACGAGAAATGGGGTCCACCGACACACAAAAACATGTGTTAATCATTTAATGCCACAAAAATATTCTTCCTCCTCGTATACTCATATATCCCACATTCATTGTAAAAATATCACCATTATTATATTATTAAAATATAATAATATATTTAAATGAATTATTTTATCGAGAAAAAGATAAAATTTCAATTTTCAACAATTGTCACTTTATAATTTTCTCCATCTATATCCACATAAAATCAATATTTTCCTCATCATATAAATCAATAATTAATTAATCACAAATAATATTACGAGAATCACAATATTGACAACCGAGCGCCTCCCAGGAAAGAGGGGCTTTCAATAAGAATTTCTTCTTCTATGGCGCATGAATTAGGTGACCAAACCTCTCCTTAGGCGAAACTTTCTAGACATTGCCAATAATGTTATCTAATAATATTATTCAGATAATATGAATTATTGCTTGATAATGAAAGATCTTTGTGTAATGACAATTATTGAAACAACAACAATATAAAATATCAACGAAGAATTATTAACTCAATAAAATATCTTTGAGCAGAATTACTGTAACCATTATTGAGTAGTCTTTGTAAGAAGACCCTAAATTTTTTAAATAAAAAGGAATTTCCTTTATTTATTATTTTGAAATAGTAAGGGTTGATTTGATTAATGTGGATAGTTAAGGGTAAAATACGCAAATATTTCAAAATAAGCAAGTGGTTATAAAATATTCATTGTTGTCGGGAATATTCGTTTGGTCGTGGAATATTAAATCGCTTGTCGAATATTATTAAATGCGACAGCCATGCATGGGGCCCCATAATGAGCCCAAAGCGCGATTGGATGAAGAAAACAGCAAATATAAGTTGGTTAAAAATAACGGGCGTAGTTATTCTGAATTAAGACATTGGAATACCGGTGGTTAAAATACGATGTCTGGCGTGGTTGCCGCGATGGCACAGGTATTGCGCAGTATTGCATCAATTATTGATCCTTACGTGAAGGCACTTTTCGATAATTATTACGATGAATTACTTGTTCAATATTTTATTTTATTGATTCAATAATTGCTGCGTTGATATTTTATATTATTGTTGTTCAATAATTGTCATTGCATTATCTCCATTATCGGATCAATAATTCATATTATTTAAATAATATTATTAGATAGCATTATTGGCAATGTCTAGAAAGTTACATCGAGGAGAGGTTTGGTCACCTAATTGCGCGCCAGTAAGAGGAGAAATCCTTATCGGAAAGCCCCCTCTTTCCTGGGAACGGCCTGGTTGTCATAATTGTGATTCTGTAATATTATTTGTGAATAATTAATTATTGATATGATAAGAAAATATTTATAAACGATGGATTTATTTATTTTATGTGGTTATAATTGAATGATTTAATGTTGAGGTGTTTTATCAGTAATTTTGTCGGAATGGAGGTATTAAAAATCAAATCAGTATTTTTACGATGTATTACGTGAGTTATAATTTTTAATCCGACCGTTGGATCGTTGTAATTTTTGGATATGTTATACATACATAAGTTGAGTATATGTCCACAAATTTTGAACCGTTAAAAATGAACGAATGATTTGTTATGAATTTTAAGAGGTGACTGATTCGGAAATTAGGGTTATAATTGATTTTGGTGGAAAATTCTAGAATTGAGTGGGCCCCACTTGTGGTTGGTGAAGAAATGTGCTGAATTTTATTTCAAATGTGGTGGGTGGCAATAGTAGCGAGTAAAAGCCATCGGTGTTGAGTCAAGTCTCGCTTTCTACGGCTAACATTTTCCTATAAATAGAGGGCTAAGTTAGAATTGAAAATCACACGAAACAAAGATTTCTCTCTTTCTCTCTATATTATTGAGCGTATTTTGTGAGTATTTAGATACTTTGAGAGTTCTTTGTTCGATCTGAAGTTTCATTCAAAGATCACTTGACCTTTCCTTCCGGGTACTAATTCTTTGAGGTAAGGATATTATTTTTTTCGTAATGATATTATTTCTTCAATATCATTATCTTTGAAATATTGATCTCAAGTTTTATCAAATTTGGAACTTTTTCATGTCGGGGTTACTATTCATGAGTTACTATTCACGAGTTACTATTCATGAGTTACTATTCACGAAGTTACTATTCACGCAGTACTATTCATGAAGCGTGAAGATGTTTTTTGTGGAATTTCTATCTTTTGGTGTCTGAGTTACTATTCACGTATCTAAGACTTTATTCACGTATACCAAGACTATTCACGATACTGGTTTATTCACCAAAAATAAAATTTCTTCTTTTCGTCCAAAACATATATTCGGATACTAACTCGATTGTATCCATGTTTTGATCATTCTTGAATTTTACACCACTATGATTATTTTGAGGTATTTTTGAACATGGATAAAACAAAGTACGAATCCTTAATCCTTAATCCTTGTCATTTTGTTTCACCGGATTCGTTTCTTTAAAAATATTTTCATCATCCTCGCCTTAAATGATGATATTATTGAATATCTTTGGCCACATAGTGCAAAGATGAATGATTTCAAGAATATCTTTGGCACGTAGTGCAAAGATGAACAGTGTTGAGATGAACACGACCGATCGATTAATATCTTTGGCCAGTAGTGCAAAGATGAATGCAGTGTTTAAATGAACATGACCAATCGATGAATATCTTTGGCTCAGTAGTGCAAAGATGAATATTTGATTCCGGATGTTTATGGATTGATGTTACAGGGGATAAAAGATGAGCGATGAACTTTTAAATTCATATATAGAAGATAGTAGTTTGCATTCTCTACTTAACTCTTCTAATGAATTATTACTTCACCGCGAATATTGATTTAAAATTTGTTGTCTATTGTATTCTATTAAATTTTTCCTGTTGAAGACTAACGATAATTTGTTGTATATTATCTTAGTCATAATATTCTTTCTTGAAAGCTAGTTGAGCTCACCCTTTTCCTTTTGTTCCATTCTTCTCGGGAGGCGAGAATATAAGAGTACGAGTGGGGTATGGAATGAAGGTTTTAGAAAGGATTGTTTAGTAGTCCTCACCATTTTGTAAAATAATGTATCAATAAATGTGATGAGGATTTATTTGAGTATAGATATTGTCTGAAGATAATATTTGTATTTAAACTCACAGCTTTCTTTGTTGTAGTAATAAAGTTGTAGTTGTTTACGTGCCATGTATTGACAACTCGGAATGGGTGATGTATACCTATTTTGGGGGCGTCACAGTTGGTATCGAGCTTAGGGATATGATCTCTGGCGGAGATGGGGAATAGAACTAGGAGGAAGAGACGAGTAAATCCTTCGCTAGTGTGTCCTACCTAAGCTTATTTTTTTAGTTGGTCGATATATAGGATATTATGTGATATATTGATTTCCTTAATTAACCCTTGTTTTATGACATATTTGAGAATGTCGTGAGAATATTAACAATGGAAATGAGAACGTGGAGACGCTTTGTACTCACCAACGAGGAGAACGTGCAACAGGTGGCAATGTTCCTCCCGCGAATAACACCATTGAAAGATGATGAGCGAGGGATGTTTAGAAGTTTTTGCGGTTCATGCAAAATCGACGAGGAGACTCGTGTTCAAAAATACGGAGGAAATGATAGCAATTCACGGGTTGTCACAACCAAAGCGATTCAAAGAGTCGGACCACGAGAATTTAAGGAAAGCGAGATCCGATCATGGCGGAAACATGGGTTAAACAAATTACCAAGATATTCGATGTCTTGGGATGCACGGAGGAACGAAGGTTCCATTCGCCACCTTTATGTTCCGTGTGGCGAGGCAGACCATCGGTGGGAGTCTCATGAAGCGTACCCATCCAAATTCGCACTCGGCATGTCTTGGGAAGCGTTTGAGACTATTTAATGACAAATACTTTCCCGAAAGTGTTCGTCGTATGAAGGAAGTGGAGTTCATCGATTGGAACAAAACAACATGGCGGTGTCTCGAAGAAGAGGCAAAGTTTGCAGAGTTATCCGTGTTTGCACCTCATTTGGTGGAGGATGAGGAGCGTATGACGGGATGTTTCTTAGAGGTTTGAAACCCGCATCGTCGATATCTCATTTCTCATAAATTTTCTCTCTATTCGGATGTTGTAAATGAGGCTCAATTATTAGAAGCGAGATAACGAGTACTACCAACTGAGGACCACTGACCAGATCGTGTCGAGATAGCGAGTTAACGTAATAATGATAACTGCGGAGAAAAGCAGACGACGGATAGAAATGGTAACCACTCGGTGGTAATCATGGCCATAAAAATAGAAAAGCGAGTCGGGGAGATTTTAAAAGAGGAGATTTAACAACGACCATGTGAAGATGATAAAGGTCTTAAGCGTGTGAATCGGTTCTAAGGGAGGAGAACGACCACCCATCGTATATGCTTTACAAATCTTGCGAAAAGAGGGACATATCGGTCCAAACCGCCTACAACAGTTCAAGGTATGCTATAGTTGTGGAAAGGAAGGACATATCGCTCGAGATTGTATGGTAGCGAAACCTAGTTCAATGAGGATTTCGGTGACTCAAAAGATCATCCCGAGAAAAGTCAAAGTCAACGATTCCGGAAGAAGGCGTTTGTTGTGATGAGTCATAATGCGAGGAAACCAAACGAGGTGATCACGGGTAAGCTATTTATAAATTCTTGTTTATACCTTACTTGATCTGGTGTCTACCCATTCATTTATCTCTCTGCGCATGTGCTCAACGTTTAAACTTGACTCGGGAGAAATTAGACTTTGACTTATCTGTGGAAACTCCGTTAGGAGAAACTTTCATCACATCCATTTGTTTATAAATCTTGTTTGATTCAAGTTGGCACCATCACCTTACAATTGACCTTATCTCTTTAAAGATACTTGCTTTTGATGTGATTTTAGGGATTGATTGGTTAACTACTCATCATGCCAAAATTGATTGTTTTCGTAAGGTTGTTAGTTTTCATATTCCTAACCAACCTGTTGTGCAATTCAAGCAACTAAACCATTAAAATCAATCACTATCATATCTAATCATAAAGCTATTCGTTTATTGAAAAAGCGGATGTCAAGCTTTCTTAGCCCATGTTATGGATTTGAATAAAGACACGTCAAATTTGAATAATATTTCGTTGTTATTGACTTTCTGACGTATTTCTGAAGAACTTCCTGGTCTACCCCGTAACGCGTGAAGTTGAATTCTTTATTGATCTTGAACTCAGTACAAAGCCCATTTCTAAAACCCCATATCGAATGGCTCCTATTGAACTTCAGGAGTTAAAGGTCCAACTACGAATTGTTGGACATCGGTTTCATTCGTCCCAATACATCTCCTTGGGGTGCTCCTGTTTTATTTGTAAAGAAGAAGAGCGGGAGTATGCGACTTTGTATTGACTATCGGAATTGAACCATGTCACCATCAAGAATAGGTATCCTCTACCTCGTATTGATGACTTGTTTGACCAACGATTCTGAGAACACAATTCTTTTCAAAAATCGATCTTAGCTCCGGATATCATCAAATGAAGATTAGAATTGAGGATATTCCAAAGACGCCTTGAAACTTCGGTATGGGCATTATGAATTCTTAGTCATGTCTTTCGGACTAACTAATGCTCCTATGGCTTTCATGGATATGATGAACCGAAAGTATTCAAGGAATATTTGGATCGGTTCGTTGTTGTCTTTATTGATGACATCCTTATATATTCCAAAAGTCGTGAAGATCATGAGCACCATTTGAAGTTGGTACTCGAAGGCTTCGTGAAAACCAACTATATGCCAAATTGAAGAAATCGAGTTCGGCTTGAAGAAGTAGCATTTCTTGGGCATCAGTCAAAACATGGAGTATCTGTTGATCCGTGAAGATTGAAGCAATACAAAGTTAGAACAACCGAAGTCGAAGGTCAAGTACGTAGCTTTTTGGGCTTAACCGGGTTATTATCGGAGATTCGTGGAAGGGTTTTCTCGAATCGCTACTCCATTAACTTCAAATAACTTCGGAAGGATACAAAATTCGTTTGGAGCGAAGAATCGCGAGAAAAGTTTCCAAGAGCTTAAGAGGAGACTTATTTCTAAGACTGTTCTAACAATACCATCCGGTTCGGATGGATTTGTTATCTACAAAATGATGCTTGAGCAAAGGGTTAGGATGTGTTCTCATGCAACGTGGGAAAGTCATAGCCTATGCCTCATGACAACTTAAAGAGTATGAGAGGAGGATTATCCTACTCGTGATCTAGAGTTAGCGTGATCGTTTTATTGCTAAAGATATGGAGGCACTATCTATATGGGGAGAAAGTGGAGATATATTGGACCATAAAAGCCTTAAATATTTCTTCACTCAAAAGAACTCAACATCTGGCGGCAATGACGTTGGCTCGAGCTATTGAAAGACTATGACCACACTATTCAATACCATCCCGGTAAAAGCGAACGTGGTAATTTGACGCATTAAGTAGAAGATCATATCTGCGAAACGAAAAGTGCGATGATGTCAAATATACGCGTAGAGCCAACTTTAATAGAAAAAGTTAAGGTTACTCAAGCCATTTGACCGGAGCCGATGCGTATGAAGAAGAAGAAAGTACAAGAAGGAGCTATTCCAAGCGAGAATTGATGAAGAAGGAATACTTGAGTCCACTCTGAGACTTTGTGTTCCTAACGACTCGATTTGAAGTACAAGATTATGATGGAGGCACACAATACACCATTTGCAATCCATCCTCGAAGTACTAAAATGTATCGTGATCTTCGACATACATTTTGGTGGAACAATAAGAAGAGAGAGATTGCAAAGTTTATCTCGATGTGTTTAACTTGTCGGCGTGTAAAGGCGGAGCATCTAGTACCTAAGGTCCGTTGCAACCACTTGAGATTCCTGAATGGAAGTGGGAACACATTACCATGGATTTCGTTCACGGATCTTCCTACGGTTTCTCAAGGCATCAATGCTATTTGGGTTATTGTTGATAGATTAACCAAATCTGCTCATTTCTTCCGATACGGAGACTTATTCCTCGAGCGTCTTGCTAGTATGTGACGTAAATGAGATTGTGAGGTTGCATGGCATGCACAGTATCCATAGTTTTTAGATCGTGACCCAAGATTCACTTCAAGATTTTGGGTTAGCTTGCAAAAAGCTATATAGACGGAGTTTGCGATTTAGTTGACATACCATCCCCAAACGGATGGACAATCGAGAGGACTATTCAAACTCTTGAAGATTTATTAAGACTCATGTCCTGACTTCAAGGCGGTTGGGATAAGTATTTACCATTGGTGGAATTCTCCTACAACAACAAAGATTATCGAGCAAGTATAGGTGTGGCTCCATTTGAAGCATTATATGGGCGAAAAATGTCGTTTCTCGATATGTTGGGATGAGGTGGGTGAAACAACATTGTTGGGACCCGAGTTGACGTACGATATGACTCACCGAAAAGATCCAAATGATTCGACAACGATACAAAAGCGGCACAAGATCGACAAAAGAGTTATGCGGATCTTCATCGAAAGGGCGTGGAATTTAATGTAGGGGATCATGTATTGTTGCGAGTTGCTCCATGGAAGGGAGTTACAAGATTTGGGAAGAGAGAAAACTCGATCCACGATTTATTGGTCCATTTCAAATTCTTGACCGAGTAGGAAATGTAGCCTATAGACTTGCGTTACCTCCGAGTATGTCTCGTGTTCATAATGTGTTTCACATATCCGTATTTCGTAAATATGTGAAAGACCCGAACCACGTTATTGAGTTAGAATCCAGGACGAGATAGCCAAAGACTTAACGTATGAGAGGAGTACTGTCAAGATCTTGGATAGGAAGGAGCATGTCCCACGCTGCAGAAAGGTCATACCACAAGTTAAAGTTTTGTGGAGGAATCATGCTATAGAGAAAATGACACAGGAATTGGAAAGCGGAAATGAAAGCGAGGTATCCTCACCTTTTGAAACACCGTATCGTCACGCGATTTCGAGGACGAAATTTCATAAGGAGGGAGGTTGTAAGACCTCGAAATTATTTTAAATAAAAAGGAATTTCCTTTATTTATTATTTTGAAATAGTAAGGGTTGATTTGATTAATGTGGATAGTTAAGGGTAAAATACGCAAATATTTCAAAATAAGCAAAGTGGTTATAAAATATTCATTGTTGTCTTGGGAATATTCGTTTGGTGGTGGAATATTAAATCTTTGTCGGGAATATTAAATGCGCCGGTAGCAGCCCATGTGTGGCCCCATAACTTGAAAGCGATTGGATGAAGAAAACGACAAATATAAGTTGGTTAAAAATAATTGGCGTAGTTATTCTGAGATTAAGACATTGTTGGAATACCCGTGGTTAAAATACGTGTCTACGTGTGGTTGCATGCAAGAAGACACTGCGGTATTGCCGCGGTATTGCATCAATTATTGATCCTTACGTAAGAAGGCCTTTACTCAATAATTGTTACGATAAATCTTATTCAATATTTTATTTTATTGATTTAATAATTGCTTGCGTTGATATTTTATATTATTGTTGTTCAATAATTGTCACTTTTACATTATCTCCATTATCGGATCAATAATTCATATTATTTAAATAATATTATTAGATAGCATTATTGGCAATGTCTAGAAAGTTACATCGAGGAGAGGTTTGGTCACCTAATTGCTTGGCTACGATGAAGGAGAAATCCTTATCGGAAAGCCCCTGCTTTCACGAACTACCGTTGTTATAATTGTGATTACGTAATATTATTTGTGAATAATTAATTATTGATATGATAAGAAAATATTTATAAACGATGGATTTATTTATTTTATGTGGTTATAATTGAATGATTTAATGTTGAGGTGTTTTATCGGTAATTTTGTGGAATGGAGGTATTAAAAATCAAATCGGTATTTTTACGATGTATATGCGTGAGTTATAATTTTTAATCCGACCGTTGGATCGTTGTAATTTTTGGATATGTTATACATACATAAGTTGAGTATATGTCCACAAATTTTGAACCGTTAAAATGAACGAATGATTTGTTATGAATTTTAAGAGGTGACTGATTCTAAATTAGGGGTTATAATTGATTTTGGTGGAAAATTCTAGAATTGAGTGGGCCCCACTTGTGGTTGGTGAAGAAATGTGCTGAATTTTATTTCAAATGTGGTGGGTGGCAATAGTAGCGAGTAAAAGCCATCGGTGCAGGTCAAAGTCTCTGCTTCGGTAAGCTAACATTTTCCTATAAATAGAGGCTTAAGTTAGAATTGAAAATCACACGAAAAACAAAGATTTCTCTCTTTCTCTATATATTGAGCGTATTTTGTGAGTATTTAGATACTTTGAGAGTTCTTTGTTGATTACAAGTTTCATTCAAAGATCACTTGACCTTTCCTTCCAAGTACTAATTCTTTGAGGTAAGGGATATTATTTTTTTCGTAATGATATTATTTCTTCAATATCATTATACTGAAATGTTGATCCGAAGTTTTTATCAAATTTGGAACTTTTTCATGTCGGGGTTACTATTCATGGGTTACTATTCATGAGTTACTATTCACGAGTTACTATTCATGAGTTACTATTCACGAGTTACTATTCACGAGTACTATTCATGCTGTTGCGTGAAGATGTTTTTGTGGAATTTCTATCTTTTGGTGTCTGGAGTTACTATTCACGATATCGGCCTTATTCACGATATCTGACTTATTCACGTATCTGGTACTTATTCACCAAAAATAAAATTTCTTCTTTTCGTCCAAAACATATATTCGGATACTAACTCGATTGTATCCATGTTTTGATCATTCTTGAATTTTACACCACTATGATTATTTTGAGGTATTTTTGAACATGGATAAAACAAAGTACGAATCCTTAATCCTTAATCCTTGTCATTTTGTTTCACTGGATTCGTTTCTTTAAAAATATTTTCATCATCCTCGATCTTAAATGATGATATTATTGAATATCTTTGGCACATAGTGCAAAGATGAATGATTTCTGAAGAATATCTTTGGCTCAGAAGTGCAAAGATGAGCAGTGTTGAGATGAACATGACCGACTGATTAATATCTTTGGCCTGTAGTGCAAAGATGAACAGGTGTTTAAATGAACATGACCAACTGATGAATATCTTTGGCCTGTAGTGCAAAGATGAATATTTGATTCCAGATGTTTATGGATTGATGTTACAGGGAAAAAAGATAGACGATGAACTTTTAAATTCATACATAGAAGATAGTAGTTTGCATTCTCTACTTAACTCTTCTAATGAATTATTACTTCATTGCGAATATTGATTTAAAATTTGTTGTCTATTGTATTCTATTAAATTTTTCCTGTTGAAGACTAACGATAATTTGTTGTATATTATCTTAGTCATAATATTTCTTTATTGAGCTAGTTGAGCTCACCTTTTTCCTTTTGTTCCATTCTTCTCAAGAGGCGAGAATATAAATGAGTCATGAGCCTGCGGGTAAATGGAATGAAGGTTTTAGAAAGGATTGTTTAGTAGTCCTCACCATTTTTGTAAAATAATGTATCAATAAATGTGATGAGGATTTATTTGAGTATAGATATTGCCAGAAGATAATATTTGTATTTAAACTCACAGCTTTCTTGTTGTAGTAATAAAGTTGTAGTTGTTTACGTACCATGTATTGACAACTCAGAATGGGTGATGTATACCTATTTTGGGGGCGTCACAAGTGCCTTCTTACGTAAGAATCAATAATTGGTGCAATACTGGTGTCTTCTTGCTCAACAACGCGTATTAGTGTGTTTTAACCACCGTATTCCAACAAAGATTAATCTGTAACAACTACGCCATTATTTAAAAACAACTTATATTTTTCATTTTCTTCATCCAATCGCTTTCACATGGGGCCCACACACGGTCATTTGTCAGTTTATACGAATATTCCCGATCGTACGAATATTCCACGACCAAACGAATATTCCCCAACAACAATGAATATTTTATAACCACTTGCTTAATTTGAAATATTTGCATATTTAACCCTTAACTATCCACATTAATCAAATCAACCCTTACTATTTCAAAATAATAAATAAAGGAAATTCCTTTTTTATTTAAAAATTTCGGGGTCTTACAACTATGGTGTAAGGAGGTATGGTAGGACTCGCTGGCCATTCGATGGTAGCCCAAGGTTCTTATGATCCTATATTGATTTTACCAGGGTGGTAAATCAATGGTCACTATGGTGTAAGGAGGTATGGTAAGACTCGCTGGCCATTCGATGGTAGCCCAAGGTCCTTATGATCCTATATTGATTTTACCAGGGTGGTAAATCAATGGTCACTATGGTGTAAGGAGGTATGGTAGGACTCACTGCCCATTCGATGGTAGCCCAAGGTCCTTATGATCCTATATTGATTTTACCGGGTGGTAAATCAATGGTCACTATTGATCCTTATATCTTGATCCTTATATCTTGGTCCTTATATACTTGTTCTACCCAGAGTGGTAAGCAAGATTTCGATGGTGCAAGGAGGATCATCCAAATTCACCTCATTGACGAATTCGATCTCACACTTCGGAAACGATAAGTATACATTACTTTATTTTGTTCAAGTGTTGAGTTCGATTCATTCAATATTGTTCATTAAATTCTATCCATTAAATTGATTCACTTCATTTCATAAATTAACTCATTATACGCCTTATCTAGTTCATGTCCCAAGTTAAGTTCATACAATTTAATTGATCTTTGAATTATTGACAAGAAATGTTCATTCGTATAATAAGGCATGAAGTTGATATTTTAAATATTAACTGCTCACAACAAGTTAGAATTTTTACGAAAAGTTCTACAAATAAAAGATAAGGAGAGGTCATCCTCAGAACTTCTTCCTTATCATCATCGTCACCATCTAAAGAGTCTGAAGAGATGGATCTACCTTGGCCCGAGCTTTTTCTTACCTTTACTTGGCATTTCATATCCTTTGGCATACATATGGATTTATCTTATTGTTCAAATTTCGGAATTTTCTCTCAGATTCTACTCAGATGTATCTCTTACGAAAAGTCTTCTATCGATGGCGGACCCAAATCTCTAAGGGCCAAGCTCTTTGAGCTCTTCTTCGAGCTTCGACGATGTACCGGATGCTTTGATCCTTTAGCTCGACAGATCGGCATTTATATCGTTGATGACCCGATGAGTGGCCTTGGTCGTTTCGCCTTCTTCGACCTTGTCGATATCCTTAGAAGGCATTCATTGTTGAGAAGAACAATGTCAAGGTTGATTCTTTCCTTTTTGCCAAGCATAAACTTGAAATGGCTTTTTCCTTTTTGGTATTCCCTTCACATTCTCTTGACATTCTCTTCTGATTCTTCTTGAGATTATCTTGACATTCTCTTGGCATTATCTTGGTATCCTTTTCGGCTTCTTTGTATTTGGGACTAAAACACACGAAGACAATGTTTACTTGCAGAATGACCAATATTAATCGATCGATTCATCGATGGTCAAATCTCAACTTCCTTTAGTCCGGTATATCACTCCACCCATCGGTTCCATGATGGAATTATTGCAACCGATGATCATCGATGTCGCTCTGACTTGAACCTAGATTCGAAGAGAATGGTTTTTGTGGCGAAGGTTTGGGTTGTTCGAGAGGCGGTGAAATATTTGTTGTTGTATGTTAATTTGAGCGGGCTCTTTAAATGGACTTCCAATCTTAATTTATGTTGCCATTTAATGTTCACCGATGGGCTTGATGGCCGTATTTTGGGCCTTCATTGGTCTTATATTAATTCCTTTTGTCTGAACCGATGTTATTTTATAGTTTCTATTAAACCTCTTGTTTAATAGAAAACTAGAAGCGCAATGTTGAGTCGTGATATTTCTCTATTGGACCGAATGGATTGGCCTACATATTGATTAGTCCATTGGGTCTTCATTATTGGGTGTTGACATTATTGGATCTATTCACTTTATTATCTTTATTAAGTCGCTTCTAATATCTAATTCAATCAAAGGGTCGACCTATCATATATTTAAATATCTACATCTTTGACTTGTAATGATGAAAAAAGCATGATTGGTTGACTAGAAGAAACTGCGCCATGCATTAATGTGGATGGGATTATAATGTCGTAGTTAGGTGGAAAAACAAAGACCAAAAGCGTTGGATAAACTATATGCGATCGGTGGAACCCATCGATTAAGGGGTGTGTCGGGTAATAGTGGGTGTTGTAATCCGTGCAAAGAGAAAGTATAACTTAGCAAGAAAGTCTTCATAAAGAGCAGACGCCTAATACACTTCTTCATTCATAATCACATATACACGAGAATTATTATTTCTCTCAAGACACTAGACATTATATTCCTCCATTTGTTTAACCTTGCGAACACGATATCTTGACTCTCACGCTTTTGAAGCTATCCCCGACTGAACCGCCGTCAAGTTTGTGGTGTTTATCGTGTTTACTGTGCAGGATCAGGGCGTCTTACGTGATTGGGACGTGGCAGAAGATCCTGGCATTAATAGCAATCCAACTCCAATCTTTAAAATGGAAATAAAAGAGCACTTTCAATTTCATAGAATTGAGGCTCACTTTGAATCCAAATGTTTGGAATTTAGTTGCTAGACATAGCTTAATAAGCATTAGGCGTCAAGGCTTTTTTTTTCCTTCAAAAAAAATAATGACATTTAGCCACAGAAAGAGCCTAGACAAACTACTATGATGGTTGGCCCGAACTTAAGGTGTATTAAAAAGATAACGACAATTAGAAAGGTCAAAGCTAAGAAAACTAATCAAGAATCTAACAAAGACGGACGGTAGATGTTATGTTTCTAATAATTTGCTGAAAATAAGCAAAAACTTGAATGGATCTACTTTGACCTGGGGAAATTGGAGGAAAGTGGGCACGAAAACAGAGTCCAAACTCTTACATGAAAACAGAGTCCAAACTCCGTTGTTTTCCATTATCCTCTGTTTTTGTCGACCTACCTACCTATCCTCACTCGGTTCGTGCCGTGCCGTGCCGTGCCGTGCCGTGCCATTATCAGATGAAACATCCATAATTGTGGAAAGTCACCATCAATAATTAACGGCCGGATCAACTACTACTTTGTCGTCTGCATCCATAGCCATAGGTACGGTACACTGCAAAACAACCTCGACCAATCGGATCAGATGCAACTACAACAGGAAGCTTGCCATTGTCTGCTTGAAAATTCTGGACTATACAGAAAATGGGATTTAAAGCACATACACAGCCGCAGAATTGGGACTTTTTAGCACAGTGAGAAAATACAATCAAATGCTGAAAAGAGTAGCAAGAATAAGAGGACTTCAGTTGATATATGCCTCATACATTTGCATCTTTTGGTTTGGCTTATCCTCTATTCCTATGTCACCCACCCTCAGTATGAATAATGAATTTAGTTGCTTTACTTGCAGTTTGTGTACGACCAAAATCCAAAAATCAGTTTTCAATGTTGTCACCTTTAATTCCTGACAAATTACTGAATTCCACAATCAACACAAGTAACATATCCGATCCTGAATTACAACTTATCCATTTTAAGATTAATTTCTATCTTGCCTTACTTTTCCGGTTTACATGTTTCTCATTATGTATTAACAAGCAGGAATCCAGCAAATAATGTCAGTGAGCAAGCCTGACAACAAACACATCCATTGTAGATGATGTTTGATAAAATTAAATGAAAAGCTCTGAATGTATAACAAAATCTGAATCAGTTGAATGAAGTAAAAGTTAACTAACACGTCTAAATACATGTATTTCCCTATATTATATATTATGAACAAAATTTTTATGTAATTATAAATAAACAATGTTATTTAAGAAAAATTAAATATAGATTTGTAAAGCATGGAGTATACTATTAGTAATAATCACTAATTTTTTTAATAGCATTCTATCAGTCCAAAAACCAAAACAAAAGACTACAACAACATTCATTAAATTGGTTGTTGACCAATTTGTTAAAGAAAAAAATATATATTCAAAAATCAATTTGTACATAACAAAATTTGTTTACAATTATATAAAAAAAAGATGGATATTAAATATAATTTTTAATTGTTTATGAGGTCAGGGTTTAAAAATTATAAAACAAACTATCTGAATGATTTATTTGGTCAAATAAAATCTGCTACTACAAATAAGAAGCACTATTCGCCCATTTGTTATATATAGTCCACAAATACACTTTCAGAAAGAGTAGGAGGCAAACAAATCGTAGGCCAGTATAAAATATGAAATGAGAATGCAAACATATAGGACTCTGAGAATTTAGTACGCATCTAAACCGGCAGTGGTACTCTTAACACAAATGAATATATTACAAATAAATGAATAATTAAGAAATTGACATGCATTACCTCAGAAGGAGAATCGGTGGCTAACACAGCCTGAGCCTGAGGTATAACAAATACTAGTAGATCTCGTTTTTGGCACATTCAACCGGAATTTGGTAGATCGATAAAGATGAATTCCTTGTCTGAGAAGTCAACGCTTGAGCTTGAAACAAAGTAGCGTTCCCACAAAGAAGAAGTAGTAATTATAATAAGCTTATAATGGAACCAAAATTGATCCGCATATTTAGACGGGAATATATTTACCCGCTTCCAGATTTATGGAATAGCTGAGTAGGAGCGACAATTTTCGATACAACACAATAATACGACTCCAACACAATTCATAAACATAAACACGTACGTACGGTTCGTGTCATAAATATTATTTTAAACACGAATCAATTTTTGACACGAATACGATTCATAAACAAGTCGTACTATAAACATGTTGTTAGAATTTAAGAATAAATAATATTATAATCACACATATTATATGAAAGACGGAAAAGTAAGAACACACAATAAAGCTGCTGATGAGACTGGTTACTTGTATTTGGGAAGATCGGTGGGACGCTTGTCATGTTTATGTAAATGAAATAATACCATCATATTTTTAATTAGCCTAATCAAACACGTCCAACTTCTTTGATTGATATGTGAAGATAGATTTTTACTTGTGTTTGGGAAGATTGATTTTTAACGTACCTAAGTACGTACCATTCTTGGTGCACAAAGAGCTCGGCATTTGCTTTTTAATTGAGATGGAACAATGGTTCAAGTCAAAGAATTATACTAAGACTACGAAAATGACGAATATACTACTTCAATATTTTATAAATAATCTTTTTTATGCAAATAAAACCTTTTTCCTATATTTTCAAGAAGAAAAAAAATTAATTGATATTTGACCTGTTCGAACAAATGTATGAATGTAACATAATTTAGGCTTAAATTATTCGTTTTTGTGAAGGTACATCCAACGTACCATCCCTTTTTATCCTTATGAGGATCAAATTTAAATACTGGTGGATTCTTTTTTCCCTTAGCTATAAGTAAATAACGTTCTTTTCCTTTCCATAAAATATAGTAAATATATTATATATGAACCCTAGAGGTTTATGTAATGACAGTAATCATTATAAGTATCTCAATGAGACAGATTCAAAATTCTGTCATGAATTCAAAACTCCGTATAGGCGCTTTGGGGCAAATGATTCTTAGTGCACAACGAAAAAGGGTTGGACTAAATAACATTAACAATAATAATTATATTATGCAAATGTATGTACGTAGCATCAATATATAACACTACCACCATGGCATAACATTTAGCACCCCATACAATCAAAGACGTAATCATATTTTCCCTCTAAATTTCTTATAATAGCTAGCCTCCGGCCGCATGCATTTAGATTTGCTGGGACACTGCCAAGCAGTTACTAACTTGCTTGCTCAAGATATCAGAAATCTTGGCCACGAGCGGAGGCAAAACAGCGCCGAACTGATTGTACGCCTCAGTACAGTCAGTGATACTCACTGCGGCCGACAAATACGAGTTGAGGCTGCCAGCATCATTTCTTTCAATGAAACCCAAGGCCTGCTTCAGGTTATCCACCTCACTATCAAAATTGTCCCAGCATGTGGCCAGTACGTCCGCTTTGGATTTTGGAGGGAGCTTAGAAAGTGACTGATCAAGTAATGGGTACATATTCTGCAGCATTGTCGCAACTTTAAGCGATGCTTGGACTGCATTTTTGGTAGCGTCGTGCAAATTTGTTGCCCCTTGTACCATCGTGTTGCAAAGGCGCCTATAATCACATGTCCTGCAGAATTGGTTGATGCCTTTGTATTTTGCCTCGGTGTTTTGAGCGAAGAGGGCGAGGAATACTAGCAAGGCTAGGCGGATCACTGAGAAAGGCCGACTCATATTGGAAGCCATTTTTGAATTAGTCTTTCTCAATCAATGTTATTTTTCCCCTGCCCTCAAAATCTCTCTAATGTGCCAAAGGTGAAGATTTAAGAGGGTTGGGGGCCAGGGCATATGTTTTTTAGAGAATTTTACTTGGCCTATTTATAGTAAAAACATTTATGGCCTCAAAACTGTGGAAATGCAACCCTGTTAATTCACAGATTGGGGTTTTCCTTGAGTCTCTCCTTGAAATTAGCAAAGTTGTAGTATTTATCTAGCCATCCAGAAGTAGCTATATTTATGGGTTACTTCTAGTAAAAAAGAATTCAATGTGTTTGAGAGTGTTCGTTCACCCAAATTCTTTTAATTCAATCCAAAATATGAGGGTTAGCATATTTTCCTCCTACCCAATTAAAAGGTGTTGGAACAGTCATTTCTAGGCCGCAAGGGTCGTCCTTTTCTTCGATTAACTTAAAATTGAAGTATAGATCAATACTAAAATTAGAAATTGAAAACAATGGAAAATCTCATCACAACAGTTGAAGAATTGAGAAAGATTCTGTAACTCATTAACATCTGCGAAGTTTACAAGTACTGAAAACTAAGTACAAAAAGAAAAACTAGCTAAACTATATTACATTATGCTATCTATACCAATTGTCTTGCTTAGAAATAAAGCTAACCTAACAACTAACTCTAGTTAATTACAACTAATTATAGTTAATAAGTTAGCTAGTTGTCACTGCCATGTGATCAACAATATTCCTGTGTTTCTCAGCACCATCATAAGGACTAGTTGTGTCAACATCTCTGTTATCATTACTTCCATTCCTTGTTGCTGTATTAACTATACTTAGGCAGATCATTGACAATTTCACTCCCTTGGTGATATGTTGTTGTGGCTGCTGTGCATATGTGCTTTTACTAATACTTGTTGCTGTTACTGCTTTTGTTGTTGGTGTTGTTGCTATAGTTGTTATACTATATACTTAATATCCCCCCACAAGTTGAAGGTGTGCAAGGATTACACATGTTCAACTTGGAGAGAATAGCACAATAAGAATATCGAGCCAACAGTTTGGTGAAGATGTCAGTCAGTTGAGTTGTACGTAGTGGAAATAACAACTGGTTGTATAATGCTTTTAAGAACTTTATCGCGCACAAAATGACAATCGAGTTCAATTATATGCTTGGCATGCGAGCATATTGAACTGAATTAAAGGCAATGTTAATGGCAACACTATTGTCAACATGAATATATAATTATTGGTTTGGAAACCATGCATGACCTGTAAGTCAACTAACAACCCATGAAGCCACAATATAATTCACAAGTAGTCATGGCTAAGGCTTGGCATTCTGCTTCAGCAAATGAACGAGAGACAACTGTCTATTTCATAGCTTGCCAGAAAATAAGAGAACTACCAAGCAGGAAACAATACCCAGTAATTGATCTCCTTGACTGCTTGCAAGTTCCCCAATCACTGTCACTATAGTCAACTAGTTGTAAAGAATTATCTGCAGAAAACCATAAACCTTGACCAATAATAAATTTAACATATCTGAGTACCCTGAGTAATGCTTTGAAATGAGGCTCTCTTGGTACAGAAACAAGCGGACTAAGATGTTGAGCCACAAATGAAAGATCAGGCCTAGTGATGGTTAAGTACATGAATTTGCCTATTAATCTTCGATACAAAGAAGCATCAATACCGGATAATGAAATACCTTTATCAGTCTGTAATCATTTATAGTATATCCATGGGAATACTCAAAGGTTTAGCAGTTAAAAGATCAGCATCTTTGACTAGATCCAAAGCATATTTCTTTTGACAAAGAAACATGCCAGTAGAATCTCTGAATACTTCTATACCCAGATAATAAGATATCAATTCAAGATCATTGATACTAAACTGTTTGTCTAAAAAAACTTTTAATTTTGAAATATTATTCTCATTGTTTCCACAAACCAATATATCATCAACATATTCTAGTGCAGCTGTGAAAGAGTCTGAAGTATTAATTAATGATACACAAAGAATAATCTGCATGAGATTGAGTATACCCCAATTGCAAAAGTGCTGAAGTAACTTTTTAAACCATTTTCGAGATGCTTGCTTGAGTCCATACAAAGATTTGAGTAGTCTACAAACAGGTCTAGAAGATGAAGAAGAAGTAAAATTAGGTGTATAACTCTGTGGTAAATCCATGTAAATCTCTTCATGTAAATCACCATGTAAAAATGCATTGTTGACATCAAGTTAATGCACAGGCCATTGTCTAGCTGTGGCTAAGGCCAAAAGAGTTCTGACAGTCACCATTTTTGTAATAGGTGCAAAATGTCTCATGGTAATCAATTCTTTCAGATTGAGTAAAACTTTTGACAACTAGTCTTGCCTTGTATTTTTCAATTGTTCCATCAGCATGATGCTTAATCTTATAAACCCATTTATATCCTATAGATTTTTTTTCAAAAGCTAAAGTTTGAACTACCCAAGTGTTATTAGCCTCAAGTGCTGCTAACTCCTTATTCATAGCTTCAATCCAATTGGGATTATGTATAGCTTGATGACTTATATCCTTTTGTTGTCCGTAAATTATATATATGGCCATCAATGCTTGAGAATCACTCAGTCAATTCAGTCCATACATAAAAGGCATTTTCAACAAATTTCATACTGTTACTGATTTCATCACTAACAATATTCATTATCCAACTTATTATCATATCATTCACACGCATCCATGCATTAATTATACAATGACGAATTCTTAGCAGGTGTAGAATATGTATCATCAGTAATTGTCATCTTATTTTTAGCAGACAAAGCAATTTTAATTGATCTCTTCCACGTAGCATAATTCTCAGCACCCGTGAGTACGTTTCTTTGAGATTAAAATCATACATGGATAATTATTATTGTGTAAAAACAACGGATGCGAATTAGATTCAAAATCACGAGCATCTTTAGTATTCTGCTCTGGTCCTTTATGTGTACTTGGTGCGGAAGCCATAATTAATTTCTTCGATCAACAACAATAACTGATTGAATCAATTGAATTTGAATACTATGACTGTATACTATGATCTGGAATTGAAGATTTGATGAACATATGTCAAAAAAGAAAAAGAAAAATAAACTCTAACGAGCTCTGGCTTTGATACCATGAAAACAATGGAAAATCTCGTCATAACTGTTGAGGAATTGAGAAAGATTCTCTAACTCATTAACATCTGTAAAGTTTACAAGTACGTACTGAAAACTAAGTACAAAAAGAAAAACTAACTAAACTATATTACATCATTCTATTTATACTAATTGTCTTGCTTAGAAATAAAGTTAACCTAACAACTAACTCTAGTTAATTACAACTAACTATAGTTAATAAGTTAACTAGATGTCACTGTCATGTGATCAACAATATTCCTGTGTTTCTCAGCACCATCATAATAAGGACTAGATGTGTCAACATCTCTGTCATCATTCCTTCCATTAATTAATTCATTGTTGTTGTATTAGCTATACTTAGGGATTTGATCATAGATAATTTCACTCCCTTAGTGATATGTTGTTGTGGCTGCTGTGCATGCATGTGTGCTTTTACTAATACTTGTTGCTGCAGCAGCTTTTGTTGTTGTTGATGCTGTTGTAGTTGTTTTACTATCCTTAATAGAAATGGAACAATAAATTTAGTTGTTCAAGTTTAATATTGAGGAAAAAATTATAATAAATATTTTGTTTAATTAATGAGAGTCTTATAGTGTATAATCTCCCTTTTCCAGGCATAGGGAGTATTTGGATATCAAAATTTCTGGGAGGGGATTTCTTTCTACTTTCTTGGATATGTGACACTAGGCTTGATATATTGGTGGCATAAGAATATAACATTTCCATGCAAAATAAGATGAGTAAAATGCAAAGTTCAGCTTTTAGTTTGTGGCGTTTATAATATCATCCTTAAATGTTCATAATTATTTTTCAAGTCTTGCACTAAACTGCTAAAGTAATAACGAAACGCCCCCACCCATGTCTTACCAAAGAGAGCGAAAACAAAATGTTAAAGAAATTGATCCTAGCTATAGCTACCAGAACAGTAGCATTAAAATAAATAAAAGTCAAAAGAGGTAGAGAGTATTTAGGTATTGGAGGAGGAATGATTGAATGTAAAGTTTCGAGGGAGGGGAGGAAGGAATATACTGACATAGATACATACTCCATGTGATTGTAAGGTGGAGGAGAGTAATATAATGGTTAAATGGTGGATGGAGGTAATTTACAGGCTTTCAGCTTTGGCTTTATTGTTAGTCTAAGAAGCTTTTCGCTTCTATTTTTTATTTCCCATTACATGCATCTATTTCCAAATTAAACTTTCAGGCCATGTTGTTGATATACAAAGTCAAACGAAAAATATATATTTAAAGTCTTTAGAGTCTATATATATAAATATATATATATATATATATATATATATAAAATTTTGAGGACTTACTTTATTATGGATGAATTAATTTTGAGTTAAAATGTTTTAATATCAAACGTACACAAATTTATACAACATGTTAGCTTAACGACCCGTATATATGTGCAGTGTGCTCTACATATATCATCTGATACGTACAAAATTATTTAAATTAAGCAACAGGCGAGTGAGCCTAATATATACTACAATTATGAGACTTTAGTACTACACCTCTACAAATATATGTATGTATGTGAATATATGTATATGCATGTGAATAAATTAATATGCAAGCTAGAATCAAGAATGCTCAAAAGGGAGAATATATTGAACTGTCTACAACCTTAATTCATCATGACCACCTTCCATCCAACACACTCACAATAGATAGGGCTAACTAACTTTATACTAGTAAACTTCACATTCTTCCAAAATTTGAGAGAAGTGTTAAACTTTTTGCCTCTCCAGAAGCTTTATATATATCCAACTCTCGTCCCAGTTAGCTGAGGAAACTCAAGAAAAAGGCTTGATACTCACAAATATTTATTCCAAATATAAACAAAAGAGTTACACTGCCTGAAATATCAAAACATTAATCTCCTTCCCACAGTAAAAACATTGTAGTTAGAAGAAATTAAAAGAACACGTACAAAACGAGAAAATAAAATACATGCATGTACACTAACTAACAAACATTTTCATCATGTGATCTTGCGATTTTCTGGAGCATTGAACCACCAGTACCCCTCATCAGACAATAATCCATGCTCGATGGAACAAGAGGAGCTTGTGACTTTCCATAAGAGTTCAAACACAAAGCCTCGTCTTGAAACCCTCCTCGATATCCTCCTAATTGTGACGATGATGGCTTCAATTGTATATCAATCAGATCAACGTCGATGCATGGAATGCTATCGCTACAAGCTAGATGAATAGGCTGCACTGAATATGTCCCAATTATCTGCTCATATTTAACCCCAGATATTGCCACTGCTTGTGATTGATTCTTGCAAATATGCTTGTCACAGTAATACTGGTCAATCATTATAGGAACCTTCACATCTGAAACTTGAATATGGGAAAATGATATATTCTTCACTAATCCAATACCACCCTTTAAAAAACGAAAAAATGAATAATTAAATAGGATATTTATATCTTATTAATTAAGAATTAAGGTTATTAAAAAGAGAAGGACTTTGAAATCTTAATTTGATACCTGCCATGTCTTGATCCTTACGCCATAAAGAGTGTTGTGCATAAATATGCTGTCAACCGTGATATCTGAGACGCATGCAACACTTTTATCTTTCCCTAATCCTCCTATGCTGAGTGTGATTACACATAAATACGTAAGTTAAATGCTAGTAAAATTAAACAGGAAATTTAACTTTAATTTGGAACTAATTATACATACTAGGTGACTGTCAAGATTTATTACTGTACGTACCTTATACCATGTCCAGGGCCACAATTTATATGATGAATATGAACGTTGGAGCAGCCAGTTTGAATAGACACACAATCATCTCCTGTAATTTAAAGATAAAATAAGACAATGGAATTAGCGTGTATGTGTGTGTGTGTATATATTTATATATATAGTTTTAAAATATCATCTTATAAATTGAAAAGGAGTGAGTATATTGATATACTTGCTCAGTATGAAATGAAAGATCCGTGCACTTTTAGTACAATTGTAAAAATACATTTATACAACCTAATATTAATTTTCTTAATAGCAGATCTAAATAAATGTTAAAATATTTGTTAAAAAATGAAGTAGTAATCTCATTTTGGGATAGGGGAGTATTAGAAACAGCAGTCTAGGGTTTTAAACTATAGTTACTTAGAAAGTGTACTTGTGGTATCTTTTTTTTCCTCTGGCAGTCATGTATCGGAAAGTTAGTTCAAGTGACCGTTTATCGTTTTCTGAGAACATGATGACCCTAGGGCCACGTGTAAAGCACACGTGCAATGAAGTAGCTACTATATATACAATTTGGGTCCCAAACATTAATTAGTAAATGATGCTCATCTCTATTAATTTATTATAGTACGTTATTTACTAATAGCCACTAATAGTTCATGTGGCTATATATTAGTTAGCTAGAAATAAAGTTAATTTATTAGTACGTTATTTCATTAATTCTTACCGGACCCTATGTTGGAATGGTGGATTTCTACATCTTGGGTATTCTGCAGGTGAATGCCGTCGGTGTTTGGGCTGTTTTCTGGTGCAGATATGGTAATGTTGTTGATCTTCACCCCTCCAGAGTTGTCAAATTTCAGATGGCATAGAGGGCTATTTATGATGCTAATGTCGCGAATTGTCACATTGTAACTTTCATAAAATCTTAAAGCCTGTAATCAATATATATATATATATATATATATATATATATATCAGACAATAAATTATTATAAATAGGGTGCTTCTACACAGACCGGTTTATTGGACAGATGGTTTTTTTTTTTTTTGCTTGTGACTCCAAAAAATGTATAGTATTTATTCCAACAAGAATTTTTATAAAATATAGTGTTTTAGGTTGTAATTTGGATAAAAACACAAATATACGAGGTTATCTGATTTTGTATATACCGCTTTTTATTACACATAAAACACTATATTTTGTAAAAATTTCTGTTGAAATAAATATTATACATTTTTTGGAGTCGCAAGAAAAAAAAAAATTAAAAAAAATCCACTTGTCCAATAAACCGGTCCTATAAAGCTGTCCGGCAAGACTTATTGTTATAAGTAAGGGAATATTTTTCCACAAATGCAAATACTACAAAAGAAACTCTCTTACAGTTGGTTTCATATAAGGAATTTTGTGTTTGGATCGCTTCTGCAATATAAATACAAATAAAAAAAGTTATTATATAGTTGATATATATATTACCGTAACATTTTTTGAAGTTTGATGATAAAGTAGCCAAGTAGATTAACTAAAATTTTAACCTGAATGAAAGCCACTTGATCATCAGAGTCAACAGAAGTCCACCAGTTGGAGCCTTGGCCATCAACAGTACCGGTACCTTGGATGGTGAAATTTTGAATCCATTTGAAGTTTATCCATTGAAACAAGCTGGATTTTGGCCATGCGCCTACTTTTGGAGGAGCTAACAGATTCCCATTTATCTGTTTATTTTATTTATTTTTCCCACCGAACAATATTAGGTTTGTGTGCATGTAAAGGTGACCAAATTTGTAAAGGTGAACTAATTTATTATTATTTTTTATTTTTGTTTGTTTGGGGTTGGGGTTGGTGTTGGGGTTGGGGTACGCAAGAGATGGATCTAGAGAGAAACCTGAAAAAGCAGATGAGGCATACAGGGGCCTTTAAGTGTTATTGGTTTGATCAGAAACTTGAAATTTGATGGAATTTGTAGAGTAGCTCCTTGTACTTTACAGGCTGCTTTCCATGCCGCTATAAGAACCTGTTGATCGGTTAAATAAATATAATCATTATCACCGTACGTGTACGCGCTTATCTCTCTATCTTCGTTCATTCCAAGTACACACAAACAAACAGACAGAGTAACTCAAACAAACATATATACATATATCACAAACATACATACGTACGTATGTACGTACCTTGGAATCATCAGAAACTCCATCACCCTTTGCTCCAAAGGTCAAAACATTGAAAATAGTAGAAGTATTTCCATAATCAGGAAGTGGGGCTAGTGCAGGACTTGGAGCATGGTGGCCATTCCTCTGTTTTTGGTGCCTATGAGCTTTGCTCTTCTTGCTGTGATTCTTCCTAGCCTCCACCGAAAATGTGGTGAAAAAAATAACCACCAAAAGAAAAACGAGTTGAACTGATAAATTCCAGTTTTTCTTCATCTCTGTGAACTTACTTCGATCTCTTTTCAAATATTGTTTGTTTGAAGTACATATATATAATATATATGGAACTGAGAGAATTAATGTTCCAACTTCAAGTTAAGACTGGTATTAGGTGATATATACTACTGTGTGTATATATATATATATATATATATATATATATATATATAATATATATGTTTCAACTTTCAAGTATGGTTTGAAATCGACCGGGGAGTGACTGAGTTGGTTCCTGACTGTTTATATAGTTAGAATACTACATAAATGGACTTCAAGTTCTCGTTATCTGCCAAGGCGCCCTTATGTTTTTCAGATTATCATGTAAATTACGTAATTATCCTTGTTTTAACTTGAACTGTTTAATGTTATACTAGTAGTCTAGACTCTAGAGGTACTGCTATTTCCTACCGGTTTTTTCTTTTTCTTTTAGTACTTGTTACTAACAGCGGTAGACAGAGTGGGGAATGTAACATGCGCTGAGTAGTACCACTTTGTGTGGGTGTGGGATCAGGATATTCTGTATTTCAATTTGAAATAGATAATTTTTATTTAAAGGTATAAATTTAAAATTATTAGATTTAAAATCTAGAAGTTATCACTTCATTTAAAAGCTATCAACTTAATTCTAACCACCTTATTTAAAAGTTATTAACTTAACTCTAGTCGTTTTATTTAAAAGTCACTAACCTAATTCTAACAATTAGTTTAATATAACACTAATATATTATTATTAGCACGTTGTTATGTCCTTCATTGGTTTTTTAATAATTATTTTATATTCTATTTTTTCTTATTCTTTTTTGTGTGAAAGTTATATACCTATTTTGTCTAAATATTTAGTGAGTAGAGCTTTGTGATGAGAACTTTATCATGTTAAGGTTATAAAGGTCAAAAAAAGAAAGAAGAATAATATGTCAAAATTTTCTTATCATGTATTATAGTATATATTATTTTAAGATTGTATATAAAATATTAGAAAGGGTGAATGACGCTAAAAATCAATAAACTTTAAATTCTTAATATAAATTCTAAAATTAACAATAAGTAAATAAAAAAAGAGTAGGGTTATATATTATAAAAAATTTATGTCGAATTAATCGTATATCAAATACATAGCAAAAAAATCAACATATATATCATTTTTATAAAAATTTTTTATTAACATTGAGATTTTGGGAGTAATTAAGCAAATTAGGCTCAAATCAAAATAAGAAAAGGAAAGTGTTGGATTGAAAGTCCAAATAAAATAAGGAAAGGTTAAATATAGAACGTTGTGGGAGTGAAGTATTTTATTTATAGTTGAATTGAGCATTTGAGCCACAAACTAGAGTTTTCATAAATAAATAAATAAATAAAAAGAGTGGTCAGTTCGCATCCACTTAATTTCCTCTTAGTATGTAAGAGTGGAATATTATTTGTAATATAACATTAATAAACTATTTAAAATTATTTAAAGGTAATAATTAATTTATGTACCGCTCACAATTTTGAAGAATCATACTATAATTAATGATTGACTAATCAATTCATTATATTAATAGATAATTTCGGTAACCGGAGAATATTATTTACATCATGCATAAGCATAAGCTTAATTTATTTACTTTCTTTCTTTTGTTTCTAAATTTAGATTTTAATTTTAATTTTTCCTGCCACCTGTTTACATTTATAATAATAATAATAATAATAATAATAATATATTAGTGTTATATTAAATTAATGGCTAAAGTTAGATTAATGACTTTTAAATGATGTAATTATAGTTAGGTTAGTGACTTTTTAAATGAGCCGACTAAAGTTAGGTTAGTAAATTTTAAATGAAATAGTTAGAGTTAGATTAGTAATTTTTAAATAAAATGATAATTTCTAAACTTTAGATCTAATAATTTTAAATATGAAGCTTTAAATAAAGATTAAATTGAAATGCTTGATAGGTGGGTGTGGGTGTGGGTGTTGTGTGTCTAATGATTACAGTTTTTGCGTGCAAATTTTATTTTTATATTTTTTGAACGTAGGACCATAGTACAACTTTCACTAGCTTAGTTAGGTTCAAGGTTTGGTAGTATTTGTTTTTTTAATATTTTTTGGGAAATGAGTTTGAAGGAATTAGTTGTATAAATAAAGAAAAAAATATTTATTTATATATATACCTTTTTAGACATTACTTAATTAAGTAGCATAGTTATCCACCGTAATAATAATAATAATAAAACTAATCCTAATTCCCAAAAGTTATCCTTTTGAATAAACCATTACTATGGAGTATTTCTATTACAAAAGCCAATTGTTTTGTTTGATAAAATAGGAGGCTAAGTGGTTCAACTTTCTCCCCATAATTCCATCCACTCATATTTGAGTTCTTGTTTGAAAGCATAGTTGCCTGGCCCTCAATGATATCCTTTTTGCACTCTTTAAAAAACTTGTTTTCGTCCTATCAATTTTAAGGTTTTATATTTTATATTTTATATTTAAGCAGAAAGATAGAGATTTTATCAAACTTGAGTTAAACATACGCAAATCGAAATACTTTGTTTGTTTTCTTTTACAAGAGTTAAAATAGTAAAGTGATATTTCCACATAATTTTATAATATTTTCACATGAAAAGTGTCGCTGTAGATCTTTATAGCTGACGGTTTTCATGTGAAAATATCAATTTCCTCAAAGTACATGCATTCATTTCCTTAATTTTCTTTGAAAAAATATGATCGACTTTGTCTGGTATTTATATTAGTTAATGAAAGAGTCCAATGCACAAAAAGTAGTTTTTGTTTAACATTTATTTGGATATTTATATTTGATTACGAAATTTTTTATTTGATTAAATTTACATTGCATATTTTTATTCATGGTTCAATGGTTATAATTAATAAAAGGGTAAATTTGTAAAAGTGATACTTTTCTTTTCTTTGGAATTCAAAAGCGCAAAAAAATAAATTTTTAAAATTTTCTATTCTTTTTTATTAAAAACTCAGAAACAAACAAAAAAAAACTTTAAAAAAAAATTTCTATTCTAATTTAAGTTTTATATCATTTTCTTTTTGGTCCAAAACTCAGAAACAGAGCAAAAGAGTTCGGCCGAAATTAACGTACACACATATTTGATGATGAGATTTGAGATGTAGGGAGCAAAGAAGAGAGTTTGGTTATTAGTAGAAACTAGGTGGGCCAAATCTAGGAGTGGTACCTAAATCAAATGACACCTAAATTATTGTATTTTATAAAAATTTCAACTTTAATAAATCAAATTAATTATTTAATAATCAAAAATTAAAAATTAAAAATAAAAATTCTGACGGATCACTACTCAAGTCGGAACCTGTCGGTCCCCTAGACTTATTGCTTGAACTGAGAGTTGGTGACCTTCCCGAGTTACTAGGTTTTAAAAGCTCAGCAAAATACTTCTTGGACTAACTGCTTACACAATCTTCCTTTGGAGTAACAACCATATTCTAACTTCCCGCACTAAATTCCATTCCATTCCATTCCATTCCATCGTCTTCTTTATTCATATTTTCTTTTTGTCTGATTTAATTATTCTCACAAAATACTCTAACCCCTTTATTATTTATGAGAAAAAGATTTTGCAAAATATAAATTTTTCTCCCTTCTTTTTCCATTTACCTTCTCCACCAGAATGGATTGCCAACATTTGTTTTCAACTAGACTAGATTAAAAAAAATGAATAGCTAAAGTTTCTAGTAAGGAAGTTACATATAAAAATGGGAAACTGAGAGTCTCTTTCACGTAAAGATGAAACATATTCACATAAAGTGAGAGAGAGATTGATTATGTGAAAATATTAGTAGTAATTGTTTTTTATATGAAAATATCAGTTCTCGTAAAAATGTTGTTGTATTGATCAAAAATATCAATCTAAATTTGCGTCACCGACGACATGTCACATAACCAATGAATATTATTTAAAAATTTAACGATAATTTCTTAAAACAATATTATTTCAAGGGAATTCACGCAAAATTCTCATATAAATATATTTTTAATATTAAATAAAAAATACATTACTCTTTAATAATCTTGAAATTAGGGAATAGGAGTTTGAACTTTTAAAGAAGAGCCACTAGTAGATGTTGTTTAGGTGAAATCAACGTCAACGTCAATTAACAAGTTTCAGATATCATCATCAGTCAACACGTTGCCTCTTCAAACTTCCGCGAGCAATTCAAACTCCGAACATCTGTCATAATATTCTCTCCTAAACAACCCTCCTAAGGCTAACATCTTTTTCTTCATTCTCAAACTAATATTTAGTTGATTTCTGAATCTTAGCTTCCATTAATGGCTTTCCCTTTCTTAATTCTTCTCATAATTGTCGTCTGTTTCTTTGTAAACCAATCTCTCTCTGATCCGAGAGCCACAGAGGCAGCTCTAATATGTAGCAATACTACAGCAGCAGCTACTGATCGTCAAGTATTTGTAGCAAACTTTTTGGAAACCTTAGACACAATGACCCCACTAGTTTCCCGTCAAAGATACGGGGGTGTCATTAATGGGAGTGGCAATGCAACAGTGTATGCCTTTGGTGAGTGCATGAAAGATTTGTCCCAAAATGATTGTAATCTTTGTTTTGCCCAATGCAAAACCCAAATCCTTAGGTGCCTTCCGTTTCAGAGATTGGTTCGTGGGGGCACAATTTTTTATGATGGGTGTTATTTGAGGTATGATCATTATATGTTCTTTAATGAGAGTTTGAGTGCTGTTGATAGGACTGTGTGTGGGACTAATGATTTTGTTGGGAATCACAGTTTGTTTAGAGCTAGTGTTGTTGAGCTGGTGAAGAATTTGAGCCTGGAAGGGCCCAAGAATGATGGGTTTTTTGTGGGGTCTGTGAATAGGGGGAATTTATCGGTTTATGGATTGGCCCAGTGTTGGGAATTTGTAAATGGGAGTGCTTGTGAGAGGTGTTTGGCAAATTCAGTATCCAAGATTGGTTTATGTCCTCCTAAAGATGAAGGAAGGATTCTGAATTCTGGTTGTTATCTGAGGTATTCAACACAAAGGTTCTATAACAATTCAAGGGATGATGCATCTGTTGGAAATGGAGGTGACTTTAATTTTCTTGATTTTTTTGCCTTTTATCATTTTAGTTTATTGATGAATTATTATTTTATTGCTGTCATATGTTTTTAATTCTGCTTGGTATAGGGGCTGCTCTCAATGATGGAAGCCCTTCTCCTCAAATAGGAAAATTTTGAAGTGTAGTTAAGGATGATATGACCTGATGAGCACTTGAAATTCGATTCATATTTGATCTTTTGCTATGGTTCCTAATATATTTTAGCCATTAATGCTTTTTCATTAGCTTACTCAATATGAATCCAGTTTCCTGTAAGCAGATCAGTGCTGTTGCATTTTCAGCTCAACAATATATTATACTTTCAAGCATTTTAATAGGATAGTTGAAATGAACAACACCTTGAGCAACTTTTAGGACATATCTAAGTTTCACTCAATATTGTCGAGTGTAAAACTTATTTAAGTTCTATTCAACTTAATCAAACCTAAATTTTATTCTCTTCCTTAATGTTGCAAAAATATGCTTGAGTTTTTAATAATCATTTGTATATACGGGTTAGGAGGAAGGAGCCGTTTAGCTTTTATTCTGGCTGGAACTTGTGGTGGTGCCACTTTTGTGCTGTTTTTATCAACAATTATTTTCTTTGTGAGAAAGAAAATCGTGAAACAGAGAAGAGGTACCCAAGCATGAAAATTTTAAGATTTAAACATTCAATAATTTGATCTGTATAATTTAACTTAAATTTCTGTGTGCATCTTGTAGAAAAGAAGCAACTAGGTGCTTTGTTGGCAACTGTTAATAATTCCAAACTCAACTTCTCATATGAAACTCTAGAAAAGGCAACAAACTACTTTCATGATTCCAATAAGCTGGGTCAAGGAGGAGCTGGTACTGCTTACAAAGTAGGCTCTTTTCACCTTTTCCTCTCTAACAAGCAGAAAAAGAATTATCACAAGTATGTGCTTACTTAAGCCAATTTCTTTCTGTCAAACAGGGGATGTTACCAAGTGGTCAAGTTGTTGCTGTAAAGAGGCTCTTATTCAATACAAGACAGTGGGTGGATCACTTTTTCAATGAAGTTAATTTGATCAGTGACATTGATCACAAAAACCTAGTAAAGCTGTTCGGTTGCAGCATTACAGGCCCCGAAAGTCTTCTGGTTTACGAATATGTGCCGAATCAAAGCCTTCAGGATTACTTCTTTGGTAGTTCTCTCATCCTTTTCCAATATTGATTAATTTTTCTTTTCCCTCAAATAAATTAGTATTAAATTAATAACTAATTAGCAAGATAATCAATCTGATACAGCTAGAAAGAACCTTCATCTGCTTAGGTGGCAAGTGAGGTACAACATCATATTGGGTACAGCTGAGGGATTGGCCTATCTTCATGAGGAATCAAAGTTTAGGATCATTCACAGAGACATAAAGCTGAGCAATATACTTCTTGATGAGGATTGACACCAAAAATTGCTGATTTTGGGCTAGCTAGATTGTTTCCAGAAGATAAAAGTCATATCAGCACTGCCATTGCTTGGACACTGTAAGTTCCACACCTTCCTCGATAAATCTTGTAGCCCTTATATTTTTCCTCCTTCAGCTATCTGGTTCATATTGTTCTGAGTTTATTGGATCATAAAACCTTCAGTTCTCATTCGCACCAGCCCTAGTGCAAGTAATGTATTCTTGTGTTTAATTTCTCTCGTCAATAATTGATTGAAGGAGAAAATTGGTTGTGTTTATTTTTTACTTCTATGTGTTTCATTGTAGATTAGCTTGTTGGATTGTTTTTGGTGCTACATAGTGACAAACAGGTCTTCATTTTCCAACAAGTACACACGGTTCGCCTAATAAAGAATTCTTAAAAGGTTAATGTATACTGGGAAATACACTTTTGGAAGTCCATCTGGTTGTAATAGGAATGCACAAGAACAGACAAGATTTAGGTCAATAAACACAGTTACTTGTGAATGCCTGTTTGGGGGTGTAGGGATCCAAATTATTACTTCATTTTCCTCCATTATTTATGCTGTTCTTACTCAGCTTAAATGGTTGGACAGTGACTCGTATACTTATATTTTTATTTACTGATTTACATATTTAGTGGTTACATGGCTCCAGAGTATGTTGTTCGAGGCAAACTAACCGAGAAGGCGGACGTTTATAGTTTTGGTGTACTTGTCATTGAAGTTGTATGCGGAAAGAGGAACAATGCTTTCTCTGAGAACACATTTTCTATCATACAAATGGTACCTCTAGCTTATTGGTATATTCTTTTGAGTTTTCCAAGCCTTATAACTTGACTAAAATTTGATATTATTCTTTGTAAAGGTTTGGAACCTATATCAAACAGGGAGATCATGTGACACAGTTGATCGATCACTGGAGGGAAACTTCCAAAAAGAGGAGGCATCTAGATGTCTTCAAATAGGTTTACTTTGTGCGCAAGCATCTGCAGAACTGCGACCATCTATGTCAAATGTTGTGAAAATGCTTACTGGTAACCAAGATATTCCTCAGCCAACACAGCCACCGTTCCTCAATTCTAGTAGTGCTAGAAGCATTTCATTTAATCAACCACGTGCCAGCTACTCTCAGCCTGATTCTTACTCTCAGTCTTCGGGGAATAGTTTGACGGAGAGCTGGATTGAGCCAAGATGAACCATTTCCCATGGACTTTCTTGTATAAAAGTACCTAAAACATATAGTAGACTGTCCACATTGTGCTCATGTTTGTTTCCTCTTGAGCTATACAATCGGGAAGAAATCAACCACATTTGAAGCTGATCTTGTTTCAGAGCAACCCTTTTGGGATGATGGGTATCTCTTACCTTTATCAATTGATCACAAAAGCAACGCTATTTCAGCATTTCAACTTCCATGATCTGCAGTTGTAAGAGTTAGGATTCAGTGTTACTTAGCTATAGCTAGGTCTAGGTTTTGACTAAACTGAAAAGATTGTTGAAATGTATATCCCCCCCGTGTGTAAAGCTACTTATTTATTCTTTGACAATGAATGTGAATTTATGAGAGTAAGAAATTAATACTTTGTGGTTTTATATCCCTTGTTTATGCTGCTTTTTTAGATGCAATTCAAAATCTAGTTATTGAAATATAGATGAAGGAAGTAGATGTCATCAGTATGATGTTCTGTTTGCTACCAAAAAATATGAAATGTAAACTATTTTTATTTTATTTTTTGAATTGTCTTTGAGAACAAAGTAATAAAAATAAATAAAGAGAGAGAGAGAGAGAAATGAGTTGAAAATAGGAGGGAGTGGAAAACACACATTCATTGCTTCAGGCGAGCAGGGAAGACTTATTGACTGCTCTATTAACTTGTACTAGTATTTGAGTTGCAATTGGTGGAATGGAACATTTACTAGTCAATAGTAAGAAAGATTGAAACATTTAGGAAAGTAAAGAGAGTAACTGTTTTAGAGTTGTGCACAAGTATTATAAAATAATTATATATTATTAAATATAATATTAATTATCTATATTGTGACACGGTCCAAGTGCGAGATCAAATCGAAAAAGGAAGGAAATCCAAGTTTAAAAAAAGGTGATATTGTTTTGGGTGTAACTTTTAATCCTTTTAGAATTACGGGATCCATAATATATCAAAACGAAGCTAACAACGAGGCCTACAACAGAGGTCTGGAATCCAAAAGAGGCCCGGAAAGGGGCGTTTTGGCTCTCCGAAGTTTTCTAATTTTTAGTCATAGTTGTATATTTTGTAATTTCATTAGTTTTTTCATAATTAGGTTTCCCAGTTTGTAGCTTAGTTTTTATATGAAGTTTTGATGTAATTAGGGACAACTCTCATTATTATTATTTTGGTTTATGAAATACTTAGCTATTTAGTCAATTTATCCTTTATTTTGTGAATTCCTGTAATTGCAAAGTACATAGATTCAATTCGTGTGATGGTTTCTATCCTCTCTATTCATATTGTCCTTGTATTAAAAAAAAAGAGTTTTATTTATTGGTTAAAAAATAATGAGAACCAAAGTTATATTTAATACTTGGGTTAATATTGAAAACTAAGCAATCAATATTTAGTACTTGAAACTCAAACGACTTATATTACAAGATAAAAACTCCATTCATCCTTCAAATACATTGAAATGAAATTAGTGGGAGAGACTTAGAAGTCAAGTGGTAGGAAAATTATTGACCTAATCACTTGAGTTTAATGTGTTGTTTTGATTTTAAAGTAGCTCAAATACATTAATGATAAATTAATTAGACTAGTAGAATTGCAAAAAGTATTGCGCAAGACACAACTTTCACTGTTCATTCATCAATAAAATTTAGACCTTGTTATTATTAAGTCCACTGGAAAGCTAGATTAATTACAACTCAAAATCAAGATTCATTTTAAATTGACTTTAATACAGTATATTCTTTACCTCCACACATGCACTAGGTAGATTTTCAGTTCAAATTTAACTTCATGCACACAGAGTACCTACTATAGACAGACACTTATCATGTTGTCCGAACTAAAATAATGAGATATTTTCTTAATATTTTAATGTATGCTTATTTTCCATGTTTGCAATTTTTAAAAGAGAAGGATTTAAAAATGACCTTCAATTACTAAAAATATAATTATGCACTGCACATTTTATATAAAGATTTTATTTATAATATTGCAAAAGGCTACATGTCGATCATATTTCCTTTAATTAATATGAAATAATTGAAATATGAAAATAGAAATAGGGAAGAAAACAAAGTAGACATCTAAAAAAGGACAGAAAAGAATAGTGAGGTGCAGGGTAGAATGGTAATTCTAAGGAGGTAAAGAAGAATTTCCCAGCAATAGTCAAACGGCTGAACCGGGTATGTATGTATGTATGTATTCAAATGTCTCTTTCGTTTTTATATTATTTAATTCAAAACTTGTCTAGAAATTGGCCGATAAGTTTTTCCATCCCCTCCCCTCCTTCATATCATATTTGACTCCTCTAATTTCTAAATCTCTCTCTCTCTCTCTCTCTCTCTCTCTACTGTTTCTGTTTTATAAATTCATACAAAACATCTCTCTCTCAATTCACAGGAAACGAAAGGTACGCTTTACTCGTTCGGAATTTCTGGCGATCTAATGTAGGAAAGAGGTACGAATTCAGATCCCAGAGCTTGTTAATGGAGCTTTACACTGTTATTTACCAGTTTTTCTACAGATTTTTCTTGAATTTCTAGTTAAAATTGATTTGCGTACAGTTTTCTGTTTTTGATTCACCTAGTAACAAAAAATTCATTACTCTTTTTGGATTAAAATGAATTTCAAGTGTGAGAAGAGCTTTTGTCCGAAGCTTTATATAGACGATTGATTCTTTGCTCTTTCTCGTTTTTCTTTCCTTCTTATTCTTCCCCTCCTCCTCCTCTTCTGTAATTTGTGTTTAGCGGTTGCCAATTTTCCATACTGATAATTAATATTTTGAGGAAAATATACTCATCATAAAACTTCAATTTCATAAAACTAATAAGAAAAGTAACACTCGAGTCACATGACTCTGAGTAAGGCTTTTTCTGCAAATTTGTTTCTTGTTTTTCTTTGTATTAAGTTGTTGACTTCTTGGTGTTCTATGTATAATGTTAATATTATTACGGTTGTTTGTATATTAAACTATGAATTACAAATAGCATGTCAGTATAATTGTTATAGTAGTACTTGATCACACCACCTTTTGTTCATTTTTATTTATGGTTCGAGAAAAAATTGTCAAGTTTCCTAGATTTTTAAAGCATTTCTGAATCAAGTAAGATTTTTAATCATGTGTGCCTATGAGCCTAGCAGACTTACTGATTAGCCTCTTTTGAGCTGAGCAGGTAATAAATTCTTAATGTGTTATGTGTTGCAAGCAGAACAACAGAAAAAAGCTTAATACTCTTCAGCATATAATACTTGTTCTATGCGCATACTTTTGGTTATTTACCGAATAACTGAATACTATTTTGTGTTTCGGTTTTTTTTCTCGAAATAGTATAATTTTAATATTTGATTATTACCAAATAAATAATAGTTATAATTGAATGCTCACTCCTAACTACATTACTCTTCATTGTGTCATCAATTGAAGGATTTTATAGCAAATGAAAATAAGACGAATACTTCATGTTTGTTGTGACATAATTAGTTATTTGAGCATTATTTTTTATGTTAAACTTGGTCTTGAAAACTTTGATATTGCTCAAATAAAACCATTATATAAAATTATGTGGACGAGAGGTTTAGGGCTTTTATGTAAACTTTACCTTAATATATGTGTAGATAAAAGCTAATAAATTAAATAAGACTTCCATTATTTTTTATATATAAAAAATGAGTAATTCTCTGTTTTTATTCAAATCAGACAAAGTTTAAAATTATTCACAGACAATACTATATTCTGGATATTCCAAAGAGCCATCAAATGTCCGCTAGCTGCCATGGTAGTAGATGAGGTGGTGGGTCTTACACTTTTTTGAAATTTAATTGATGTAGACCTGTACTTAATATGTAGATCAATCAATGGGGAATTGGGGATTGAGGACTTTTTGTTCTGGATTAGTAATAGATTACTACTACATTCATCAATTCACAGCTGGCCCCATAAATGTTGAGAATTTCCTACCCCAGTATTATTGTCTTTAATGATTATTTGGTGCCTGATTCAATAATTTATTATGGTAAAAAATGTTTTCGAGGTATAAAAAGGTACTCCTACATTTTACTTTTCACTTTTTTTCACTCCAATATAATGTTAAAATGGAATCAAATTTATTTTACAATTAAAAAAATGATTAATAATGTGGACTGCATTTATCATTCATCAAACTCTCTCTATGATGCCAACAAATCTCTACAACGATTTAAGCTTCACTTGGCCCTGTAACTATTCCCAACACAATCCTTGTACGTACTGCATACTGGTCCAGGAATAAACCTCCTTAAGATTTCAAAGATGGAGGCCGTGAAAATTATTGCTTTCACACCCTAGTCCTACTTTTCCAAAAAAAAATCTCAAAATTAAATTGGATTTGCGGTAATGCGTGTTTATCCAAAATTAGTTGAATCCTTATCGTCACATTGAAGGTAGCCGGCCTAATTTGTCACAAACCCACATAATTATTGTAGGTTGGAGTAGGTCATTTGTTAATTATATCTGTGACAAGCCAGTTTATATCACAGAAAAATAACATGGTAGGCCCTCAAATTCCATCTTAAAACAGCAACAGAATCAAATTTTGAGCCACTGGAAGGAGTTCCAATTAATCCCAGAAAATGGAGAAAGCAGCCCAAACCCCAACTATCCTGCTTGTTCTGACAACAGCTCTACTATTACTTGATGGATCAGTGGGAGAGCCAAGAGCTAAAATGGTCCAAATTAAGTGTGGGCATACGCCCGAGAACAATGCGTCAATTTTTGTCCCAAATTTTGTGGCTACAATGGAAAATATTAGCGGCCAGATGCGGACTTCAGGTTTTGGAGTGGCAATTACTGGTTCAGGAGTTGACACTAATTATGGACTTGCTCAATGCTATGGCGATCTTTCTTTACTCGACTGTGTACTGTGCTATGCTGAGGCTCGAACTCTTCTTCCACAGTGTTTCCCTTATAATGGGGGTCGAATTTACCTTGATGGCTGCTTTATGAGATCTGAGAATTACAGCTTCATTGAGGAATACAAAGGACCCGATGATGGGGCCTTGTGTGGAAATACAACTCGAAAAAGTACTAAATTCCAAGAGGCAGCAAGGGCAGCTGTGTTGCAAGCAGTTTCAGATGCGACGAACAATCATAATGGCTTTGCGCGAGTCCAGATTACATCGCCTGGGAATGGGAATGACTCGGCGTATGTGCTGGCTAATTGTTGGAGGACATTGAACGCGAGCTCTTGTAGGGCGTGTTTGGAAAATGCATCTGCTTCAATATTGGGATGCTTGCCTTGGTCCGAGGGGCGAGCACTGAACACTGGGTGCTTCATGAGGTACTCTGACACCGACTTTCTTAATCCTAAACCGGGGGTGGAAGTTCAAAAGGTACTCAGAATTGTAATTTTGTCTTTACTATATTCGTTATCTAAGATTACTGACTCCTCAGCTCATTAGAATGAAAAAAAAATCTTTAAAAAAGTATCGTTACAAGAAGTTTGTTATTTATTTATGTCTTCAGCTCCAGTAACGGAACTTGCAGAGTTTAAAAAGAAGTGCTTTGAATTGGTCTGATCATATGCCTTTTCACATGTGCTTTTGCAGGAACAGTAATAGTGATTGTAGTTGTGACCATTAGTTCTGTGGTTGTTTTGGTAGTTGGGGTATTTATTGCAGTCTACATATGGAAGCACAGAGAAATACAAAAGAAGAGAAGAGGTATGAAGAGTTGTTGCATTTTATCTTAATTTACGTCTGGATGATTTTCAGATTTTGTATCCCAAGTAATATATAATAAGAATGCTGTTAGTAATATAATGAATCAAAAATTCGCAACAGGTATCAGGTAATATCTTCAGTATACCCTAGCTTAATGTTCACATCTTTAGAGGAAATGTTTGAAGTAAAAGTTTTGAAGCTTCCCATTAAATACAGTCCGATTCTGGTCTGAGATATTGAATAATGTGATCTTATACTGATGGATTTGGGTGTCTGTTCTTATTCTATATCGTTTTTAACTTCCTAGGTTCAAATGTTGTGAACAAATTGGTGAAGACCCTTCATGACAGTAGCTTGAATTTCAAATACTCCACAATTGAGAAAGCCACGGGCTCTTTTGATGATGCCAACAAGCTCGGGCAAGGAGGATTTGGAACAGTTTATAAGGTAGGGTATTCTCATTTCAGATCAAACAGATCATGTTAGTGATTGAACCAAGACCACATGTATAACACCAATATGAGGTTTCCCATAAATATGTGGGTGTATTTGTAAAAGTCTAAACTTAAAATGTACCTTTACTGCAGGGAGTTCTGGCAGATGGAAGAGAAATTGCTGTCAAGAGGCTTTTCTACAATAACAGACACAGAGCAGCGGACTTCTATAATGAAGTTAACATTATTAGCAGTGTTGAACATAAAAATCTTGTCAGGTTGTTAGGATGCAGTTGTTCGGGACCTGAAAGTCTTCTCGTATATGAATTTTTACCGAACAGGAGTCTTGATAGGTTCATCTTTGGTAAGTACCTAATTTCACATCATACTCTTATTTCTAAACTCACATAGATGGCAACCTGGCAAATGTTTTGAACGACCTGGAATATGTTAATATCTACTGCTAATAGATGCATACCGTATCAACTCAAGTTTGTTTCAGAGATTGAGATGAAATCATAACATATGTTCGCAAACTTGACAGATTCAAACAGAGGTAAAGCACTAAACTGGGAAAAGAGAGACGATATAATCATCGGAACTGCAGAAGGTTTAGTATACCTTCACCAGAACAACAAGATCCGAATCATTCATAGAGATATTAAAGCAAGTAACATCTTGTTGGATTCAAGACTCAGAGCGAAAATTGCTGATTTTGGATTGGCCAGGTCCTTCCAAGAAGACAAGAGTCACATTAGTACTGCCATTGCAGGAACATTGTGAGGATTCACTTTCTAAACCGCAACAAGTTATTTTATGATATGAGAGTTAACCAAATTTTAAATTAAGGCACAATTGAAGAACTTAATATTTGCTTATGTTACTAATTGTAGAGGATATATGGCACCAGAATACCTAGCCAATGGCCAGTTAACCGAAAAAGCAGATGTGTACAGCTTTGGGGTGCTCTTGTTAGAGATTGTTACAGGAAGGCTAAACAACAGGAGCAAAAGCTCAGAATACACGGACAGCCTTGTCACCATTGTAAGTTCAAGGACTTTCTTTACCGTGTGTAAATCAATCACCTGCCAAAAACTTTAAACTTATGCTGTTTATGATGTTGTCTTAAATGAAACAGGCATGGAAGCATTTCCAACAAGGGACTGTGGAAGAAATTCTTGACCCAAACCTACTGCTGCAAAATTACCACAACAGCAATGTAAAGAAAGAAGTTTTAAGGGTGGTACATATAGGACTTCTGTGCACCCAAGAGGCTCCATCACTAAGACCATCAATGTCCAAGGCACTACAAATGCTGGCAAAGAAGGATGAAGCCCTTCCTCCGCCAACTAATCCTCCTTTTATAGACGAAAAGACCATGGAACTTAATGACACAAGTGAGGATCCATTTTACCCTCAGAATGGTGCTAGTTCTGCTTCAATCGCCAATATTTCCCATAGTTCTTTCTACCCAAGGTGACACCTAATTTCCAGAATTTGGAAGGATCATGGACCAATATCTCACCAACTCGTTGATGTTCTAGCGAAAGAGCACAAGCATCAAAGGGTTGAACTACGTCTTCATTTGGCCCATCAACATTGGCAATCATAAATTTGATCAGAGACTGGCATTTGGTGCTTGGAAAGGAAATAAACATCGACTGATCCATTAGATACAAGGCCAATATATGGAGATGGAGGTGAATAAATATATGGCATAGTGAACACAATCTCTTGCAAGTATACAAAGAGCAAGAAAGTGTGCAACAATACCGTCATGTTGCTACTAATCCTATTACAAATTTTGGTTTCTTTGTAAATCTTTCTTACCTTAAGGCTTGAGCTTATTTGATTATATCACGTGATCAACTTCAACTTTATTTTTATTTTTTTAGATTCGTTCTCGGTGGCATTATAAGAAATGCTCACTATAAAATTCAGAAAATACCTTCTTCTAGAAAGACTATGGCCTCTAAAATTTATAACTTTAATTCTAGAAAAATAATGTTTGATCTCTTCAATCTTTATAAAGACAGTTCTATATTTCTATTGTACATATATTGCGATTCATTTGCATAATCTGGGGGCAATCACAGCATTACAGCAAGGCATAGGTGTACCCTGGCCTGGCACAATTCATAGACCTAGTAGCAGACAAGAGGGTTGTGCTGAATTCAAATCCAATCCTTTATTCTGTTAGAGAGCTCCTATACAGGTAGACCAGATCAGAAGAAAATCTTGCGTGTACTCTAAAATATATTCCCTCCAAACAAAGGGGTAAAATTGTCAGCAAACACCCACATGAAATGCACGCGATTGACTTATTTTGACCAATTTTAGTCAGAGGGACAGTTTTGCAAAAATTGAAATACTGGCTATAACATTGTAAAAATTGAAACATCAGCATCTATATTGCAATTCAACGTCAACATGAGGGGACAGTTTTATAATTTTCCCATAAATATATACACAAAGACAAGCTGAAACTCAATATGTTTTGCCAAGAAATGAATCAAATAAGTACTATTAAGAAAGTTTTACAACTACAGCAGAGAGTTAGGTTTCACACCTTTTCTCAAAAGCAACAATCAGAACAGGACCTTGGAACTCGTGGAAAATGTACTGCAAAAGGCAATGTTAGCCTAAACACCATTTACTACATTCGTGTGGCTACTAAGTTCCCCATGAGTCCTCCACCAATCTCAAAATATTTGGCAGTAGAAAATCCTGCTTCCAGACTAAGATCCTTTAATTGCTTCCCTGTATTAGAAGAAGCACACATGCAATTGTCAAAACAGAACTAATAAAGTGTACAGGAGAACCTTTTAGACATAATCAGAAAAAAAAAAAAAAAAAAAAACTTCCTTTCATTTACTAGCAACTTCAAAATTCAACTCTTTATAAGTTTCTAAAGACAATTGTAAAGAGAATCCATTTAGTCCATGAAGATTGATGCCATCACTAAAAATATATCACATAGTTGTCAAATCGTGAATTGTATCGTATATCAAAGACCCTCATATCGTGTTCATGTATCGTATCGTGATCGTATCATATGATATGGAAACGAAATGAAAAATATGATAATATATATTTAAACATATAAAACACACAATTTACTGGACAATCAAGCATATTAGCTTGACTATATATAAAAGTAGTCAAGTAAATATTATTATAGACTAAAAATAATTTTAAAGTTAGATAGTAGTCAAAATACTCTAAATTGATTTTATAGATATTATTTTAGTAATCTTAATAGAGTAACGAGAGAAAACGAAAAATTTAGATTCACTTTTTATCTATAAAACAAAAGAGAATGATTCAAATTAATAAGTGAAAATTTATGTACCTGCTTATACAAAGTGACATGAGAAAAAAAAAAGGCGACATTTTGAAGAAGATCTAAAAAGTGATTAAAGGCTCATCACAATATAGAATATGTTTATACTAAAAAATCTCTTCATTTGAAATGGTAGAAGACTTAAAAGTTTTGGTTTTACTCTTTTGGTTCTACAAAAAAACTTTTTCAAGTCGGTTGCTAAATTTAAAAAACATCGTGTATTATATCGTTTCGTAAGAATCATATCAAACCAATACTGAATCATAGGATACAGTGTCATTTTCAATTCACCCTGCGATACGTATCAAATTATCTACGTAACGTAAGATTCTAACAACTATGTCGCTAGATATAATATATTTATTTATCTTTGTTGATAACTAGTATTTCACTGGATATAATATGGAGTATAACAATATTGTTCTTTTGACAATGAAACAAATGGTCTAAGTTGTAGATTTCAGGAAATGCAGGTCATCAGTAAAGACAAGAAGTTGCATGTTTTGTGGGGAAACCCATGATAAACTAATAATTTGTCTTCAACAAATTAACCTTAAACTGATTTTAGAATTGCTTATCCATCAAAAGTTATGAGCATCCCTTGATCAACTAAAGATGGACTGCTACACTTTTGCATTAATAAGAACAAACCTGTCAAGTATTCCTGAATTGAGCTTTTTAAATATTTGTACTCCTCTGCGAGGCAATAACCAGTTGCAACAGGAACAACTACAGTATCAATCATCCATTCCTTGCATATTTTCCAAAAAATATAGTTAATGCTTGTAGAAATTGCTTTTTAAAACGGTATAGAGAAAACTATAATTGCAGGACTTGTTAAGTATTGTCGAATAGATCAGGCTATAACCAATTATATATGAGCAAAAGCTGTACATAACACACTGCATTCAAGTTTGAGACTTTGAGGTACTAAATAAAAGTGAAGCACTGAACTGAGAAGATGACATCACTGGGATAACAGTTAAGAGAAGAAAACAAACTCGCCCATTCTTATTATCAATTTGCAATATGTAAGAATTCATTGTTTTACAGAGAAGGGAGTGTTAAAATGTAAAATGTAAGGATTCACAGTCCTTTGCATACTACATGGCCATGCCGCCAAAATAAAACTAAATATCCCTGACAAAGCATACAACTCTCCATTGTACTGCACTCAACAAATGCTTTAAGAAAGTGAGGCTCTAAGAGGCCCAATTCCAACAAATTAGTAATTCTCTTGTCCCTTTTCTTACTAATTTACTTTTTTATTCTTGACCTACAGTTTTTAAAGTTAGTTTTGTTTATCCATCATGGATGTGTTCTGACTACCATTATATCAAAGCTACAAAGTAGACTTGGCAATGTCCAACATACCCATTCTAATTTCCAATCCAAGAAGGGAAAATTAAGAGGACTGAACAAACTACGAGGCTAGTATACCAGAATAGGCAGTTTAAGTCCACTGTGAACATGCTGTTACTATCTGCATTGCATTTTTGTTAGAAGTAAAATTTACGCCATGGGTAAATGAAGAGAGCCTAAAATTACCAAATTAACTTAAGACTCCAGTTTAAATGGCACTAAGGGGGTGTTTGTTTAGAGCTGAATGAAGCTGAATCTGAATGGCTGAATCGGTCAGTGCGTTTGTTTTGGTATGAATGGCTAAATCGATAAGATAGACGAGCTAAATGGCTAAGTCAGATTTTTTTAGCTAAATGAGCAGCTGAATGAAGTTAAAAAAATTTTAAAAAATTAACAAAAAAAAAAATATTAACTACTATATTAAGTAATATTAAATAAATTTACAACAATTTTGAATTTTTTCAGAGGAATAAAATAATAAAGTTTTGTCATTCAGATGTTTCAGACATGTCAATTATCAAACAACTTTTTTCATTCAGATTCAGATTCACCTTATTCAGATTCAGATTTATTCAGTTTTTATCAAACACCCCTAAGTGGCATTTGGCAAATCAACAGAATACACTTGTAACTAGTACCTGAATTGAAGCACTGAACGGATCAGTGCTTTTATTAAAATCAAGGACGGATACTTTTGAACCTGGTTTTAGAACTCGATATATCTCCTCCATAGCTTTAAGTCTATCCACTACATTTCGCAATCCATAGCCAATAGTAATGGCATCAAAGTAAGAGTCAGAAAATGGTAAATCAAGGGCGTTGCCTTCCACCCACCTATGATGCACCATATGACATTAATCAGGTGAAGAGCGGTAACAGATAGCTTACAGTCCACATGTATAACACAAGCTTAATATAGTCAACAATTAAACTCATTAAACGACAAATTTACCAATGCTCACTTAATATTCATGTAGCAAGCCTTTGAGCGTAACTTCTGCCGGGATGAAGCAATCAGTAATTGCTCCTTGGAAAAATCAAGGCCAAGGACCTACAAATTGTTACCACACAGAAAAGTTATGACAATCACTAGAAATATACATAATACACTAAATCATAGCGCATTTAGGATTTAGAGTTCCAATTAAGAGATACAAATTGTAAGATTAGAGAAGAAAAATCAAACCTTGCCGTTGGATCCTACTTTGTCAGATAAGAGAAAGGCTAAATCCCCGCTTCCACAACATAAATCCAACACAGTATCTCCTGCTTTTGCTCTATGCAAAAAAATAAAAATATGCAAAGCCAAATTTTAATACAACATACAAAAATCTAACTGTATAAAACTAGTATAACATTGATGAAGAAAATGGAAATTTAAAAAATTACCCACTCCAAGAAACAGCCATTCTTTTCCATATTCGGTGTTGCCCCAAACTTAACAAATCATTCAGCTGTTAAAACGCACTCAGACATCAATTCAATTCATGAGAGAGAAAGAAAGAATTCAAAAAATGAGCGTGGCAAGTGAGATTGGGAATGCAGACGTTATCATAGACAGGGGCGATGCGATTAAATAGCGCCTGCCGGTCGTCAGCACATCGAACCGGCCGGAGTCTGGAGCTGGACCGGGATAAGGGGAGATCTTGTCCGGCTAACGTGCTAAAAGCGTGGTAAAGTGCAAAAGCCATTCTTGCATCGTATCGTTATCCTTATCAGCTATTGAATGGTTTTTAATACGCATGCTATTCATATTTACACATTATTAGGAGAATTAAAGACATACCTCTTAATGCGTGATTAAGTCTTTGATGCGGAAAACCTCCTGCCGTTCCTTTAACCCAACAGCGTTTTCGAACTACGTTCGAGAATGGAGTACTGTGAAATCCACGTTCATATTAATGAACTGCAATTGACCTTATCAATTGGGAACTTAATTAATGTAACTGGGTCGGACCCTCCATGAGTGACCCATTTGGATACCCAAGATCCAACATCTCCCACTCGCCCATGGCGGGGACGATGAATCCTTATATCTGCCAAAAACAGCTCAAACCAAAACATGTAAAACCCCTTACTGCCGAACCGTGCAACCACTGAGTTCACCTGCAATGCGAGAGCTCTATATCAAACCTGTTAGGGCCAATATAGAGACATCTACCCTTTCAAAGAAATAACACGGGAGCTCTCACGTCGAATTTAATTAGTTCACATAGAGGCTACAACCCATAAACTCAGAGTACCCCAGACACATTTAATTTTCACTAGGTTAAGTATCTCTAACCCCTCGAAAAGCCTTACTTAACCACCTTTGGGCCCCAAGTCCATTTCAGATCTCACTTATTACTATATCGCTATCAAAACGCTTATAGTTGTTAAATACGATAAGTGCGAACGAGGTGAAATCAAATTGTCTTCCCTTTGCCCTAATACTACTAAAAAATGAATCAACTGCTTTCCCAGAATCGGTCCTTATAGTCTCATCAATCCTAACCTTAGGAATCGAAACCAAAGTAGCAACATTAATCTATGTCTTTGCAGTATAGTAAAAGATCACAAAGAGCACTTGACGTAGGAACAAAACTTGTCCTACAAGACTCACACGGTGAGGAAGCGGGGATTCATTCTCTCACCTCTTTTACATGGTCGCTAAGCACATGTAACTCGCTCACAACATGTTATTCTATAGCCTTATTATGCGGACCTTAGAACATTTCAAATTGCTCGCTTATCTAAGCGCCCATATTTGAAACTTCGCATCCGGTTATCATATTACGACGACAATCTCATCTACGTGAGCATATATAAATACGGTCGTGTGCATTTGGATCTTAGTTCGATCGCTTTCATTAAAGTGCTTAACTCGAATTTTTTCAGTTGTTCATTTATCTAAGCGCCAAACCTAAAATTTCGTGTCCTATTATCGATCTGAAGTTAATATAGATGGTGGGGCATACTATATTTGGTTAATCCAAGTTAACCTCATCTTGGCTCATGCCAAGGCGACATCATGTTCATTTTGCTCACTATTAAGCGCCCGATTGATTCTTTATCAAAAGCATCAATAGCTCATTACTCAAAGTGTCAATAAATGAATTGTCTCAACCTTGCTACGCTTTTGAAAGCGCCAAGGGTGATTGCTCGTGTGAGTGAGCCAATCAACCCGTTGACATATATTTAATGTGTGCATATCCAATATGCATAATAAACTGTGTGAACATATAAAATTTATCATATGCGTTAAAATAACCAAACACAAGTGGGAATAAATGAAACTCGCATAAATGATAAATATCTCGAAATAACAATGAATATCTCTAATACAAGCCAAATAATGAGTAATATGCAAGGAAATAATAGAAAGTACATCAAATCCTACGAAGCCCTAACGAACTAACATACCTACAAAAGGCATCTTTAGGGATCGGCTTCATCGAAAGGATCATTACCATAAGACCAATGGACATGTACTCGATATCACCTCATTATTTGCTATGATATCTCTGATGAAGTTCATCTTCAAGTCGATGTGCTTTGTCCTGCCATGATACTTGGGGTCCTTAGTGTAATCTAGGGCATAGCTTTATCAAGATGCTGATCGCGGGATCTCGAAGCATGAGAGGCGACACCAAGATCCTCGAAGAATCTCCACGACCCATATGGCTCTCGACAATACCGACGTCAAGCCACAAACTCGACTCCATCGTAGAAAAGAGCAACGCAAGTCTGTTTTCTTGCTACACCAAGTGATGGCACCACCGTGTAACAAGATTGCATATCCTAAGGTCGACTTACGCATCCCCGGTTACTTCCCCAACCCGCATCGGAGTAACGAATTAATCGCAGTCCGGGTCCTCCATAAAGATAACATGTAGTCCAAAGTACCTTTCAAATATCGCAATCCTCTTGATCGCTTGCCTTCGATGAGCAATCCTGGGTTTGACCGATGCGTATCGAGATAACCGAAGCGCCTATATGCTATATCGGTAGATACACACAAGGCTTTCCTATAGCATTGGCACCACGGATAATGGGACATCTTCTTAATTTCCTCGGGAAGTAGGGCATTGTTAGGGTCGATGGCGTTCTTTAGAGATATGAGTGTACATGGGTTTGCGGTTGTTCATCAAGAATTGCTTCGAGAACATTCTTAAGGTAAGTCTCTTGAGACAAACCAAGAAGCTTTCTTGGCGATCTCTAAAGATCTTAACTCTGAGAACATAAGTTGCTTCCCCCATGTCCTTCATCTCAAAGTTAGAGGACAACCACCCTTTGGTGGCGACAATCATCTCCTTATCGTTCTCAGCTAGAAGGATGTCATCGACATACATAGATAAGATAAGGAATTTATCTTTGGACCGTTTGATATATACATAATGGTCTTCCTCGATCATCGTAAACCCATCACTAATGACGGCTCGATGGAATCTCAGATACCATTATCCGGGCGCTTTTTTCAAACCATAGATAGAAACGTTTGAGCTTGCATACTTTCTTATTTCTTGTCCTTCCACGACGAAACCCTCTGGCTGATCCATGTATATCTCCTCAGCTAAATCTCCATTGAGAAAAGCTGTCTTAACGTCCATTTGATATAACTCCAAATCTAAATGCGCGACAATCGCTAGGATGAAGCGAATTAAGGCAAACCTCACTTCTTGGTGAAAAGGTTTCCTCGTAATCAATTCCTCTTCTTTGGGTGTAGCCCTTGGCTACAAGGCGAGCTTTAGACCTTTCAATGGAACCATCCGCCTTGCGTTTGACTTTAAGAACCCATTTATTCCCAATAGCCTTTCGCCTTGGTGGAAGGTCAACCAAGTCCCAGACTTGATTAGTCCTCATGGACTCCATCTCTTCTTCCATTGCAATCATCCACTTATCTTTCATAGCAGATGATAGAGCATCTCGATAAGATCGAGGTTCTTCATCGTCTTACGCATCAGCTACAAAGGCATTCCCCTCAATCTCAAAAGGACGACGTGGAATGTTACCCCTTTGACTTCTACGCATTTGAGGAATACGAGACTCTTCATTTGATGGATGAGAACTGCTCGAAGGCATGTCACTCCCACTTTCTACAGGAGCCTAAGGAATAACCTCTTCAGCTTTTACTGTATGAGTTGGGGCGCCTAAATCTTCTTCCATCTCATAAAGGTTCATCTCCTTGTTCACATCACCTCTATTAGGGAAATCCATCTCAAAGAAATCCGTATCTCGTGACTCTATCTCAGATACAGTCCCATCAGGTTGCTCTCCTACAAACACATAGCCTTTGGAGTGTTGAATATTTTACAAAAATACACTTCTTACCCTCGGGCCTAACTTCCCATGTCTTGATGAGAAGTGTTGTGCACGTAAGTCTGCGATCCCCATGGCGCATTCCGCCTGATTCGGACTTCTGCACGGTCCACATTTCATATGGGGTGGATCAATCGATTTTGAAGGCACACGATTAAGTATGTATGTCATGATCAACAATGCATCACCCCAATAAGAGATAGGCAAATTTGTTTGCGCCATCATAGACCTAACCATGTCTAATAATGTTCGGTTCCTCCTCTCCGCCACACCGTTTTGTTGCGGAGTTCTTGGGATTGTTAGTTGCCTGATTATCCCTTTTTTCTCATAAAGTTCTTTAAACTGATCGGACAGATACTCGCGGCCTCGGTCAGTTCGAAGTGCCTTAACACTTTTATCTAACTGATTCTCGACCTCAATCAAATAACGTCTAAAGCAATCTAATGCTTCAGACTTATGTGAGATCAAGAAAGTGTACCTGAAGCGCGTATAGTCATCTATCATTGTGAGAAAGTAGGAACGTCCATGCCTTTCTTTTACATTCATAGGGCCACATATATCTGAGTGAATAAGTTGCAATGGTGTTTACGCATACTAATAACGCTTTTACCGAATGGTTTTCTAGTTGATTTCCATGCCAAAAAATGTTCACATGTGGGTAGATTGACCTTAGCGAGTGGGCTTAAAAGACCTGCTCGAGCTAACCTAGCCATTCTATCTTGTCCAATATGGCCTAATCTAGCATGCCATTGAATTGAACCAACATGATCATTTTCAACAAGTAAGGAATAATAGTCACTACTATAACTGCTAGAATCAATAGTATCCAAAATCATAAAACCATTCATCATAAAACCATGTCAAAAAACATTCGTCCCATGCGAAAGTATTACAGAATTGTTCTAAAAACTAACAGAATAGCCTAAACGAAGTACTGGTAAAACATAAAATAAATTATGTCGGACATCCGGCACATAAAGTACATCATAAAGGATCAATGCTGAGCATCCTCGCATTTCCAGTTTGTAAGTGTCAATGCCTAGCACGTCCACACTGGAATCGTTCCCTATGAATACTTTTCTGCCAGCCGGAACTCGGAGGTATTCCACGTATCCACTCTGATCTCTAGCTATGTGGTCCGTTGCTCCGGAGTCTATTATCCACATATGGAGAGAATGAGCAACGAATGCAGTGGAAGACACTAAACACATAGCTTGATTAAGACAAGTGAGTACCTGCTTCGGCTCAGTGCACTCACGAGCGAAGTGTCCTGCCGTGCCACAGTTGCAACATATCAACTTGGCCTTGTCCTTCTTGCCAAAACTACGTTTACTTCTATTCTTCTTAGAAGTACCAGCCTCTGCTACCTTCTGAGGCGCATTAGCATTGGCAATATCTATTAGTTGAGCCTTTAGGCGTTCATTCTCTTAATGTTCGGTCTTTAAACTCTCAACCTCTAAACTGTCAACTTTCTGTTACCAAGGTGATGAAAAATATCTTCCAAAGATTTAATAGTTTCATCTTGAGCTATGTTAATCTTGAGATTAATCCATTGATGGGAAATGAATCGAATCATTTGCCTCAATTTCTTTGCTCATCCGACAAAGGGTTGCCAGCAGACTCTAACGCTTCAATCATATTCGACATAACTTTGAAGATGTTCTCTAAATGTGTGTTCATCTTTCTTTGTATAACTATCGAATTTGGTAGTTAAGAGATGTAACCTAGCTATGTCCAGCTTTCTTTTTGAAGAAAAGGAAGAGGAGAATCTTATTAGAGATATTCAATAGTTCACCACAAGATATAAATCATCTTTGTCGTATGAACCAAATTAACATAAAAATAATGAGACATAAATATAGAAGGAGACTTCGCATGAGCTTAGGAATCACAATCCGTATAAATGTCTAATTATTTAAATTTAATTTTTCAACAAGACAAGACGATATAATTTAGGGAATAATTTAATTAAATTACTACAACCTAAATCACTCCCACTAGGAACAGGGGTATACATGTAATTATAGCATCATAATTTAATTCCAAGCACCAACAATTAATATCCCAAAATATTAACAAATGGAATTAAATAATAGGCATTATTACTCGATTAATATACCAAGTATGTTATAAAAACATTAAAATGCATCCAAAAATTCTCACCAATAAATTAACATTATAAAACATTACTTGTAATTTTACGGAATTTATTTTGATAATTTTGCTAATTATCACAATTAATTAATCATGCGTAAAAAGATGAAAATTAACCAAAGATATCCAAATCATTAATTTCCTCCAAAAAATTTTATAACGATAGATTTATCATCATAAAAGCATAACTGTAATTTTACGGAATTTTCTCGGTAATCATGCTAATTATCATAATTAATAAACCATTGCACAATTAATTGGAAATTATCCAAAACTATACAATACAGTTATTTTCCATCTAAAAATTCATAACAAAGAACTTAGCATCATAATATAGTCAACGATATTTCTTTGGAATTTTGTGATATATTTTCTAATTTTCATAATTAATAAGCCATTAATTAATAGGTAGAAAATTAACCACAAATATCCAAAATCAACATTTCCAAATTCCAATTATAATAATTAATTATATGCCAATAATTAATTTCTACTAATTTTTCGAATTTAAAAGTCATCATTATTATTTTTTTTAAATTAATTTCCATGTTAAAAACAATTACTAAATCATTTTCTCTGAAATTAAATATAAAATTCATCAAAATGGGTCGATCATGTCACCAAGCAGTCGACGATACGCGGGTTGGGCACGCAGGTCGGGCGCGTGCATCATCTTCAACCTCCAGACACCAGAATGTACAGAAATGTCATTTCGCGACAAAAACTTTGAGAAGCCATATCTCACTCTATATAACTCCGATTTAGGCCCATAATATATCGTTGGAAAGCTTACAACGAGTACTATGTATACATACAAAAATCAACCGAATCGGACAATCACAGAAAAAGTTATGGCAGTTCAAAGAAGGCTGTTTGCAAACTAGGGTTTCAAATTAATTTTAAATTAATTATCCAATTAAACCCAAATTATGCAGATCATATACACTATGTTTAGACTACAATATACTGCAATATTAGCCCCTAACATTTAGTGTATCTAAATTTACCATTAATGATGTTTTCAAACTTTTTAAACATACAATCATGGCATACATGGGATCGTTAAACCTTGCTCTGATACCACCAATGAAGGGTTTTTAATACGCATGATATTCATATTTACACATTATTAGGATAATCAAAGGCATACCTCTTGATGCGTGATTAAGTCTTTGATGCGAAAAATCTCCTGCCGTTCCTTTAACCCAACAGCGTCTCCGAACTACGTTCGAGAACGGAGCACTAATTCACAGTACGTAACAATTAGGGTTTTGGTCTCGATATTAGAAGCTCTGTATCTTTGGCCAACTCAATAATATTGCGCACATCTTGATCGACTGAGGGATGTGGGTATTTAATACGTGAGTGGTTAAACCACTCCCCAACACGTCTTCCACGTTCAGTTAATCCACGTTCACATTAATAAACTGCAATTGACCTTGTCAATTGAGAACTTAATTAATGTAACTGGATCGGATCCTCCATGGATGATCCATTTGGATACCCAAGATCCAACAGCTATAATAACGGTATCCTTACTAATAAGCACCTTAGAATTGCTGGCTGTTTAGTGCTCCTCTTGCAATTATGTTAAACAATCACAATTTTTAAACAATTTAAGACACAGCTATATTTCATTGCAAAAATTATATTATTTAGGAGATGTCTATTAATTTTAATTTGTTTTCAAATTTTGATTTTAAACTATTAATCTACCAATTATAAATCACTTAATAGTTTTAAAATTATAATTTCAAGAATTATAATCTTTACAAATAAATATAACCATAGGCGAAGAGAATCACAATTTTTTACTATAAAATAATTGATATTCTTACCAAATATTCTGTTTCTTCCATAACCTAAAATACAAGTGAAGTGAGGACTAAATATGTTGTTTAGTAAAATTTATTAGTATAAAAAATAAAAGTATTTATTATTTTATGTAATTTTATGGAGTTATTAAGAATAAAAAAAATTTCCATATATATATATATATATATATATATATATGTACACAGAGAGAGCAGAGAGCGTATCATTTTACTCATCTTTTAAGCACAGCACAAAGAGCGGATTGTGAAAGTTTTTTATTTAAGTTTTTGTTTAAATAATTGTGTCTTAATATGATTTATAGAATTCTTTCAATAATGGTAGCATATAGAAATTAATAAGTAAGAATATTTTTAAATGACGGAGGAATTAAAACAAATACCTTACGGCTAAAGTATTATTTTACTTGTTCTAATTTAATTCCTCTATTATCATCTTATCTTGTTTGTTTTAACTAATCTTGTAACTCTTTTTTTTCTTTCTTAGAATAATAAAATAGAGGAAGGAGAGAAGAAAAAAATGAGTATGGTTGTGATTTTAATCTCAAAATTAATAGTACTATTTTTTTAAATATATCTCAAGTTAAATGAGAAAATTGTTGATAAAATAAAAAGAAAACAAATAAATTTGGACAAACAAAAAAGAGAGATTAAGAGAAATAAAATTCGAGGGAGGGAGGGAGTATTTTCAGTCCCCTAGCATTACCCTCAATTATTATTTTCGATTCTCTGGCCGACAAAGCCTATAATAGGCCTACACTATGCTTCTCAGAATTTAAAAGGCCCATATAGAGTAACACCCAATAGGGATGAAAAGTCCAACTGGCCCGGCCTGCAATCAGCATTTCAGGATGATCTTCGTTTTTTCGGTGTAGAAATCCACTCAAGGCCATCAATTACTAGCCAGTTTTTTCATTATGTCATTTCCTATATTTCTTTTTTCCTTTTTTGTTTGGGTTAATAAATCTATTATCTGTCTATATATACATATTATATATATATATATAGAGAGAGAGAGTCAACTGTATTTGCGGACAGGGGCAGATCTATATATACGGGACAGTATAGACAATTGTCTTTATTGAATTTTTTTATAGATATAGGGATAGAGTAGATATGTAAATTAATAAATTTAAGTGAGTTTGTAACACCTCAGTCCCACATCGAAAGATAAAGAAAAAATTTGTCTGTGTATAAAGAAATAAGTTACTACCAATAGTATCTTCAAGTCGTGACCTTTTGAGTGAGTATGTAATGGACTACGATGACCCAATAAGATACTATTGGGCCAATTATTTAAGGCCTTCTTTAAATGGATTTGATTGGATTCAGATTTGGGATTTGTGATTTGGAATTTGACCCGAAATTTGTTACGGACTCGAGATTTGATTCAGGTTGTTTCATATGATATCAGAGTCGGTATTATTGTGTTTTCATTCTAACCTCCATATCCTTAATTATAGGCATCCATCACTTTTATTTTGGCCTACATAGCCTTAATTTTGGGCCTCCATGACCTTAATTATAGGTCTTCATAACTTTGATTTTGGCATTCATGACTTTAACTCTAGGCTCCATGGCTTAATTCTTGTCGTTTATGTCGTTAATTCTCGGTCTCCACGGCCTTAATTTTGGGCTTTAATTCCTCGACTCCTGGCCTTCATGACCTTGATTTTGGGCCTCAAGTACCTTAATTCTGGACTTCAAGACCTTAATTCTAGGCCTTCTTGGCCTTTATTATAGGGATTCAAGACCTTAATTATGTCTTCGAACAGCTTCTCCACTTACATCTTGTCTTTCTTCTGCAAAACTCGTCTTCTTTTGTATTATGGGTCTCTTTTTGGGTATACACATATGAATGAAATTGGGACTAGTTCCTTTGCAAATTTTCCTATTTGTTGTTTATCCTATTGCCTCACATATGAAGAATCAATAGGAAAAACTTGCCCCCAATCACTTTTTGATTACCCTTGACTTCTCTTTTGATCTTTTGCCTCCTCGTGGGTATTGGTATAATCAACTTGTCTCGAGCTGCTTTGATATTATTCTGATCTTTGGGGTTGTCTAGGACCCTTTTTCAAGATTTTGCAGATGCTCCTAAAGATTGTTTATATTTTCTCTCAATTGGTGAATTACATTATCATCTACCCTTGAGCGATCAAGCCTATGGGAGCTATTTATTCTGTCATGTTGAAGACTATTTTGAATTCATCTACGCAAATCTAGATCACCACGATTCTGATTGATTTGAGATCGAAGGTCAACCTGAAGTGGCCGTTGGGAGCGCTCCGTGTATAGTCGATCCACTATGAATACGGATGGATTCTTCATGGATATAAGGTGGAGGATGATAATGAAATGGTTGTGGAACATGAACTGAGTTTTGTCTCTTCTTCTGGATTGTTTGGAGGTAGCGGATGTGAAAGATTTCAATTTTGTGCTGAAACACGAGTATTTACTATGTTGTTTCACTCAATTATAAGAAGCAGATTACTTTTTGATTAGGTTTCCACATACAACGTCATTTGATATGTCAATCAACAGCCTGAAACTAGGATTTCAGTCAACTCATGAACTTTGACTTTGACCTCCTTAATTGATGTCGTTGGATTATTACCTACAAAAAGTTCATCGGAGTTGGGGAGGCTCCAAGAGTACTTTTCGATATTGAAGTCAGAACACTGATATGAAAGGAGAGGATTATTTTAGGGGTCAGAATTGTGTACCTTGAATGTGCTAAAATAACTCTTATTTATAGCACGAGAGTCCTCTCCTTATGAAGTTAGAAATTATATTCCTATATAGTTTTAGAAACCCTTCCAAGTTACCAATCCTTAATTGAATAATTTTTTTTGAGAATTCGATTAATTATTGAATATAATATATTTTTAAACCAGTCGATGAATAAAATTATTATATAATTAGATTCTAAAAATAACACTGGACACTTTGCATTAGTAGGTAATTTTACCCACATCATGAAAGCCATTCTTGGAAGATTGGGCAATGCAAGTCTATCAAACTAAATATATCTAATAGAAAGATTTATTTTTATTTATTTGGAAACACTCGGATGAAATGGATAAAATTGAAGGGATGTACAAGCAGCTACATGAACAATGGTCTTAATATTTAAGAAAAGTAGGCATTAATGTCGGTAAAGGTAAGAAATCATAATAATATACTAAGCATAGCCAACAATAATCATCAAATTACATTCGACAATTTGCATCCACCTCACGAGTCATCAGTGTAATAATGTCCAGAAAGACTATCCATAACAGCTAATTGCATATCCTCCGACGGTTTCCAGTGACGCTTTCGTTGATTAATAAACCAATTGTTAATTTGCTTCTGGTCTAGACCCGTTGATTCAGCCAACAAATTTTTATCAGCTTCCTGGATGGATTACAACAATATCCAAGTTTAATTTTACAATATCCTTGATTAATAATAATAATATCTAAATTAAACAGTTGGGTTGTGATTGATTTATAAGACTTACTGTGGGATAAGGCCACTTGTAGTGCACATTCCACCACTCGAGTAATGTTTGCCTGGCCTCTTTAGGTAGCTTCCCTTTCTTCTTCTTCTTGGAGAATTCCAGCTTCAGTGTACTTATGTGACTACCAAACTTGCGTAAAAGCCTGTCTTTAAGTTCCAGGTCTTCACTCCTCGTTTGCGCATCCATCTCTCCTCCACTAAATTCCTCATCCGATGAGACAACACTTGCATCTACAATAAATCCAAAGAAGCAAGCAAGCAAGCTAGATTATACATACATACAAACCCCGCCAAGTGTTTCTTTCTAGCTAGGAATTAGGATCATCATCAGAAAGCAAATTATACTATTTTAATAAATAAATAAAAAGGTTAAGATCAGCTAGTCTTCTTTTTTTATTGGGTCGCTATCTTAGTTGTTGTTGATTTCATTAATTTTTAATTTAGTATAAACTCAAACAAAGAAATAAATATTAGAATCTGTATATTAATAATTTAGGTAAACAATGGGTGGTGGCAATAATTAATATCTCCGGTAGAACTTTTCAGAATTCAATATTCCAGCGACTGACGGATCGAGTAGAGACGGTACGGCCACCAAACAGAGTATCAAAGTCGCAGTGAGAGATAACCACACTCCCCCCCTCACCACACCACTGACCACACAGACCATGTCTTCCAAGATGATAACCACTTTACATGCTACTATCCTCCGTGTGGCCTTCCCTACCCCTCACAATTCCCAATATCAACTTTACAAAATAGGAGTACTATTTTTAATATTATAAACATTACCCAACCCTGACCGACCTGTACACAGGCTAGGCTATTGAAAATATTTTTAACAAAATAAAATGCATTCCATTTGGCAACTTTATTCTCATATATTTGCCAAATATATTCTTAATTAGTATATAAGATCGTCATTAGAAACGTATACGTCTAACGTAAAGAGAATACTCGCAAGCACTCGTGCAAAGTTTAAAACATAAGATTTAACTCATTTAATCTAGTATTCTTGGTCTATTCTCTTTTGTTACACAAAAAGAATCTCATCTAATCTTTTATTCAATTTATTTAAAATAAATTAAAAATCAAAATTTTTATTTAGTTTGGATGAATGCAATATTTAATATAGTAACTTGTTCAAAAATTAAATTAAACCAGCATAACACTTCAAATTTAAGATTTGTAAATTACTGGGATCGAATCAAAGCAATATGACTCTTTCTTCTATGGAGCTGACGGAGTATAAAACTAAAGACATAAATAAGCACCCCATCCATGTATCTTTGAAAATAGTTTTTGCAAATATTTTTTTTAATATCACGGGTAACCAAAAAGAAGATTAAAAACTTATTTCAAGCAAATAAAATACTTAAAAGATCACATAATACTAAAAGCCTATTTCAAGCAAAGAAAATACATAAAAGGGGAAGTGTTCGAGGACCCACAAAAAGTATAGGGCCCAATAGACATGATTTAAACCACATGCAAACAATAACCCAGCGACCGAACAAAAAGTCCACGGAATTGACAGCCACTACGTACCAGAAGCAGCTCCAAGTGCGATAAGAGAGAGAGAGAGAGAGAGAGAGCGGAGAGAGAGTAATGGTGCTTAAAAAAAGAAGCAGCAGATACGCAGCGTAAAACACGGGAGTCCATGTGAAGTCGACCACCCGATCAATCCGGGTTTTCCCTACCCTACTAAACCACGAGGACCCCTACCCTTTTAACTTCTGCCTGGTTACACCCCCTCTAAAACCCCCCATTTATTTGTGTCCAACTCCAAGCTCAAATTTATTCTCTCACCCCCCTCGTAGGATATAATTTATTAATTACTTTAAAATTAATTATATATATAATTAAATACTACATGCCATAAATATGTGAGATAGTATAGAAGCAATGTTAATAAAGAACTAACGAGCTAGAATAACTCGCACATTATTTTATTGAATATTAAACCATTTAATTGGCAAAAATAAGATTGGGAGTAACCAAACCAGATTCATTGAAATAATGACCAAGAATAAATGAAGTCGATACATTTGCTTTACGAATTTTAAAAGTCAAAATAAAAGAATTTGACATGTAAATATAAGAAATCAAAAAATTCCTAGCTTGGGCTGCCGAGTCGAACTATAAGCCTGCTGAGTCGACTCAAGGTCAATAAAAATAACTGGGTCTTTATATTTGTTATATTTTGATATTGATTGATTGGAACAATAATAAATATGAATTTGCCGGCCTCCACCACATCTCGTCCTTGTCTCTCTCAAACGCACGCACAATTCACAAAAGATGGACGGCTACTAATATGGCCTTGTTTCATCCATCCATTGCAAGAACTTTGAACTAATTATTGCCTTATTGGGTGTTGTTGAATCATCTCACTCGACAATCTTGTTCAAAGTTTGGTGAATACATTAAAACCCGACACTCAAACATGCACGTGTAGGTGATGGGAACATGCAGAAAGGAAGGTTATTTTCCATAACTAAAGAGATTAATACTGCTACTAAATTGTTATATTTCAGGGATGATATTATAGGGCAAGGGTGCGTGCAGCAAATAGGTTTATATATTAACATTACTCGGAAGAGTCGTCTAGGATGCTGCCTTATTACATACTTCTACTATTCCATTCCAATACAAGCTAGCACCAATTTTCAATATACTTCTTTTATGTAACATGCATGAGCTCCAGTTGGGGTAACTAGTATTTTTTTCAGTCATAAAAAATTGCATGCAAGGTCATTTCGAATTTTTTTTGAGAATCTTTAGTTTACTCGGGCATACACAGGGATCTATTAAGCAAGGCCATTATTAATTAAGTGCTTCTACAGATATCCAGACCTAGCACCTAGGATACAACTAATAAAACTATATATATCAACTGCAAGTCTGTACATCGAGTATTAGTACTACTATTAGCTGCTGGAAGCACACATCTAATTAAGGTCAGAATAATTTCTAGCTGAAATATACACCCACACAAAAACAGTAAGACACAAAAAAATAAACCACATCCTGTATACGAGTTTCATGAATAATCGAAGCAATGAGAGCAGTAAAATGAACTTAATATGATCAGCCAACAATACAATGTAGGAAACATTATTAAAATGAATAAGATTCTGATCAATCCACTGATTTTACTGGATTATCATCTAGAAGTACTGGAGGATTAATTATAAAACACAAAATAAAATGAAACATGTTTTCAACAAATAGTAGTTTAGCATGCAACAGGTGGAAGCTATAAAAGCAATGAAAACGAATAGGCTACATGGACAGACTACAAAGTCCATCAAAGACGCGATGAAAGAAAGCATACAGGCAGGTAAGAACCTGAACAGTCTTTCCACATGACTATATGCTCAATATAGTGTTCAAGAGAACACCTGCATGCTATTTTGTCTTGAGAATCTTTAGATTGAAAATGCATTTTAAGAACCAAATTAATTAAGCATGCAAGAAACTAAAGAGTAAACGAGGCTACCAACAATTAAAAGTAACATCACTGAAAAGATAATTTGTACTTTCAATCAAAAACAACAATAGCTGCCAACCATAAACCAACTTCATTAGCTTTGAGTTATTTATTTAACACCGCCACTCCTTCGGAAGATAGAAATAAAACAGTTTTTATCTGATGGAGACGCATAAAATAACATGACTTTGGACCAACTTCTTAATTTATTTAACCCATTGAAATAAAGAAATCAGTTGAGTAAAATAATTAACAACAGATCCCAATTGTACTTGGTCATTGTTTATTTTTTTTGATCTATTATTTAATAGTATATATAGCCAGAGCCAACCTTGAAAGGAGATCATGAAAGTTCAGCAAAATGCAACAAAATGCAAGTATTGGATAAACAAACCAAACAAGCAAGTAGTACATGAGCACCAAATCCTAACATAAGCTCCTATTCATAAAGCTCTTGTGATCCATACTATCACGTCCAGTGTACTTCTTATGCCAAGGTATTATGATGAGGGGATGTGAATGCCTAAAGATAAAACTGAATCTAAGTTTAATTACAGGTTTATTCCATTTCTTATTATAGAATTTAATCTACACAAAACAAAAGAGGATGTGGCTTTAAGTGCTGACCACCAGCCTTGAACAGTTACCGATGTGGCTACCATCTTTTTATGCACACTTTGCCAAAACACATGCAATATTGGAACTTGAAACCATTCAAGTTTGCAGACATAAATTAGTCTATTAACATCACATCCATAGAATCAGTAAGATTCATACAGTTTGTAATGTGTATACGTGGAGAGTCAATGGAAGTAAATCAGTAATAAATAGAGATTAAATTCTAGCTTAAGATTTGTAAGGGGTATGAATCTGGAAATAATGCAGACATTATCAATTGATCCACAATTTTTTTAAAGGAAAAGGATGATAATCAATCACTTAAGATAATGCAAAGGAAAAGAACAAGGCATTTCTTCTTTTTCATAAAATCTCATTCTCTAAGAAAATAATCAGCAATAGAAGTCAAATTTACAAGACTCTATTGTTTTGCTGGAGAACATGAAACTTGGAAATTCATTTTTTCGATTTTGTTTACGTTGAAAAATAACCAATTCTATCTAAAAAAACAAGAGAATTAAGGAAATGAGATAGAAACAAAATTTATCTTATAATTGATCTTTAATTACCAAGATATTAGGTAGGCTAGATTACCAAACTGACCATATATTAAATAGTTAGCAAACTGAACTCAAAACACTAAAGATTTTTTTTCTAAACATAGATTAGATGGTTTAAGTGAACTCCGCAAGAATGTTCATAAACTCAGTCATAAAGGAGGAGAGTAATTGGGTTGGGTAGGGTTGATATCTAGTCATTCTTCTTTTAGATGAACATTAGTGAGTTTGTGATTAAAGCTTAGTTGAATTGAGTTGAGATTGTATAGTGAGGTACGGTTAACATTCTTATCAGATAAGACTATTAAAACCCCAAAACTTAGATTAATTTGCAGGCAAACGTATCTACCTGAATCAGAAATCATTTTATCTTACATGTTTGGCTGGAGAAATTTCCAAAAGCAAGCCTACTTTAAAATAATTGTTGACCATGTTTCTTTGTCCTCACTATTTTTATAAAAAGGGTATAATCACCTCACTGTTGTGCAACAAAAATTACTATTTAACAAGTCATGATCTGAGCTCTGAAATGTCAAATCAGAATCTCTTGTACATAAAAAGGGTTTAGTTCCAAGTTCAGTTTTCCCATGAACTAAAGATAGAAAGAGAGAAGGAAAGCAAGAGAAAATGGACACAAGATTAATAAATGAGTGCGAGAGTTAAACCTATCATAAAGATAACAAAGAGCTGAAAAGAGAAGATTTTAAACTATTGTTGCAAGGATTACTGTAGACCTCCATTTTAGACTTTCTTGAAGATAAACTGTTTACTCGTTTCTGTACAATCACAGAAGAGAAATCACATTACCAATAATTAATTCCCCCAATTAAATGTAGGGTATATATAAACTCGATTACCCAGAGCCAGCAATGCAAGCTAAAGAAACCGCTAAAAAATCTCTCTCCCTTGGGTGTTTTTTCGTCTCTTTTTTTTTTTTGAAATTTTTGTTGCAAAAAAACAAATCTACTGGAGTACTAGGGTTTAAGTAGTAAGTTCAATTCTGGTACACCGTTAGGTGGAACATAAGATAAAGATGTAGACTACCAGACTAAAGATGAACAAGAGGCATACAATAGATATTCAAGAGAACTAGGTTAGCAGTTTTTGTCATATGCTAATATGCGCAAAATTTAATGCTATCATGCACCAAGAACAACACAGAAGAAGAACTAGTGCTGACGGCACGAAAAGCTCCAAAATATTATACTAAAACAAAAAATTCTTCAAACAAAAAAAAAACCGACAATATTCATAGAAAGAGGCTACTGACTGACCTGCTTTGCAGAGATTGCCGAGTTGTGTTTGAATCTTAGTAAGGAAGCTGGTAGGGTACCGGTAGCAGTTTTTGTCATATGCTAATATGCGCAAAATTTAATGCTATCATGCACCAAGAACAACACAGTAGAAGAACTAGTGCTGACGGCACGAAAAGCTCCAAGATTTATACTAAAACAAAAAATTCTTCAAACAAAAAAAAACCCGACATTATTCATAGAAAGAGGCTACTGACTGACCTGCTTTGCAGAGATTGCCGAGTTGTGTTTGAATCTTAGTAAGGAAGGTGGTTGCTTCGTCAAAAGGCCTTGAAAGATCAGATTTGTACTTGACCAATATGTCGCAGTAGGTTTCCTATGTGCTCCAACACAAGACAAAATAATAGAGAGCCAAACATAAAATCAGAATACTTTTAAGGTAGGCACGAAAAGTATGATTAAACGAAAACCAGATGGATACATAGAGAGAGACCATGAACTCGTCGAGCTCCGGATCGGCTCCAACGCAAGTGGAAACAGTATCACGCCTATTGTAAACATCATTTTCTCGCCCAATTTCATCCAACAAAGACGCTATCTCCGGAGGCGCTCCCACCTTATAACAAAAACAAAATAGTTTTTCAATTCTCGGTATAAATGAATTAAAAAAAAAACAAATTCTTATCAGGAAAACATATATAAGAGTTTTTTCTAATGCCAAAACGTAACACGTTCACTAAAAAGCTTATCCAATATGAATACACGCACAAGTATCAAACAATGAGCAAATTGAATAAGCAAAACCAGATATCTAATTTATTCACGTACGAACAAATTTTTTGATTAAATTTCTCTTAGTCTACTGTAGATTATTCGAAGCTTGTGAGAGCAAAAGGCAAATTTATAAAACACCTTCTGACAATCGATGTAAGCATGGAGCAATTTCGGATACAAAGGATGAGAAGCGATTTTCGCCTTAATCACGGTCGGATGAGCATGATCGTCAACTCCTCCTCCTACTTGTTGGTCACGTCGGCTACAGCTTCTTCGAATTCCAGCCGTGGCCGAAGCCGCTTCCGATATAGCTGAAGCAGCGGAGATCAGCTCATCGGATCCGAAAACCGGAAACCGGTTAGAAGAGAGCAGGCTATGGTAGTATTCCGACGGTAGCGTCAGATTCTCCGGTGACATCAGCACCTTGTCTGCGTAATCAGCCGCCGTCGACTGATGACCGTACATTCCTTCCATGCTCCTCCGTAACTATCAGCTGCCTGTACAATCTTATGTAGAAAAATAAAATAATGAAACTTGCTTTTGTAAGTAGAGGAAAGATAAATGGATATGCACAATTATGTAAAAGTGATAGATGGAGGGTATTTTTAACTCAGAAAGGAGGAGCATATATATTATGATATTATGGGATTAAATTATTTTGATTGGGATTGGTGTAGTTTCGCGGATATGTGAAAGGGGCGGTGAAGCGGTGGTGGTGATGTGGGAGTTCGTGATTCTTCTGCCGAACAAACAACAAGCTGGAGAGAGATGCAAAAGCCTGAATGAAATAGTGTGCAACTTTTAGCTACACAAGTTCATTCTGTTTCTATTATTATATATATATATATATATATATATATATATTTCGATTTTCTTTTTTCCTTCCTTTTATATCATATCAGTATTTTTATGCCAATTATTACACCACACCACACCACACCACACCACTCTCTTCAATTTCTCTCATCTATCCGTAAATAAAATTATTTTCACTTTTAAAACTAAATATATCAAGATTAATACTCATTCTATTTTAAGAAATAGCATTGTAAATGACTTGTTGAGGTCAAATATAATAAAGTTTTGAATTCAAATTTATGTAATATAATAATAAATATTATAAATTTATTTATTTTTCTTTTAATGAATTGTCTTAATTTTTTAAATTTCATAATTTAATTTTAAAAATCAATAATAATTTTATAATTAAAAACGTATAAATTTTACGATGAGAAAAAAATAAATAAACTCACATAAAGATGGATATGAACCGCATTAAAAAATAACAATCTGTCCATTTGTATATTATATTGATTAAAACTAAATGAATATAAAAATATATAAAATTAATCTGAAAAAACAAATTTGATCGATCAAACTATATTATATAAAATAAAAGAGTATAATAATAATAAATAAAAGAAGAAGAAAAAGAAGAAGAAAATTAAAAAATGGGATATATATATATATATATATATATATATATATATATATATATATATTACAGGCAATAATGCATGTCATCTCTTTTTTTCTTGTGTTTTTTGGGTGCAACAAGTCAATAATTAAGGGTGTAAATGAACCGAGTCGATTCGAGTATTGAGTTACTCAAATTTGGTTCACAAAATTTATTGAATATAAAATAAGGTTTGATTGAAATTTCGTTTAATATCGAAAGTCGAAAGCGATTGCGAATCGGTAAAGCGGTTTGAACCTTTCCAACGAATATGATCCGAATATAATTAAAAAATTACAATTTGAGAAGATTCGAGTAATTTATCGATTTTAAAATGTGCTCATATTTGACTCATTTATATTTCGATTCGAGTTCGAATTAAATTTTTAATCGAGCGAGTACGAATCAAACCGAAATTGTTTGCTCATTTTAAAGTCTTACAAAAAATGCATGCCATCTCATGAGCATGTAGTTGACAGTAGTGTTCTTAGGATAACATTCTGGTAAATATTTTATAAGTTGGGGTGGAAGGAATTACTACTAAAATCGATAAGCACGCACATACAGGATACAGCAAGCATCCTTCAAAGTTTCATTTAATATATTTTGTGGTCATGCTCCAACATTCTTTATTAGCCTTAACCCCACACAACATGCATAAAGAATTTTTATTTTATTTTATTTTATTTTATTTTATTTAAAACAAATACAGTAACACTTAATAGTCCCTCCCGACTTCCTTCTTTGATCCTTTTTCTATTCTAGGATGACAAATCCAATCAAGATTTGTACTGCATTCCATAATTAAATAAATATTATTTTAATTCTGGGAAAATTTTATATTAACTTTAATTTATTTAAACATTAATTAATGATAACAAATTTTATAATCAATGATATTTCTTAGATAACTTACAATATATATATATATATATATATATATATTTATTAACAAAATTAAATAAATTCAAATCCATTCTAAACTCGAAAATATTATTATTTTAACAAGTTAAGTGAAACTATATGCCACATAAGTTAGTTTATACTTCTTCCATCTCAAAGATAAAAAGTTTGAGTCGACTTTTTACACATACAAAAAAAAAAGTGATAAAATGGCAAAATTCTCCTGCTTAAATAATAAAGAGTTTTATCTACGTCCTTACATAACATATACATATGAATGATATACAGAGTTAATGCAGAGAATTATTAGTTATTAATTATAATATCTTACTTATATAAATGTGGGGTAATACTTGCTCCATCCGTCCTTTAATAAAAAAGTTATAAATGATTTTTTTGTACAAATTATGAAAATGATAAAATGACAAAAATTATTTATATATAAATTTTTATTTAATTGCTTAATTTTCTCTATACGACTTGGTGATGTTTCATAAATATACATAGAAAATAGAATATGATAATTAATGCTAAGAGTAAAATAGGTAAATTATTGTAAACAAATAGATTATTTAAGGTAAATAAATATTTAATAATCAAATAAATTCTAAATTCTATTAACTTAATTTAGTTTAGTGAGAGAAGTTTTGTAGAATTATAAATTATATTGTATAAACATTAATTTCCTTAATAAAATTAGTTTGAAATATCAAATATTTTTTCAGAAAGACGAGTTTTGTTGTGTAACAAATGAAATATAATCTCCTTATAGGACAACTGGACAAGTGATTTTTATTAAGGGTGATTAAAAAATAACTGATAAAAATAATAATTAATATAATTGACTACATATAGAGTTCATTAAAAATCATTATAAAATTATTTTTCGAGATCCAATTTATTAAAAAAAATTACAGACGCCTTATTTTCAATGATTTTTTCTAGTGTAAGTTGTCATTTACTGATCACTCTTTAAGTAAAATCAAATTGTGGACGTTTATTCCCACTTATTATTTTAGTTTTATTTTTTTAAGAATGGCCACACTTTACATACAGTAGAACTCTAAATAATTGAAGTTTTTATAAATTTAAGAATGGTCCCTCTAGATTTGCCCCTGACATACACGTTGTGTGTTTAAGTAATATGTGGATAAAATATATATTTTATTAAATTTGAATAAGACGATATAACTAAATTTATAACAATTTTATGACCGAATTACATCAAAACCTTCCACGCCCATGACCATTTTATAATATATATATTTATGACTTCACTATATGGGTGTATATATATATAGAGGAGTATTGCTACACTTAGAAAAAAAATATACAAAAATTAATCATATTCATACAAATTATTTTCTCTGTAACTATTTTTATTCATCATAGTATTATTAATACAAATCGTTTTAAAAGTACCGATAACTTTAAAAACAACTTGTTAAGTATATTTTATATATAATATTTTTGAACGACATTTTAGTTGATCTAACTAGGCAGTCTAAATTTATAGCTCAAAAGTTTTTTCTTTATTTTTTATTTTATGGTTTTATCTTTACTCAATTTATAGTGAGAAGCCATACATTATATCTTTAATAATAAATGTGTACTAAAATTTTGTAAAAACACAATTTTTGAGCTTTTGAATTGACTTTTGAGAATTTTTTTTTTTATGATCTAGAAGATATGAAGAAGAAAAAAAAACTTTTTGAGCTACAGAATAACTAAAGTTGGAATACTGAGTTAAATCAAGATTAACCGCAATGATTCATATTTGCTATATATATGGTTATAGATATAGAGCTATGAACTTCCGTCTCTAAATATCCGTCTCAAATACCCAATAATGTAGTATTATAAACAGTTGAAAAAATTATTTATATTAATACAAGGGATTAGCTTAGTTGAACTATGGAAGAAGGACAAAAAAGGCATGTGTTAACATCAAAATATGCTCGTCCGCAGAATAATCAAATAACAAGTGAGAAACCTGCACAAAAAATTAAAAATAACACTAGGAGCTTGACGGCGGGAGCTATCGGACAATTGCTTCAGTGTAAGAATTAATATAAGCCAGAAACGTCAACAATTGAGGTATATAATTGCTCTAGTGCATAAATCTAGATAATATGTAAGATACTTGGAGCCTGAATTATTCTCTTAAATTTTTTGCATCCTTCTCCGAGTATGAATAATTTTTTTTACGTAAAGTCATATGAAAGTCAAATTAGGTACGAGAATCACAAGTCAATTAAGACCATAATTAAATCCCTCAAAAATTAAATCTCCTAATAAGAATGTTTTATCGCTTTTCGTGATCAACCGAATCATTCTACCCATAAAATTATGCACCAACAGTATGAGCGATGGAAGAATCAAAACTCAATAGAAGGACTTGGGTTGGGGGCCGTCCGGTTCTCTTAATGATCGGTAACGATCGGTGTTGTAAGACCCCAAAATTTATGAAATAAAAGTATTTAATTTTTCTTATAATTACTATTCAAGAAATGGTTAAATTGATAAAAGTTAAAGTTAAGGGTGATATATGAATTTTTTTTTCAAAATACACAGTGGTTATAAAATATTCATTTTATATCTAAAATATTCGTTTTGGTGCGAATATTCTTTCCGTCGGGGAATATTCAATGACGACGGCAGCATGTAAGACCCCCGAAAATTTTTTAAATAAAAAGGAATTTCCTTTATTTATTATTTTGAAATAGTAAGGGTTGATTTGATTAATGTGGATAGTTAAGGGTTAAATACGCAAAATATTTCAAAATAAGCAAGTGGTTATAAAATATTCATTGTTGTTTTGGAATATTCGTTTGGTCGTGGAATATTAAATCTTGTCGGGAATATTAAATTCGTATTTACAATGGCGCAACCATGTGTGTGGGCCCATAACTGGAAAGTGATTGGATGAGGAAAACGACAAATATAAGTTGGTTAAAAAATAACTTGGCGTAGTTATTACTGATTAAGATTGTTGGAATACTACGGTTGGTTAAAATACATTGTCTACGCATTGGTTGCACAAGAAGCACCACCGGTATTACACAATATTGTTGAATTATTGATCCTTACGTAAGATGGCACTACTCAATAATTTTCACAAAGAATTCTTTGTCAATATTTTATTTTATTGATTCAATAATTGTTTTGCGTTGATATTTTATATTATTGTTGTTCAATAATTGTCAACTTTGCACAATATTTCCCATTATCGGATCAATAATTCATATTATTTGAATAATATTATTAGATAACATTATTGGCAATGTCTAGAAAGTTCTACATCTAAGGAGAGGTTTGGTCACCTAATCAATGCTAGAGTAAGGAGAGATCCTTATTGAAAGCCCTCTTCCCTGAAACTACCGGTCATAATTGTGATTCTCGTAATATTATTTGTGAATAATTAATTATTGATTCATATGATAAGGAAATATTTATTTTATATGAATATAAATGATGGATTTATTTATGTGGTTATTAATGAAGGAATTAATGTTGAGGTGTTTTATCGATTATTTTATCGGATTGGAGGTGTTAAAAATCAAATCGGGGGTTTTGAGATATATTATGGGGTTATAATTTTTAATCCGACCGTTGGATCGTTGTAATTTTTGGATATGTTATACATACATAAGTTGAGTATATGTCCACAAATTTTGAACCGTTAAAAATGCACGAATGATTTGTTGTGAATTTTAAGAGGTGTTGGATTCTGAAATTAGGTTTATAATTGATTTTGGTGGAAAATTCTAGAATTGAGTGGGCCCCACTTGTGGTTGGTGAAAAAAAATGTGCTGAATTTTATTTCAAATGTGGTGGGTGGCAATAGTAGCAGGTAAAGCCATCAGGTAGCAGGTCAAGTCTGCTTCCTACGTAAGCTAACATTTTCCTATAAATAGAGGCTAAGTTAGAATTGAAAATCACACCAGAAACAAAGTTTTCTCTCTTTCTCTCTCTATATTATTGAGCGTATTTTGTGAGTATTTAGATACTTTGAGAGTTAATTGCTCAGATAAGTTTTATTCAAGATCACTTCCGACCTTTCCTTCCGGCAATCTTGATTCTTTGAGGTAAGGGATGTTATTTTCTTCTCAAATGATATTAATTCTTCAATATCATTATGCTGAAATATTGGTTGGTACTTTTTATCAAATTTAGAACTTTTTCATGTCTGGATTACTATTCATGAGTTACTATTCACGAGTTACTATTCATGAGTTACTATTCACGAGTTACTATTCACGAGTACTATTCATGAAGCGTGAAGATATTTTTTTGTGGAATTTCTATCTTTGGGTGTTTGAGTTACTATTCACGATACTCAAGACTATTCACGATATACTGAGACTATTCACTTATCACTTCAGACTATTCAATCAAAAAAATAAAAATTTTTCTTTCGTCTAAAATATCTATTCGGATACTAGCTTTGATTGTATCCATGTTTTGATCATTCTTGAATTTTACTTCACTATGATTATTTATGAAGTATTTTGAACTTCCTGATTGTTTAAAAAGTACGAATCCATAATATTTGTCATTTTGTTTCACTAGATTCGTTTCTTTAAAATATTTTTCATCATCATCGGTCTTAAATGATGATATTATTGAATATCTTTGGCTTTTTCAGAAAGGTGCAAGATGAATGATTTCTGAAGAATATCTTTGGCACAGTAGTGCAAAGATGAGCGGTGTTTAAATGAATACGACCGATCGATGAATATCTTTGGCACAGAGTGCAAAGATGAGCAGGTGTTTAAATGAACATGACCGACTGATGAATATCTTTGGCCTTTAGTGCAAAGATGAACAGGTGTTGAGATGAACATGACCGATTGATGAATATCTTTGGCCTGTAGTGCAAAGATGAATGATTTCTGATGAATATCTTTGGCCTTTAGTGCAAAGATGAACAGGTGTTGAGATGAACATGACCGATTGATGAATATCTTTGGCCTGTAGTGCAAAGATGAATGTTTGATTTGAGATGAAAATTGATTGATGTTACAGGGATAAAATATTGATGATGGACTGTTAAATTCATAGATTATAGTAGATTTCATTCTCTACGTAACTCTTCTATGAATTATTATTTCCATTGCGAATATTGATCTGAAACTTGTTGTCTATTGTATTCTATCGATTTTTTCCTTGGAGACTAACGATAATTTGTTGTATATTATCTTAGTCATAACATTCTTTCTTGAGGGCTAATTGAGCTCACCCTTTTCCTTGTTGTTCCATTTTTCTTCTCAGAGGCGAGAATGTAAGTACTAGTCGGGTATGGAATGAAGGTTCTAGAGAGAGTTGTTTAGTAGTCCTCACCATTATTGTAAAATAATGTATCAATAAATGTGATGAGGATTTATTTGAGTATAAATATTGTCTGAAGATAATATTTGTATTTAAACTCACGCTTTTATTGTTGTGATAATAAAGTTGTAGTTGTTTACATACCATGTATTTTGGCGACTCGAGAATGGGTTGGATGGGATGGACCTATTTTGGGGGCGTCACGGTTAGGTATCGAGCTTAGGGATATGATCTCTGTGAGATCGGGGAATAGAACTAGGAGGGAGAGACGAGTAAATCCTTTGCTAGTGTCCTACCTAAGCTTATTTGTTAGTTGGTCAAGATATAGGGATATTTTGTGATTGATTTCCTTAATTAACCCTTGTTTTATGACGATAAATTGAGAATGTCGAATGAGAATATTAATAGTGGTGTAAATGAGACCGTGGAGATGCCTCAGACTTAACAACGAGGAGAAACGTGCAACATGTCGGCAATGTACCTCCCATGAATAACACCACCGAAAGCGTATGATGAACGAGGGATGTTTAGAAGCTTTTTTGCGATTCATGCAAAATCGACGAGGAGACTCGTGTTCAAAATACTGAGGAGGAGATGATAGCAATTCACGGGTGGTCACAACCAAGCGAGCTTCAAAGAGTTGGGACCACCGAGTGCAGGGAAAGCCGATCCGATCATGGCGGAAACATGGGTCAAGCAAATTACCAAGATATTCGATGTCTTGGGATGCACGAAGGAACAGAAAAGTTCCATTCGCTACTTTTATGTTCCGTGGCGAGCAGATTCTTGGTGGGAATCAGAAGCGTACCATTCAAATTTTTCGCAAAGATGTCATAGAGACGTTTGAAAAGCAGTTCAATGACAAGTACTTCCCCGAAAGTATTCGTCGTATACGAAGGAAGTGGAGTTTATTAGACCGAGCGAATAACATGACGGTATCCCAAAGACGAGGCGAAGTTCATGGAGTTATCCGGTTTGCACCTCATTTGGTGGAGAATGAGGAACGTATGACGCGGATGTTTCGAGAGGTTTGAAACCCGGCATACGTCGGTATCTCATTTCTCATAAATTTTCTCTATTCAGATGTTGTAAATGGGGCTCGATTGTTAGAAATGAGATAACGAGTACGTTCAACCGAGGGACCATAACCGTGGATCATACCAAAGATAGCGCGATCGAATAACGATAACTAGTGGAGAAAGAAGAATACTGGACAAAGGCGGTAACCACTCTGGTGGTAATCGTATATGAAAATAGAAGAAGCGAGTTGGGAGGAGATTTTAAAAGAGGAGATTCAACAACGACCATGTGAAGACGCTGGCGCCCGGTGGGCAACCGGTTCCAAGGGAGGAGAAAGACCATCGGTCGACATGTTACAAATGCGGAAAGAGGGACATATCATTGGCCCCGCCTGCAACAACAGGTTTAAGGTATGCTATAATTGTGGAAAAGAAGGACATATCGCCGAGATTATGCGATATCGAAACCTAGTGCAAAATGGGGCGGTGACTCAAAAGGATGTCCCGTAAAAAGTCAAAGTCAACGATTCTGGAAGAGCGTTTGTCGTGACTTCCATCAAAATACGAGGAACCCGAACGAAGTTAGCACGCAGGTTAGTTAATTATAAATTCTTAAGTTTATACCTTACTAGAATCTGGTTCTACCCATTCTTTTATCTCTCTTGCTTGCGCTCAACGTTTGAACTTGACTACGGAGAAATTAGACTTTGACCTATTTATGGAGAATCCGTTAGAGAAACTTTCATTACATCCGTTGTTTAAAAATCTTGCTTGATTCAAGTTGGCACTATCACATTACCGTTAACCTTATTTCTATAGAGATATTTGCTTTTGATGTGATTTTAAGGTTAACTACTCATCATGCCAAATTGATTGCTTTTGTAAGGTTGTTAGTTTTCATATTCCTAAGCAACTCATTATTCAACTCAAGCGAAATCGAACCATTGTAGTCAAACATTTTCATATCAAGCCATGAAGTCATTCGTTTATTACGGATGTCAAGTTTTCTTAGTCCATATTATGGATTTGAATAAAGACACGCCGATTTGAATAATATTCTTGTTGTTATTGATTTTCCCGACGTATTTTCAAGAATTTCTTGGCTTACTCCCAAAGCTCGATATTAAATTTTGTATCGACTTTGAACCCAGACAAAAACTTAATTCTAAAATCTCATATCGAATGGCTCTATTGAACTTCGAGAGTTAAAAATTCAACTATAAATTTGGTACCGAGCCTTTATCTTGTGACTTCCTTTGTGGAATGCACCGCCGCGACTCTCTCGTAGGGGACGCCATATTCGTATGCGATAAGTAAAGGCGATAGGTGTCATTGTGACGTCTTATCAAGGTTGGGATATGAGTCACGATTGAGAGCAACCTAAGTCGATGAATCCAAATACGTAGCTTTCTAGAAGCTTAGTTGGTTATTATCGAGGATATTCTCGAATCGCTATTCCATTAACGTGGTGACTCATAGAGATACAAAATTCAAATGGAGCAAGGAATGTGGGAAGAGCTTCAAGAACTCAAGAGGAGACTCATTTCAAAGATATGTTCCGACCATACCATCCTCGAAAAGCGAAACGTGGTAGGCGACGTGTTGAGTAGAAGATCGATATACAAGCACGAAATACGATATCGTCAAAGACTAATTTCAGTATAATTTACAAATAATAGAGATGGAGATGAAAACTCTAGGTACCCACGATGATATATACGATGCGTGATGATATACTGAGTATAATCGACTTTAATCGATAAAGTTAAAGTTTTATTCAAGCTACACACCGGAGTCGATGAATTTGAAGAAGGAGGTGCAAGAAGTTGTTATTTTAAAAGCGAGAATCGGTGAGGTGAGAAAGCTCAAACCTTCGATTTATTAATCCATTTGAAATTCTCGATCGAATAGGAACTGTGGCCTATAGACTCGTTTTACCACCAAGTACGACGCGTGTTCATAACGCTTTTCACGATCGATGTTACGTAAAGATGTGGACGACCCAAACACGTCTATTGAGTTAGAACCCACGAGATAGCCAAAGACTTAACGTGACGAGGAGGTACTGTCAAGATTTTGTAGAGGAAAGAACATGACCTATATACCGAGGTTATACCATAAGTTAAAGTTTTGTGGAGAAACCATGCTATATAGAGGAAATGACACAGGAGTTGGAAACGAAAATGAAAGCGAGGTATCTTTACCTTTTCGAAATACTGTGTATCGTACGTCAATTTCGAGGACGAAATTTCATAAGGAGGGAGGTTGTAAGACGTCAAATTTTTTAAATAAAAGGAATTTCCTTTATTTATTATTTTGAAATAGTAAGGGTTGATTTGATTAATGTGGATAGTTAAGGGTTAAATACACAAATATTTCAAAATAAGCAAGTGGTTATAAAATATTCATTGTTGTCGGGAATATTCGTTTGGTCGTGGAATATTCGTACTGTCGGGGAATATTCGTACGACGGCGCAGCCATGTGTGGGCCCCATAACGGAAAGCGATTGGATGAGGAAAATGACAAATATAAGTTGGTTAAAAATAACGGCGTAGTTGTTACCGTTAAGACTGTTGGAATACCCGGTGGTTAAAATACGATGTCTACGCGTGGTTGCATAAGAAGACACCATATTGCATATATTGTTGAATTATTGATCCTTACGTAAGATGGCACTACTCAATAATTTTCACGGTGAATTCTTGCTCAATATTTTATTTTATTGATTCAATAATTGCTGCGTTGATATTTTATATTATTGTTGTTCAATAATTGTCATTGTCAACAAAGATTTCCCATTATCGGATCAATAATTCATATTATTTGAATAATATTATTAGATAACATTATTGGCAATGTCTAGAAAGTTACTGTCTAAGGAGAGGTTTGGTCACCTAATCAATTGCGCCGCCAAAGAAGGAGAGATCTTTATTGGAAAGCCCCTTTTCCGGGAGCGGCTGGTTGTCATAATTGTGATTACGTAATATTATTTGTGAATAATTAATTATTGATTCATATGATAAGGAAATATTTATTTTATATGAATATAAATGATGGATTTATTTATGTGGTTATTAATGAAGGAATTAATGTTGAGGTGTTTTATCGATTTTTTCTGGATTGGAGGTGTTAAAAATCAAATCGGGGTTTTGAGATATATTGCGGGGGTTATAATTTTTAATCCGACCGTTGGATCGTTGTAATTTTTGGATATGTTATACATACATAAGTTGAGTATATGTCCACAAATTTTGAACCGTTAAAAATGCACGAATGATTTGTTGTGAATTTTAAGAGGTGTTGGATTCGGAAATTAGGTTTATAATTGATTTTGGTGGAAAATTCTAGAATTGAGTGGGCCCCACTTGTGGTTGGTGAAAAAAAAATGTCTGAATTTTATTTCAAATGTGGTGGGTGGCAATAGTAGTAGCGGTAAAGCCATCGTGTAGGTCAAGTCTGCTTGGTACGGCTAACATTTTCCTATAAATAGAGGCTAAGTTAGAATTGAAAATCACACCGAAACAAAGTTTTCTCTCTTTCTCTCTATATTATTGAAGCGTATTTTGTGAGTATTTAGATACTTTGAGAGTTCTTTGTTCAAGATAAGTTTTATTCAAAGATCACTTCCGACCTTTCCTTCCGTCTTCGATTCTTTGAGGTAAGGGATGTTATTTTCTTCTCAAATGATATTAATTCTTCAATATCATTATCTTTGAAATATTGGTTGGTACTTTTTATCAAATTTGGAACTTTTTCATGTCGGGTTACTATTCATGAGTTACTTATTCACGAGTTACTATTCATGAGTTACTATTCACGATTCTTATTCACAAGTACTATTCACGTAAGCGTGAAGATGTTTTTTTGTGGAATTTCTATCTTTGGGTGTTTGAGTTACTTATTCACGTGATACTGGCCTTATTCACGATATCTGACACTATTCACGAATCACGGCTTATTCAATTTAAAAAATGAAAATTTTTCTTTTCGTCTAAAATATCTATTCGGATACTAGCTTTGATTTTATCCATGTTTTGATCATTCTTGAATTTTACTTCACTATGATTATTTATGAAGTATTTTTGAACTCCTGGATTGTTTAAAGTATGCAATCCATAATATTTGTCATTTTGTTTCACTAGATTCGTTTCTTTAAAATATTTTTCATCATCATCGATCTTAAATGATGATATTATTGAATATCTTTGGCTGTAGTGCAAAGATGAATGATTTCTGAAGAATATCTTTGGCACGTAGTGCAAAGATGAGCAGGTGTTTAAATGAATATGACCGATCGATGAATATCTTTGGCTCAGTAGTGCAAAAGATGAGCAGTGTTTAAATGAACATACGAGGTGATGAATATCTTTGGCCTTTAGTGCAAAGATGAGCAGTGTTGAGATGAACATGACCGATTGATGAATATCTTTGGCCCCAGTAGTGCAAAGATGAATGATTTCGATGAATATCTTTGGCCTTTAGTGCAAGATGAATAGGCGAGTGTTGAGATGAACATGATCGATTGATGAATATCTTTGGCTTTGTGGTGCAAAGATGAATGTTTGATTTGAGATGAAAATTGATTGATGTTACGGGGATAAAATATTGATGATGGATTTGTTAAATTCATAGATTATAGTAGATTTCATTCTCTACGTAACTCTTCTATGAATTATTATTTCACGCTAATATTGATCCGAAACTTGTTGTATTGTATTCTATCGATTTTTCCTGTTGGAGACTAACGATAATTTGTTGTATATTATCTTAGTCATAACATTCTTCTTTGGGCTAATTGAGCTCACCCTTTTCCTTGTTGTTCCATTTTTCTTCTCGGGAGGCGAGAATGTAGCGAGTACTAGTGGGGTATGGAATGAAGGTTCTAGAGAGAGTTGTTTAGTAGTCCTCACCATTATTGTAAAATAATGTATCAATAAATGTGATGAGGATTTATTTGAGTATAAATATTGTCTAGAAGATAATATTTGCATTTAAACTCACAGCTTTTATTGTTGTGATAATAAAGTTGTAGTTGTTTCGTATCTATGTATTTTGGCGACTCGTAATGGGTTGGATGGGATGGACCTATTTTGGGGGCGTCCACAAATACAGCCCATTTTTGGGGCCCCATAATGTAAATAACCATTGATGAAGAAAACGACAAAATTAAGTTTTTATAAATAATCGGCGTAATCAATTCATCAATTAACAATCGTTGGAATACGGTTTGGTAAAATAAAGTAATACGCGTTGTTGCCGCACAAGAAGCACACCAGTATTACATGCATTTTGAATTATTGATTCTTACGTAAGAAGACACTACTCAATAATTGTTACAAAGAATTATCGCTCAATATTTTATTTTATTGATTCAATAATTGCTGCGTTGATATTTTATATTATTGTTGTTTCAATAATTATCAACGCATTAATATTTCTCATTATCAAATCAATAATTCATATTATTTGAATAATATTATTAGGATAACATTATTGGCAATGTCTAGAAAGTTCTGTCAAGGAGAGGTTTGGTCACCTATGTAAGACCCCAGCTTTTATAAATAAAGATGAATTTTTTATAAATATTATTTTTGAATATTATGGAATAAATTTGATATAATGTTATAGTTGTGGGTAATATTTATAAATTTTGCAAAAGTAAACAAAGTTGTTATAAAATATTCGTTTGGTGGGGAATATTCTTTTTGTCGGGGAATATTCGTATACGATTACTCAAACATCAAGTGGACCCCACAAACGGAAGTATTGTCGTAGTTAGAAAATGACAAAATTATTTTTCTATAAAAAATAACGGCAGAGATGTTACCATCAAAACCGTTGAACTACCCTAGTAAAAGTACAAAGATGTCTGGCGTAGTTGTATAAGAGCACACGATATTGATTATTGATGCTTTACGTGAGAAGTCACTCAAATTATGCTCAATTATTGCTATAGTAATTACGATCATATCTCTTATATTATTGATTCAATTATTGTCACAAGATCATCTCGTATAATATGTTATAGTATTAAATTATTAATTGAGACGACAAATTATAAATGATTAATAATTGTTAAAAGATTAAATATGTGTTGATTAAAAATAAAATGATTTGTGGTAATATTTATTCAATCCTTGATATATAAAAGAGTCTCATTATGAGACGTTTGTGGTAAGTTTGATTATTTTATGGGGGCCCATATGTCATCATCTAAGAGTCCTTAAATCACAATAGTAATTACCTTTGTGAATAGTAATTACCTTTGTGAATAAGTAATTACCTTCGTCAATATAGTATTTACCTTTGTCAATAGTAATTACCTTTGTGAATAAGTAATTACCTTTGTGAATAGTAATTACCTTCGTCAATAGTATTTCCCTTAAATCGATAGTAATTACCTTCTTCAATAATAATTACCTTCGTCAATAAGTAATTATCCCTTCGCAAATAGTAGTTGTCCCTTCAATATTACCAAGAGTTAACCGCTTCTTGATTGTTCCAGGGTTAATTACCCTTCATGAATAGTAGTTGTCTCTTCAATATTACCAAGAGTCATTTTGACCCTTCGTTAAGACCAAGAGCCACCCTCGGTTTTTCTATAAATAAAAACTCATTCCTTCATTATTTCTTACGAATTCAATTGAAACTCAGAGAGAAAAACTAGAGAGAAAAGAAGAAAAGTATTTTACTACTTCACTTTTCCAATATTCAAATTTTTAAGGTAGGGAATATTATTTGTTGTACTTAAGGGGTGTTATTTTTTTATTCATGAAGAGAACTTACATTATTCCATTCTTTATTATTCTCATTGGAATAACTTTGTAAAAGTGGCATACCCTATACATGACCTATATATATGCTAATACCTATACTTGGTGAAATCCTTATATTATTCCATTCTTATTTAATCATTGGAATAACTTTTGTATATGCGAATCCCCTATACTTGGTGACATTCTTCTATTATTTTATTATTCCGCTGGAACATCCTCGCATCATGCTTTTACGCCTAACTTCGATTCCGTCTTTATTATTCTCATCTTTATTATTCTATTGGAATATCCATACGTGTGTTTTACAACTGACCGGTTCCGCTTTTATTATTCTGTTGGAATAACACATCATGCATCTGCAAGTCTGCATGCATGGTGATTTCTTTTGTTATTTCATTCGCTATTATACTCGGTTGGTTAAAATTTTGACTTCTATACTCCATGAATTTAGTGGAATATCCTTAATATTTGCGCTTCATCCAAAGATTTTTAATGAAAATATTTTTCCGAGCATTCTTGAATTTTACTCTACAAAGCAATGATCATGTTGACAATTTGGACGTTATTAGTTCTGAATAAATTAATTCGTGAACTTGTTTTATTGAATTATTATGTCATTGTCATCATCCTCATGTTATATTATGTTATCTTTGGCTTACGTGCGTAGATGAACTTAGTATGATTATGACCGAGGATCATTCGGATAATCATGGCTTGATATAAATGATGTGACAAAAGTCCTCGGTGGGCTGTGTAATGCGGTGATGGATAGTTTTTGGTATGATTATGACCGGGGGTGATTCTAAGATAGTCATGACCATTGATAATTTGATGAAAATCCTTGACCGTGGTACAGGGATGATTAGATATTGTGGTTTATTCATTAAACTTAGTCTTAGTGATAAAAATTGATGAAAACCTTTTAAAACCTAAAAGATAGTAGACTTTATTTTCTACTTGACTCTTTTAATGGATTGCATATTCACGATTAAGCTTAAACCGGTTGTCTATCAGATTTTATCGGTTTAACATTGTTGAAGACTATTGATAATTTATTACGCATTATCTTAGTTATAATATTTCTTCTTGGGCTAGTTGAGCTCACCTTTCTTTCACCGTTCTCTTCGTGAAATGAGAATATAATCGGGACGAGTCGGGAAAAGAGTGATGGTCCCAAGATAGCATTAGTAGTCCTCTCACTATTCATTAAATAGTGTGAGAATAAATGTAATGAGGACTCCTTGAGTATGGATATTGTCTAAAATGACAATATTCCTATTATAACTCTCGGTTTATGTATTGTCGTATGTTACACTGACGGATGTATAATTAAGTTTGTATTTGAATTTATGTACCACGTAAGTGGCGACCCAAAATGGGTGACGTATACCTAATTTTGGGGGCGTCCACAATTTGGTATCGAGCTTAGGTATATGATCCCCGGCTAAGATGCGAGATAAGAACTAGGAGGGAGAGACGAAATTCTTCGCTGCTAGTATGACCTACCTAAGTTTATTTGTTATTTAATTGGTCGGTCGAGTATAGGGATAATATTTGATATATTAATTAACCCTCGTGTTGTGGCGGTGTTTGAAATGGCAAATTGAAAATATTCACAATGGAGTGAAGGTGACCGTTGTGACACCTTTAATCACTAATCGAAGTTAATACAAAGGTCGACGAGGAACAAATTAGAGATATCCACGTAGTGAATGAAGAACTAATTGTTGCACCTTGAGCTAGTTAGTTGCAGAGGTAGCGGTGAGAGTGAGGAAGAAGAGGAAGAAGAGGAAGAAGAGGAACTCGAGGAGAATTGGTTGAAGAAGTTTATAATCAAAACTTAGAATTACAAAATCGTGTTCGTGAGCTAGAAGAAACAGTTGAAGAACGACAAACGGTCGTGGAACAAAGGATACAACAATTCAAAATTGGGTTACCCGATATGTGATGCTCGAACAAAATCACGCTTTGGCGGTGGTGTAAGATATTAAAGTTGGAATCGAGAATTTAAAATCAAAGATCACCGTGAAAGAAGAAACAATCGAACGAAGAAGAATAGACGATGCGTGGCTAAAAGTCGCATAACGCGTTGATAGTGTAGAAAATGACGTCCGATCCAATAAAGCCAAAATAGATGAAATGGACTTTGCTTTTTGGATGAAAGAATTGGGAGAACCAACATCGAATTGAATTACCACAATATATATGCGGTCAACCCGAATTCGATATGGATCGAGAATAATGATTCAAATCATGGATCGAGAATATGAAGAAGCACTTAAGGGTGGAATGTACCTACCTATAAGTAAAGTCAAACTTCGGTAATTTAAGCGAGAAGCGTTTATCGAGAAAAAAAACCGAACGAAGTTATTACGGGTAAATTAATTATAAATTATTGCAAGTCTATACTTTATTCAATACAAGTTCTACCCACTCTTTTATTCTACCAAGTTGTGTTCAATGTATAAATTTGACTCCGGAAAAATTAGACTTTGATTTATCTATTGAAACTTCGTTGCGAGAAACCTTCGTTACCTCCACTGTTTATTAATCTTGTTGTTTCAAATAAACACTTTCACGATCTTATCTCTTTGAAAATAATTGCCTTTGAGGTAATTTTTGAAAGCGATTGATTAACTACTCATTATTCTTTTTGTAAGGTTATTAGCTTTCATATTCCTAACCAACTCATTATACTTAATTCAAAGTAACCAAACCCTAAAGTTAATCAACTGTTATATCAAGCCATAAGTAAAGAGCCCCGATCCTTTCGTTGTTGACTTCCTTGTGTGGAATGCACCGGCCGGATTTTCAGAGGGCGGCGTCGTGAATGACGCGATGACAAGTTGATAGGTATCATTGTGAGGTCTTATCTAGGTTAAAGGATAGAAGTCACAGTTGGTATCAATGTAACGTCTTATCCAAGTCTTGGATAAGAGTAGCGATTTTGAATGATATTTCTATCATTAATAAATTTCTTGACGATTCTTGAAGATTTCTAGCCTACCCTAGAGCGTGAAATCGAATTTTGTATTGACCCCAAAGATAAAAACCCATTTCTTAAACCTCAAATATTTCTTCAACTAAAAGGATCATTTACGAGGATTATGATGAAAGTCATAATAAAAGCATTGGACTAATGAAAATCATGGGTATATGAAGTATTAGTAAGTGTTATGATGAGTTATGTGGTTATTTTGTGAAAACATGAAAGTTTCTTAGAAATCACAAGGGGTTGAAAAATCAGATTTTGGTAAAAACGTAACATGAAATTCAATTGACCATATCTCCTATTATATTTTGAATTTTTGAGTGTGGTTAAGTCCTAGAATTAGATCTATGAGTTTTGTAGCTTATCCAAGTGGAATCACCGGGAAAAGGTCTTTGTAGATTTTCGTGTGGATTTGAATTTAGCAAAAGAGTCCAAAGTCGCAAATTACAAAAACTCTATTGCCCAGAAATTTAAAGGGGCTGTTTCGGCCACTAAATTTATGTGAAAAATTCTGGCCTTTTGGGACATGAAAATATATGTTATAAAGTACCTCCTATCCAAAAATGAGCTCATTCTCGACTTAAAATGAACAAGTTATGACCATTTCAATATTTAGGTTTTTTTTTGATTTAAAAATACTATAATCGGAGTTCTATAACTCCAGATGACCATGAAATTTAAATCGAGAGGCTCACATTAACATGTGTAAGGTCCTGCCAAGATTTGGGAATTTTGGAGTTAAACTTGAGGTAGCTAATTTCTTAAGGAATTAATTAGAAATTGATTTTTGAAAAATAGTAATTGAATTTCAAAATTCCGAGAAAAATATATTTTCATTATGGGACTATATTATGCTAAATCCCAGAAAAGAAATATTTTTGGGACTGATTTGGTATTTTTCATAAAAATAGTTTAGTTACTTAACATATGAGTTAAATATGTTATGTGAAGTAACAAAGTTGAAAATAGGATTTTATGGCTAGAGAGATCCTATATAGAGTATATGCATATTTTTTTTTGAGGATTTGATAATTGGTGATGATATCTTATGAGTATGGCATTTTGAATGATTAAATGCATTATATGGTAAAGCGTAAACAATTGAGATAAATTATTTATAAATTTAAGAAGTGATTAAAATATTGTTATAATATTAATGATATTAGATTATGAGATTATTAAGTGATTGATAACATGGGGATATTCTTGAATCCTGGATAAATTATATTATAAATGTTTAATATTTATCCTTTATCTCATTTGATTGATTCTTTATATCATTATCCTCATGCTTATATTGTGTTGAAAGTCATCTGTGGCTTACGTGAATAGATGGACTTGGTATGATTATGATCAGGGATTGTTCGGTATAATCATAACCGTAATTGAAAACACGATTATCTTTGGTCGTAGTGCATGGATAATTTATGGTCTTGATACTAATGAATACACGATTATCTTTGGTCGTAGTGCATGGATAATTCGAGGTCGTGATACTAATGAATATCCTTAGCCTGTAGTGCAGAGATGATTCGATGATATGGATTAATTATTGAGCTGAGTCTCAACAATGAAATATTAATTCATGGATGTGGTAAAAGTCATCTTTAGTAGTAGTGCATTGATAGACTTGGTATGATTATGACCGTGGATTATTCGGTATAATCATGATCAGAATGAAAACACGAATATCCTTGGCGATGGTGCATGAATAATTCGTGGTCGTTGATACTATTAAGTCGCGTCTCCTCAAAGATTATTGGTTTTACAAATTGAATATCTTTGCCTGGATTACGAAGATGAATTTAATATTTTTAACGATAAAAAGTATTCAAGGTATCCTCACCTCTTTATCATATCGTGTATCGCACTAATTTCGAGGGCAAAATTTCATAAGAAGGGAGGTTGTAAGACTCCAAATTTTATAAATAAAGATGAATTTTTATAAATATTATTTTTGAATATTATGGAATAAATTTGATATAATGTTATAGTTGTGGTAATATTTATAAATTTTGCAAAAGTAAGCTAGTTGTTATAAATTATTCGTTTGGTGGAGAATATTCTTTTTGTCGGGGAATATTCGTGATGACGGCGACTCAATCATTAATGGACCCCATTAACGGAAGTATTGTCGTAGTTAAAAAATCGACAAAATTATTTTTCTATAAAAATAACTAAGCAGAGGTGTTACCGCTAAACCTGTTGAATTAATTACTATTAAAAAAGTACAATGTCTACGCGTAGTTGTATAGTAAGACACGATATTGATTATTGATGCTTACGTGAGAAGTCACTCAATTTATGCTCAATTATTGCTACAATAATTCCGCATCATATCTCTTATATTATTGATTCAATTATTGTCACAATATCATCCGTAAAATATGTTATAGTATTAAATTATTAATTGAGACGACAAGTTATAAATGATTAATAATTGTTGAAAGATTAAATATGTGTTGATTAAAATAAAATGATTTGTGGTAATATTTATTCAATCATCATGTATATAAAGAGTCTCATTATGAGACGTTTGTGGTAAGTTTGATTATTTTATGGGGGCCCATATGTCATCATCTAAGAGTCCTTCATTCAATAGTAATTACCTTTGTGAATAGTAATTACCTTTGTGAATAGTAATTACCTTCGTCGATATAGTATTTACCTTCAATCAATAGTAATTACCTTTGTGAATAGTAATTACCTTTGTGAATAAGTAATTACCTTCGTCGAATAGTATTTACCTTCGATAGTAATTACCTTCTTCAATAGTAATTACCTTCGTCGATAGTAATTACCTTCAATCGATAGTAATTACCCCTTCGCAAATAGTAGTTGTCCTTCAATATTACCAAGAGTTAACGCTGCTTTCTTGTTCCAAGGGTTAATTACCCTTCATGAAATAGTAGTTGTCTCTTCAATATTACCAAGAGTCATTTTGACCCTTCGTTAAGACCAAGAGCCACCCCGCTTTTTCTATAAATAGAAAGCTCATTCCTTCATTATTTTTTACTGAATTCAATTTGAAACTCTGAGAGAGAAACTATAGAGAGAAGAAGAAAAGTATTTTGCTACTTCACTTTTCCAATATTCAAATTCTTCTAAGGTAGGGAATATTATTTGTTGTACTCGTAAGGGGTGTTATTTTTTTATTCATGAAGAGAACTTCATTATTCCATTCTTTATTATTACGTTGGAATAACTCGTAAAAGTGGCATACCCTATACACGACACGATATATGCGGAATACCCTATACTTGGTGAAATCCTTATATTATTCCATTCTTATTTATTCATTTGAATAACTTATATACGCTAAACCCCTATACTTGGTGACATTCTTCTATTATTTTATTATTCCGTTGGAACATCCTCGTGCATGCTTTTACGCCTTTACCGGTTCCGCTCTTTATTATTCTCGCTTTTATTATTCTATTGGAATATCCTCGTCGTGTTTTTTTACACCTGACCGGGTTCCGTTTTTATTATTCATTGGAATAACTTTGTCATCATCAAGTACCACACGCATGGTGATTTCTTTTGTTATTTCATTCGCTATTATACTCAAATTGGTTAAAATTTTGACTTCTATACTCCATGAATTTAGTGGAATATCCTCGATATTTGCGCTTCATCCAAAGATTTTTAATGAAAATATTTTTTACGAGCATTCTTGAATTTTACTCTAAAAGCAAAGATAATGTTGACAATTTGAACGTTATTAGTTCTGAATAAATTAATTCGTGAACTTGTTTTATTGAATTATTATGTCATTGTCATCATCCTCATGTTATATTATGTTATCTTTGGCTTACGTGCATAGATGAACTTAGTATGATTATGACCCGAGGATCATTCTAATAATCATGGCTTGATATAAATGATGTGACAAAAGTCCTCGAAGGGTCTGTAATGCGGTGATGGATAGTTTTTTGGTATGATTATGACCGGGGGGTGATTCTAAGGTATAGTCATGACCATTGATAATTTGATGAAAATCCTTGACCGTGGTACGAGGATGATTAGATATTGTGGTTTATTCATTAAACCGAGTCTTAGTGTTAAAAATTGATGAAAAGCGTGGCGCCCCAAAATAGGTATACACAACACCCATTCGAAGTCGCCAAATACATGGTACAAAAGCAAACTACAACTTCATAATAATACAAATGTCGTGTGAAATAATACAATATATACCGTGAGTTTAAATATAATATTGTCTTCTAGATAATATCCACACGCAAATAAATCCCCATCATAATTATTGATACATTATTTTACAAAATGGTGAGGACTACTAAACAACTCTCTCTGAACCTTCATTCCATACCCCAACTAGTACTCGCTACATTCTCGCCTCCTGAGAAGAAAAATGGAACAACAAGGAAAAGGGTGAGCTCAACTAGCCCAGTAAAGAATACTATGACTAAGATAATATACAACAAATTATCGTTAGTCTCCAACAGGGAAAAATCTGATAGAATACAATAGACAACAAGTTTCAGATCAATATTCGCGGCGGAAATAATAATTCATAGAAGAGTTACGTAGAGAATGAAATCTACTATAATCTATGAATTTAACAAATCCATCATCAATATTTTATCCTCAGTAACATCAATCAATATTCATCTCAAATCAAATATTCATCTTTTTGCTACAGAGCCAAAGATATTCATCAATCGGTCGTGTTCATCTCAACACTGCTTCATCTTTTACCTCTGAGCCAAAGATATTCTTCAGAAATCATTCATCTTTACACTACGGCCAAAGATATTCAATAATATCATCATTTAAGACCGAGGATGATGAAAAATATTTTAAAGAAACGAATCCAAAGTGAAACAAAATGACAAGGATTAAGGATTAAGGATTCGTACTTTATTTTATCCACGTCCAAAAATAACTCAAAAATAATCACGGTGGTGTAAAATTCAAGAATGATCAAAACATGGATACAATCAAAGCTAGTATCCGAATAGATATTTTAGACGAAAAGAAGAAATTTTATTTTTCGATGAATAGTGTCAGATATCGTGAATAGTCTAGATATCGTGAATAATGTCGAATCGTGAATAAAGTAACTTTCACACCAAAAGATAGAAATTCCACAAAAAACATTTTCACGCTTATGAATAGTACTCGTGAATAAGAACTCGTGAATAATAGAACTCATGAATAAGTAACTCGTGAATAAGAACTTATGAATAAGAACCCGACATGAAAAAGTTCCAAATTTGATAAAAAGTTCCAACCAATATTTCAAAGATAATGATATTGAAGAAATAATATCATTTGAGAAGAAAATAACATCCCTTACTTCAAAGAATCGATTTTCTTGAAGGAAAGGCTCAAGTGATCTTTGAATGAAACTTGTCTTGAATAAAGAACTCTCAAAGTATCTAAATACTCACAAAATACGCTCAATAATATAAAGAGAGAAAGAGAAAACTTTATTTACGGTGTGATTTTCAATTCTAACTTAGCCTTATTTATAGGAAAATGTTAAAGACGCCAAGCGCGGACTAACTCGCAACTCCGATGGCTTTACTCGCTACTATTCCCACCCACCACATTTGAAAATTCAATTGAGCACATTTCTCACCAACCAAAAGTGGGGCCCACCAATTCTAGAATTTTCCACCAAAATCATTTATAACCTAATTTACGAATCACCACCTCTTAAAATTCATAATAAATTATACGCTCATTTTAATTCGCTCAAAATTTGTGGACATATACTCAACTTATATATGTATAACATATCCAAAATTACAACGATCCAACGGTTTGGATTAAATATTATAACTCACACAATAAAGTCGTAATAACACCAATTTGATCTTTTAATACCTCCAATCCGACAAAATACAAATAAAATATCTCAAAGATTAATTCCTTCATTAATAACCACATAAATAAATCCATCATTTATATTCATATAAAATAAATATTTCCTTATCATATGAATCAATAATTAATTATTCACAAATAATATTACGAATCACATTTATGACAACCAAATTTTCCCTCAGAAAGAGGGGCTTTCCAATAAGGATCTCTCTTCTTCGGGCGCTTGATTAGGTGACCAAACCTCTCCTGAGATGTAACTTTCTAGACATTGCCAATAATGTTATCTAATAATATTATTCAAATAATATGAATTATTGATCCGATAATGGGAAATATCGCGTGCGATGACAATTATTGAAGCAAAGAATAATATAAAATACCAACGCAAAGAATTATTGAATCAATAAAATAAACTATTGAACAAGAATTACCGTAACAATTATCGAGTAGTGCCTTTTACGTAAGAATCAATAATTGATGCAATACCGTGTGTCTTCTTGCTCAACAACGGCAGATTAGTGTGTTTTAACCACCGGGTATTCCAACAATATTAATTGTGAATAATTACGCCATTATTTTTAAACAACTTATATTTGTCGCTTTTCCTCATCCAATCGCTTTTTACATGGGGCCCACACATGGTCAAGCACGGTAAATACGATTCCCCGACAATACGAATATTCCACGACCAAACGAATATTCCCGACAAAAATGAATATTTTATAACCACTTGCTTATTTTTGAAATATTTGATTTATTTTACCCCTAACTATCCACATTAATCAAATCAACCCTTACTATTTCAAAATAATAAATAAAGGAAATTCCTTTTATTTAAAAAATTTGAGGTCTTACTGACCTCCCTCCTTATGAAATTTCATCCTCGAAATTGACGTCACGTACACTGTGTGTTTGAAAAAGGTGAGGATACCTCGCTTTCATTTCCGCTTTCCAATTCCCAGTGTCATTTCCTCTATAGCATGATTCCTCCACAAAACTTTAACTTGTGGTATGACCTTTCTTAGCGTGGGACATGCTCCTTCCTATCCAAGATCTTGACAGTACCTCCTCATACGTTAGGTCTTCACTATCTCGTCCGGTTCTAACTCTATAACGTGGTTCGGGTTTTCACATATTTACTGAAATGCGAGATATGAAACACATTATGAACACGAGACATACTTGGAGGTAACGCAAGTCTATAGGCTACATTTCCTACTTTCGGTCAAGAATTTGAAATGGACCAATAAATCGTGGATTGAACTTTCCTCTCTTCCCAAATCTTGTAACTCCCTTCCATGGAGCAACTTCATAATAATACATGATCCCCTACACTAAATTCCACGTCCCTTTCGATGAAGATCCGCATAACTCTTTTGTCGATCTTGTGCCGCTTTGTATCGTTGTCGAATCATTTGGATCTTTTCGGTAGTCATACGTCTTAACTTTCGGGTCCCAACAATGTTGCTTCACCCACCTCATCCCAACATATTGGAGAACGACATTTTCGTCCATATAATGCTTGAATGGAGCCACACCTATACTTGCACGATAACTCGTTTGTTGTAAGAGAATTCCACCAATGGTAAATACTTATCCCAACCGCCTTTGAAGTCTAGGACACGAGTCTTAATAAATCTTCAAGAGTTTGAATAGTCCTTTCGATTGTCCGTCTGCTTTGGGGATGGTATGCGAACTAAATCGCAAATCCGTGCCCATAGCTTTTTGCAAGCTAACCCAAAATCTTGAAGTGAATCTTGGGTCACGATCCAAAACTATGGATACAGCATGCCATGCAACCTCACAATCTCATTTACGTATATACTAGCAAGACGTTTAAGGGAATAAGTCTCCGTATCGGCAAGAAAATGAAGCGATTTGGTTAATCTATCAACAATAACCCAAATAGCATTGATGCCTTGAGAAACCGTAGGAAGACCCGTAAACGAAATCCATGGTAATGTGTTCCCACTTCCATTCCGGAATCTCAAGTGGTTGCAACGGACCCTTAGGTACTAGATGCTCGCGCTTTACACGCCGACAAGTTAAACACATTGAGATAAACTTTACAATCTCTCTCTTCATATTGTTCCACCAAAATGTATGTCAAGATCACGATACATTTAGTACTTCCGTGATGGATTGCAAATGGTGTATTGTGTGCCTCCATCATAATCTTGTTCTTCAAATCGTAGTCGTTAGAACACAAAGTCTAGAGTGGACTCAAGTATTCCTTCTTCATCAATTCTCGCCCTAATAGCTCCTTCTTGTACTTTCTTCTTCATACGCATCGACTCGGGTGGCCTGGCTTGAGCAACCTTAACTTTTTCTATTAAAGTTGGCTCTATCACGTATACTTGACATCATCGCACTCGTTCTCGCATATGATCTTCTACTCAATAAATGCCATCTACCACGTTCGCTTTTACCGGGATGGTATTGAATAGTGTGGTCGTAGTCTTTCAATAGTTCGAGCCAACGTCATTTGCCAAGATGTTGAGTTCTTTTCGAGTGAAGAAATATTTAAGGCTTTTATGGTCTGAATATATCTCCACTTTCTCCCCATATAGATAGTGGTTCCATATCTTTAAGCGAAGACGATCGCCGCTAACTCTAGATCATGAGTAGGATAATTCCTCTCATACTCTTTAAGTTGTCGCGAGGCATAGGCTATGACTTTCCCACGCTGCATGAGAACACATCCTAACCCTTTGCACGAAGCATCGTATGTAGATAACAAATCCATCCGAACCAGATGGTATTGTTAGAAACAGTCTTAAAATAAGTCTCCTCTTAAGCTCTTGAAACTTTTCTCGCATTCTTCGCTCCAAACGAATTTTGTATCCTTCCGAAGAGTTAAGTTAATGGAGTAGCGATTCGAGAAAACCCTTCCATGAATCTCCGATAATAACCGGCTAAGCCCAAAAAGCTACGTGCACTTGGTCCATGACTTGGTTGCTCTCAACTTTGTATTGCTTCAATCTTTGCCGAGTCCACGGATACTCCATGTTTCGACACCACGTGCCCAAGGAATGCTCCTTCCTCGCCGAACTCGCATTTCTTCAATTTGGCATATAGTTTGTTTTCACGAAGCCTTTGGAGTACCAAACTTCAAATGGTGCTCATGATCTTCACGACTTTTGGAATATATAAGGATGTCATCAATAAAGACAACAACTAAGCGATCCAAATATTCCTTGAATACTCGGTTCATCATATCCATGAAAGCCATAGGAGCATTAGTTAGTCCGAAAGACATGACTAAGAATTCATAATGCCCATACCGAGTTACAAAGCGTCTTTGGAATATCCTCGCCTAATCTTCAAATGATGATATCCGAATCGAAGATCGATTTTTGAAAAGAATTGTGCCCTTGCAATCGGTCAAACAAGTCATCAATACGAGGTAGAGGATACCTATTCTTGATGGTGACATGGTTCAATTCCCGATATAGTCATAATACAAAGTCGCATACTCCCGTCTTTCTTCTTTACGAATAAAACAGGAGCACCCCAAGGAGATGTCTTAGGGCGAATGAAACCGATGTCCAACAATTCCTCGTAGTTGGACCTTTAACTCCTGAAGTTCAATAGAGCCATTCGATATGGGGTTTTAGAAATGGGCTTTGTACCGGGTTCAAGATCAATAAAGAATTCAACTTCACGTTACGGGGGTGAGGCCAAGGAAGTTCTTCAGAAATACGTCGGAAAAGTCAATAACAACAGAATATTATTCAAATTTGACATGTCTTTATTCAAATCCATCACATGGGCTAAGAAAGCTTGACATCCGCTTTTCAATAAACGAATAGCTTTATGATTAGATATGATGTGATTGATTTTAATGGTTTAGTTGCTTGAATTAAATAACAATAGGGTTGGTTAGGAATATGAAAACTAACAACCTTACGAAAACAATCAATTTTGGCATGATGAGTAGTTAACCAATCAATTCCTAAAATCACATCAAAAGCAAGTATCTTTAAAGAGATAAGGTCAATTGTAAGGTAATGGTGCCAACTTGAATCAAACAAGATTTATAAGCAAATGGATGTGTTGAAAGTTTCTCCTAACGGAGTTTCCACGGATAGGTCAAAGTCTAATTTCTCCGAGTCAAGTTTAAACGTTGAGCACATGCGGGAGAGATAAATGAATGGGTAGAACTGGGTATCTAATAAGGTATAAACTTCGCAAGAATTATAATTAACTAACCCATGCTAACCGTTCGGGTTCCTCACTTGTTGGGAAGTCATGACAACCGCTTCTCTTTGAACTACACGGCTTTGACTTATGCAGGGTAGCATTTGGTGTCGTTACTATCGTTGGAATTGACTTTTCTATAGGGCATATTCCACCTTCAACTGCTTCATCGTACTCCTGATTCATGATCTGAATCATCAATCTTCGATCCATATCGAATTGAGATTGACCGCTCTGTACAAGGTAATTTAAAACTCGATGTTGGGTTCTTCCAATTGCTGTCCAAAAAGAGAAATGTATATCATCTATTTTAACCTTTTTGGATCGGACGTCTCTTTCTACAATATCAACATGTCGTGCGGCTTTTACCCACGCATCCTTCATTCTCACTCGTTCAGTTGTTTCTTCTTTCAGCTGATCCTTGATATTTGAATTCTCAGATTCCAACTTTAATATCTTACCCTCTGCCAAAGCGTGATTTTGTTCGAGCATCACATATCGGGTAACACAATTTTGAATTGTTGTATCTCTTTGTTCCACGACCGCTTGCAATTCTTCAACCTGTTCTTCTAGCTCACGAATACGATCTCGTAGTTCTACATTTTGATCAAAAATTTCTTCTAATAAATTCTCCTCAGGTTCTCTCTTCTTCTCACTCTCACCGCTACCTCTGCGACTAGCTCGGGTGCAACTATTAATTCTTCCTCCCACATGGATATCTCTAATTCCTTCTTCGCTTGATATTATATTATCACAGTTGGTGATTAGAGGTATATCCATGGTCTCATTCACTCCATTGTTGACATTTTCAAATTTGCCATCTTAAATCTTGCCATAAAACAAGGGTTAATTAAGAAATCAATATATCACATAATATCCCTATATCTTGACCAACTAACAAATAAGCTTAGGTAGGACACACTAGCGAAGGATTTACTCGCCTCTCCCTCCTAGTTCTATTCCCCGATCTCCGCCAGAGATCATATCCTAAGCTCGATACCAACCGTGGCGCCCCCAAAATAGGTATACACAACACCCATTCTCGAAATGCTTGCCAAATACATGGTACAAGAAGCGAACTACAACTTCAATAATACAAATGTCGTGTGAAATACAACAATATATATACTTGTGAGTTTAAATATAATATTGTCTTCTAGACAATATCCACACGCAAATAAATCCCCATCATAATTATTGATACATTATTTTACAAAATGGTGAGGACTACTAAACAACTCTCTCTAGAACCTTCATTCCATACCCCGACTAAGTACTCGCTATATTCTCGCCTCCCGAGAAGAAAAATGGAACAACAAGGAAAAGGGTGAGCTCAACTAGCCCGAAGAAAGAATACTATGACTAAGATAATATACAACAAATTATCGTTAGTCTCCAACAGGAAAAATCGATAGAATACAATGATAAAAAAGTTTCGAGATCAATATTCGCGGTGAAATAATAATTCATAGAAGAGTTACGTAGAGAATGAAATCTACTATAATCTATGAATTTAACGGTCCATCATCAATATTTTATCCCCGTAACATCAATCAATATTCATCTCAAATCAAATATTCATCTTTGCACTACAGCCAAAAGATATTCATCAATCGGTCATGTTCATCTCAACACTGCTCATCTTTGCACTACGAGCCAAAGATATTCTTCAGAAATCATTCATCTTTTGCACTACAGGCCAAAGATATTCAATAATATCATCATTTAAGACCGAGGATGATGAAAAATATTTTTAAAAAACGAATCCAAAGTGAAACAAAATGACAAGGATTAAGGATTAAGGATTAGTACTTTATTTTATCCACGTCCAAAAATAACTCAAAAATAATCACGGTGGTGTAAAATTCAAGAATGATCAAAACATGGATACAATCAAAGCTAGTATCCGAATAGATATTTTGGACGAAAAAGAAGAAATTTTATTTTTCGATGAATAGTGCAAGATATCGTGAATAGTCAGACATCGTGAATAAGAACTCAGACACCAAAAGATAGAAATTCCACAAAAAAAACATTTTCACGCTTCATGAATAGTACTACGTGAATAGTAACTCGTGAATAATAACTCATGAATAGTAACTCGTGAATAGTAACTCATGAATAGTAACCCAGACATGAAAAAGTTCCAAATTTGATAAAAGTTCCAACCAATATTTCAAAGATAATGATATTGAAGAAATAATATCATTTGAGAAGAAAATAACATCCCTTACCTCAAAGAATCAAAGATTTTGAATGAGAGGTTCAAGTGATCTTTGAATGAAACTTGTCTTGAACAACAACTCTCAAAGTATCTAAATACTCACAAAATACACTCAATAATATAGAGAGAAGAGAAAAACTTTATTTACGGTGTGATTTTCAATTCTAACTTAGCCTCTATTTATAGGAAAATGTTAAGCCGCAAAGCAGACTTAACTCGCAACTTTGATGGCTTTACTTTCGCTACTATTCCCACCCACCACATTTGAAAATTCAATTGAGCACATTTCTCACCAACCAAAAGTGGGGCCCACCAATTCTAGAATTTTCCACCAAAATCATTTATAACCTAATTTACGAATCAGTCACCTCTTAAAATTCATAATAAATTATACGCTCATTTTTAATTCGTTCAAAATTTGTGGACATATACTCAACTTATATATTTATAACATATCCAAAAATTACAACGATCCAACGGTTTGGATTAAATATTATAACTCACACAATAAAGTCGTAATAACACCTATTTGATCTTTTAATACCTCCAATCCGGCAAAATACAAATAAAACATCTCAAAGATTAATTCCTTCATTAATAACCACATAAATAAATCCATCATTTATATTCATATAAAATAAATATTTTCTTATCATATGAATCAATAATTAATTATTCACAAATAATATTACGAAATCACATTTATAATGACCAAATTTGTTCCCGAAAGAGGGGGCTTTCCAATAAGGATCTCTCCTTACTGGCGCACAATTAGGTGACCAAACCTCTCCTTAGACAGAACTTTCTAGACATTGCCAATAATGTTATCTAATAATATTATTCAAATAATATGAATTATTGATCTGATAATGGGAAATACTGTGCAGTGACAATTATTGAAATAGCAATAATATAAAATACCAACGCATCAATTATTGAATCAATAAAATAAACTATTGAACAGTAATTACTGTAACAATTATTGAGTAGTGCCTTCTTACGTAAGAATCAATAATTGATGCAATACCGCTGCTGTCTTCTTTGTTCAACAACGCCGTATTAGTGTGTTTTAACCACCGGGTATTCCAACAAAGATTAATCTTGGTAACAATTACGCGTTATTTTAAATAACTTATATTTGTCGTTTTCCTCATCCAATCGCTTTTTCGTTTATGGGGCCCACACATGGTCTAGGTAAATGCGAATATTCCCCACAAGATCTAATATTCCACGACCAAATGAATATTCCCAACAAAAATGAATATTTTATAACCACTTGCTTATTTTGAAATATTTGCGTATTTTACCCCTAACTATCCACATTAATCAAATCAACCCTTACTATTTCAAAATAATAAATAAAGGAAATTCCTTTTTATTTAAAAAATTTCGGTCTTACAAAACCTTTTAAAACCTAAAAGATAGTAGACTTTATTTTTTCTACTGACTCTTTTAATGGATTGCATATTCATTTACCGCAGATTAAACCGGTTGTCTATTGTATTTTATCGGTTTAACATTGTTGAAGACTATTGATAATTTATTCGCATTATCTTAGTTATAATATTTCTTCTTGGGCTAGTTGAGCTCACCTTTCTTTCACCGTTCTCTTCGTGAAATGAGAATATAAATTTGAGACGCAGTCGGGAAAAGAGTGATGGTCCCAAGATAGCATTAGTAGTCCTCACTATTACGTTAAATAGTGTGAGAATAAATGTAATGAGGACTCCTTGAGTATGGATATTGTCTAAATGACAATATTCCTATTAGAACTCTCGGTTTATGTATTGTCAGATGTTATATTTACGACGGATGTATAATTAAGTTTGTATTTGAATTTATGTACCATGTAAGTGGCGACCCAAAATGGGTGACGTATACCTAATTTTGGGGCGTCACAACCTAATTCTTGGCCTTGATAAGGAGAAATTCTTATTGAAAGCCCCTCTTCACAGGAACTACGATTGTCATAATTGTGATTCTGTAATATTATTTATGAATGATTAATTATTGATTTATATGATAAGGAAATATTTATTTGATGTGAATATAAATGATGGATTTATTTATGTGGTTATAAATGAAGGAATTAATGTTGAGGTATTTTATCAGTATTTTTGTCAGAATGAAGGTATTAAAAATTAAACCAGTGTTTTTGAGATATATTGTGTGACATATAATTTTTAATCCGACCTTTGGATCGTTATAATTTTTGGATATGTTATACATATATAAGTTGAGTATAAGTCCACAAATTTTGAACCGTTAAAAATGAACGTATGATTTGTTATGAATTTTAAGAGGTGACTGATTCAGAAATTAGGTTTATAAATAATTTTGGTGAAAAATTCTAGAATTGAGTGGGCCCCACTTGTGGCTGGTGAAAAAATGTGCTGAATTTTATTTCAAATATGGTGGGTGGGAATAATAGCAGGTAAAGCTATCAGGTTGCAGGTCAAGTCTGCTAAAATTTTCCTATAAATAGAGGGCTAAGTTAGAATTAAAAATCACACCAGAAACATAAGCTTTCTCTCTTTCTCTCTCTAGATTATTGAGTGTATTTTGTGAGTATTTAGATACTTGGTGAGTTGATATTCATCGATCTGAAGTTTTCTTGATGTCATATCCGATATCCAATCGAGAAGTCTTTGCTTCTTTTGAGGTAAGGGATAGTAAGGATTTTAAGGGTTATTATGTTTTTCATTCGTACTTCTTCCGACCTTCAAAAAATTTTGGAAAAATTTAAAATGATATGTTGATGAGTTTTATTGATTGTGTCCAAAAATGGTGATTTTTGGATGTATATATTAAGAGTTATGAATTTTATGAGAAAATACTATTTTAAAAGTAACCGCTTATAATTCTTTATGGTTAACTCTAAAATTGATGAAATTTTTATTGGGAGTACATCTATATAATATCGATTGTACTCTGTGAATTTGAATTTTTGGATAAAAGTACAATTTATGATAAATGTCTAAATATTCTATGGGTTTTGGCCATATGAAAAATAGTAAATGAATTTTAAAAATTCTAAGAAAAATATATGTTCAATATGGGACTATATTCTGCTAAATCCCAGAAAAGAAATATTTTTGGGACTGATTTGGTATTTTTTATGAAAATTGACTTGTTATGAATAAATGAGTTAAATATGTTATGTGAAGGAAGAAAATTGGAAAATATGATTTTATGGCTTGAGAATCATATATGTGGTATATGCAGATTTTGATGAGGGTTTTGGTTATTGGTGATGAAATCTTATAAATTTGGCATTTTATGATGATTAAATGCATTATTTAGTAAAGTGTAAACAATTAAAATAAATTGTTTATAAGTTTAAGAAATGTTATTCTTTCAATATCATTATATCGAAATATTGGTATGGATTTTATTGCGGAATTTTTACCTTTTTGTGTTAGGGTTACTATTCACGAGTTACTATTCACGAGTTACTATTCACGGATACTATTCACTACAAAATTGATTTCTTTTTCTAATCAAATTATAGTTGATTTATGAATATTACTCTGGAGATTAAAACTATATATTGATTTTATTATCATATATAACATTTTTATAACCTTGATGTTGAAATTCTCTTTCACTTAAGTATAAAGATGGGTAGATTATTGGTATGATCATGACTAGGGTTCTCTTTGGCCAGTAATGAAAAGTTGAATTGTGACTGGTATGATCATGACCATTGAATTTATAATTGAATATCTTTAGCTTAAGTGCAAAGGTGAATTGATCAACATGGTTATAATTATTGTTTATATAAATTCTGAAATGATTATATATTTCTTTGAGATATTAATATATTTGGCCTGTAGTGCAAAATATGAATCGTTGAGAATATCTTTGGCCAATGGTGCGAAGATGAACTATGGATGAATATCTTTGGTAGTAGTGCAAAAAGATGAATTTATTAGTATGATTATGAGCGAGGCGTGATTTGGTATAACCATGATCTTTGATGTTTCGGTAAAGACATGTGATGAAAATTATATTCATCACGAGTGCGAAGAGGAATTTAGAATTACAATTATGATTATGAGATATTCATATAATTGTGGAAAGGAACTGATGATTGATGTTCTGGGGATAAAACATTGTTTGTGGACTTTTAACATGGAGAAGATAATAGGCGTATTGTCTATTTGACTCTTCTAATGGATTGCTTGTTCATTCGCAACTATGGTTGAAATTTTTATCATCTACCATATGTTCTAAATCTACGATTTGTTATTGATGAAGGCTATTGATAATTTAATTATCTTTAGTCATTATATTCTTTCTTGAGCTAGTTGTCTTTCTCACCCTTTTGCTTCACAATTCCTTTTAGGTAATAAAAGTGTAAATTTTGGGTCGGCCGGGGAAACAAGGGAATAGAATCGGTGGTCTCTAGTCGTGGAGTTCTCCCTAAACAAAGATAGACAAGTGTGTTGTATATACATCTTTTAGTAGTTATATTTGGTGAATCATATAAGGAGAAAGAACCCAACGTTGGAATGGTGTTTTGCCACTATCATACAAGATGTCTAATGACATACAACCTCGTGTCATCATAAGGCATGGGTTGTGCTCATCCACTTGTTGAGTATATTTACTGAGCACTACCTATATAATCTTGGTGTTTATTTGAAGTATAATTCTCAATTTGAGGCAGTGGAGATAATGATAAATCGAGAGAAGACTCACCATTGGGAAGAATATGATAGTAATCTTCTCGTTTTTCTTTGGGGGTCTATTAGGGTCAACCAATGATAATTACGTGGCCATATGATATCTATCATAACCTGTAAGCATGACCTCCCATATACGAAGGTTTCTCTTGAGCACTTCCCAAAGATTTTATTTTCTAAAAGCAGTTTTGACTATTCCTTTATGTAAGGTGTCATCATTGTGAGGTCTTGTCCACTAGGTTGGGACATGTGTCACATTTGGTATATATTTGTATCCAAACTCACGATATATATGTTGTTGTATTTTGCACGATAATTATTGTAATAAAATTGTAGTTGTTTTCTGTACCATGTATTTGGCGACTCAGAATGGGTTGGATGGAATGGACCTGTTTTGGGGGCGTCACAGGTGCCTTTTATTTTTTTTTAACCACAATTATAAAAATAATAAATAAAAAATAATAGAACAAGTTTGAACAAAAAATTATAAAAGAATGTATATTTTTTATTAAAAAAAACGGTAAAAACACTGTAAACAGTTTACAGTATTTTTTCAATAAAAAATATACTTTTTTTATAATTTTTTGTTCAAATTTATTTTATTATTTTTTATTTATTATTCTTGTAATTGTGATTAAAAAAAAAAAAAACCGAAGGCACCGGTCTTACCGGTCATTAAGAGGACCGGACGCCCCCCAATTCGAAGGACTTTGGTTATTTGACTAGATAACAGTAAAAAGTGATTTTATTTCTACTTGGAAATTTATTTTTCTCATAATCTATATATTATAAGTAATAGAGTGGCAGTACTGGTGCTTATATGGATTAACCATAAGTTAATATAATAGTTTTAGAATTACACAATACTACTAGTACGTATCCGTTTTAGACGAAAACAACTACTACAAGTTGCATCACTATTTGTTTGGACAAAAATAACAATCCTGGTATAATAAATACCCCATCCAAAATTATTTACATTTCAAGAAAACTACCTGGTTTTCAGATATTTAAAGTACTCCATTAGATTCATTTCAATTTGGAAAAAATTCAAATAGAAAGAAGAAAAAAGAAAGTGTCAACATTAAGGAGAAATAAATACTACTACTACTACCTTGTATTCTGTTATGTGGGGTGGTTACTCGTTTGGCAAAACTGAACCGGAAAAAATGGAAAAATATTTTATACATTTTTATCCTTTAAAGTATTACCCTTTTTACAAAGGTGAACCTAATATAAAAAAATTTATAACATAATCCTCCAAATACACTTAAATAATTAAAAGTGAGCAGCCAAAAAAATCGTACGAGTTTAGATCCTTTTTGAAAAAGTAACTCTTATAAATTTGTCAAACTTACATAATTGGAGTGGGAGAAGACGATGAGGAAGATGATGAATCTGGTTTTGAGTTTTGAAAGTGGGTACTAAGATTGAAAGTGGGCATATGCAGTCACTTTGGTTGATCTTCCTCGTACAGGAGATAAGAGTATTATACTTCTTCACTCAGAGTCCAATAGAACAAAGCACAGTAAATAACCGTATATTGTAATGGTCATATACAGTTAAAACATATAAAACATGACTTTTTTCGTAACACATCAGCAATCCGACCATTTTTATGATCAAAAATAGTTTTAGAGTCAATTTTAATTGTTTAAGTATACTTGCATAATGCTGTTATAAGTTTTATATTGCGACTACTTGTGTAAAAAGGTGATATTTCGAGAATATTAAAGAAAAACGTATAATATAATACCAAGTTAGTTAGCGTTTTATGGAAGTTAGTTGGTGTTTAAGGGGTATATTTTTAACCCCTTGTTTGTTTTAAAAGTGGCCGATTAGGAAGGGACGAAGTGCAAGATGGTTGGGTACTGGGTGAGTGAATGGGTGGGTGAGGGTGAGGGTGTGGGTGGGTGGCGGGGGTGAAAATATAAATCGAAGTTACTGGGTTTGATTTGGATTGTGTCAAGTATGAGAGTTATGAGTGACTAGTGATTGATTGATTGATTGATTGATTGATATGTTCCAATTTTTGACAGGCAGGTAAGGTAAAGCTGAAAATAATAGGACGATTCAAAAAAAAAAGAGCCGACCCCTGCCTGTTTTAACCTCAGACGTTGGATTTTCTTTTTGGCAACCCCAATCCATTCAATTTCGTCGTATATCACTGCATATGTACTTGATTTGGGCTTTCAAAAGCACCATATATAGCTGCTTTGATTGATCAAAACAAAACCCTTCACTTTCAAAATATATGACACTATTATGCCCAACTTTGTAGACTTAATTTCACCTGATTCATTTTATTATTAATTAAACGAAGCACTAAATTTTATCTTTTTAGATCCATGTGCACTGAAAAATTAGACCTATTTTGAGTCGATTAAATTTTTTTTATATTTATAAAACGAATATTATAGTCTATACACATACACACACATACAAGCATGGAGTTTTGATACATAAGTAGCAAAGATATAGAAGTAATGTACATACAGTGCACCAAGAAAACTACTCCATGACTTATAAATGAGATAGCTAGGTTAGGTAGTGTTTGGGAGTGTTTCACCGAGCCTCTTGTGGGCTGAAGGCTTTGGTCGGGACTAGGGAGTTCGGGGCAAAAATGGTGGAAGGTCGGGATCGGTTAACTCGAGCTCATTAGGCCGGGGCCTGGTGGAGGTTAGAGAGATCGGGGTCGGGTCCTCGGTCATTTTAGGGTGAGGCCCAAATCGGTGTTCTATGATGACTGGGGGGTTGGCCTTGGGAAGTTAAGCAGACCCATATGCAGAGTTGGGCGTAAAAAGGGGATTACGTGGTTAAGGGTTCTAACCCTAATCGTATGTCAACAAGGCAATTCCAAAGGTAGTGTTGGAAAGGGATTCCACTTGCACCTTTTAAGGAGATTGCGTTGGACCCAAATATAGTAACTACCCTATTTAGGAGTCTTATTCTAATTCGGAGAAGGAGGCTAAGGCAGTGAGAGTACTATAAATATCAGGTCAAGGTTACAATTAACAGGTAATACCCACTTTTGAGCACTAAACACTTAAGCCTCCATTGTTAAACCTTGTGAACGACTTGTACTTATTCTCACATCGGAGCTATCCCGTGACCTGGTCGTCAAGCTTCATGTGATCTGTTATTGTCTTGGTGTTTCAGTAGCGTGAATTCTGTGACTGGACGCATGGACGAAACTTGGCGTTAACATTGGCGCTAGAAGGAGGGCATAGTGCTTTTTCTGGTAATCAAAAACATTTTTTCGGCGACAGGCTATGGCGAGTAAAGGAAATAACGTCTTCGTGATCTTCCCAAAGTGGGAAATTGATGAAGGATCGGGGGTCTAAAATTTGAGGTAGAAGAGATCTGGGTTCGGATCTTGGTACGAAAGCTCTTCCACTCATGGTCAACACACGCCTCATCCAGCGAGTCAGGCTGACGAGAGTCACTCTTGGGCCCTCGTGAGGCATGAAAGAGGGGAGGGTAGCCGAGACCAGCGAGAGTTTCTCCTGAAGAAGAAACTGGAGCAAAACAAAGATGCCATGTTGGCACTCCGGCTGCAGCAGGAAGAACTAGAGAAACAGATGGCCAACATGGCCGGGGACCAAGAAGCGTGTTCTAGAAGGCGTAGGAATCGAAGCCGATCCCGGTCACCTCGGCCAGGGAGAGGCGAAGAGAGAGCGAGCGAGCACGGGAGCCGCGCTCTCGGGACGGCATGGGTAGAAGACGAAGCCGTTCGGCAGAGCGCAGATCAGAACATCCAGGCAGATCTGGTGTAAGACCCCAACTTATTATAAATAAAATCAAATTTTCTCTATTTATTATTTTGAAATAATAAGGATTAATTTGATATAATATTTTGGTTATGGGTGAAATGTGCAAATTTTGCAAAATAAACAAGTGGTTATAAAATAATCGTTGTTGTCAGGGAATATTCTTTTGGTCGTGGAATATTCTTGTTGTCGGGGAATATTAAATGCGACGGCGACGCTAGTCATTTTTAGGGCCCATAATGTAATAACTATTTTGGATGAAGGAAAACGACAAAGTTTGAGTTTTTATAAATAACTGGCGTAGTTATTCTGTTTAACCTTTGTTGGAATACCCGTGGTTAAAATACGATGTCTGCTGTGGATGCACAAGTATTGATGAATTATTGGTGTGAGACCCAGTTTTTATCAATAAAGATTTAAATTTTGTCGAAATAATTTTTTAATATTATGGTGTGAATTTAAGATAATATTATAGTTGTGGGTAGTATTTATAAATTTTGCAAAAGTATGCAAGTTGTTATAAAATATTCGTTTGGTGGGAAATATTCTTTTTGTTTGGGGAATATTCGTAGACGACTACCAATCATTAATTGGACCCCACAACGGAAGTATTATCGTAGTTAGAAAATGACAAAATTATCTTTCTATAAAAATAACGGCAGAGGTGTTACCGTTAAAACATGTTGAACTACCCAAATGTAAAAAATGCGATGTCTGCCGTAGTTGTATAGTAGCACACGATATTGATTATTGATCTTACGTGAGAAGTCACTCAAATTATGCTCAATTATTACTACAATAATTCTTTGCATCATATCTCTTATATTATTGATTCAATTATTGTCACGATTCATCTCAGATAATATGTTATAGTATTTAATCAATAATTGAGACGACAAGTTATAAATGATTAATAATTGTTGAAAGATTAAAAAAATGTGTTGATTAAAAATAAAATGATTTGTGGTAATATTTATTCAATCCTTAATGTATATAAAGAGTCCATTTATGAGACGTTTGTGGTAAGTTTGATTATTTTATGGGGGCCATATGTCATCATCTAAGAGTCTCTTAAACAATAGTAGTAATTACTTTCGTCGATAGTAATTACCTTTGTGAATAGTAATTATCTTCGTCGATAGTAATTACCTTCGTCGATAGTAATTACCTTTGTGAATAGTAATTATCTTCGTCGATAGTAATTACCTTCATCAATAGTAATTACCTTTGTGAATAGTAATTACCTTCGTCAATAGTAATTACCTTTATCGGTACGTCGAACCACTTGTCGTTTCACATTCTGAGGCCGAACCACTTGTCGTTTCACATTACAAAGCGTCAAACCACTTTCCTTTTCACATTACCGATTCGTCGAGCCACTTGCCTTTTCACATGGCAGTACTAAGCTAGAAATCTTCTATAAATAGAGGCCTAGTGCTTCATTATTTTTCACGAATTCACCAAAAACTCTAGAGAGAGAAACTATAGAGAGAAAGAAGAAAAGTATTCTCGCTACTTCACCTCGCCAATATTCGGTTCTTCTAAGGTAGGGAATATTATTTGTTGTACCGTAAGGGGTGTTATTCTTTCTTATTCATGAAGAGAATCATTTGTTATTCCATTGCTTATTATTACATTGGAATAACTCAGTATACGTGGTTTACCCTATACTTGGTGACATTCTTCTATTATTCTCATTGGAACATCCATGCATGTGTTTTACACCGGACTTCGGTTAAAATCTTTATTATTCCGCTGGAATATCACATGCTGCATGCGTTTTCTGCCGGACTGGTTCCGTCTTTATCATTCTGTTGGAATATCCTATCGTGTGTTTTACACCGGATCGGGTTCCATCTTTATTATTACTGTTGGAACATCCTCGCTTGTGAATTTCACGACACAGTTCCGTTATTATTATTACGTTGGAATAACTTTGCATGTCAAGTAATCGCATGCATGGTGATTTCTTTTGTTATTCCATTCTTTATTATACCCAGTTGGTTTAAAACTTTGACTTATACTCCATGAAATTAGTAGAATATCCTTGATATTTGCGTTTCATCCAAATCTTTTCATGGAAATATTCTTCCGATCATTCTTGAATTTTACTCTACAAAACAAGATCATTTTGACAATTTGGACGTTAATAATTCCCCGGATAAAATAATTCTTGAACTTGTTTTATTGAATTATTATGTCATTGTCATCATCCTCATGTTATATTATGTTATCTTTGGCTTACGTGCATAGATGAACTTAGTATGATTATGACCGAGGATCATTCGGTATAATCATGGCTTGATATAAATGATGTGACAAAAAGTCCTCGATGGCACGTAATGCAAATGATGGATAGTTTTTGGTATGATTATGACCAGGGTGATTCGGTATAGTCATGACCATTTATAATTTGATGAAAATCCTTGGCCACCGAATACGAGGATGATTAGATATTGTGGTTTATTCATTAAACCGAGTCTTAGTGATAAAAATTGATGAAAACCTTTTAAAACCTAAAAGATAGTAGACTTTATTCTCTACTTGACTCTTTTAATGGATTGCTTATTCCACTGCAGATTAAACTTGTTGTCTATTGTATTTTATCGGTTTAACAACTTTGTTGAAGGCTAATGATAAATTATTACGCATTATCTTAGTCATAATATTTCTTCTTTGGGCTAGTTGAGCTCACCCTTTCTTTCACTTTCTTCTCTTGAAAATGAGAACATATTTGAGACAGTCGGGGAGCGGAGTAATGGTCCGAGAGGATAGCATTAGTAGTCCTTACTATTCTATGAAATAATTAGTGATAATAGTAGTAAAGAGGACTCTGTTGAGTTTGTATAATATCTAGTAGACAATATTTGTATTCAAACTCACGCTTATGTCGTATTGTACACGGCGATTATATTAGTAAGTTGTATTTGAATTTATGTACCATTTAAGTGGCGACCCCAAGATGGGTGGCGTATACCTAATTTTGGGGGCGTCACAATTGGTCCTTACGTGAAGAAGGCACTAGTCGATAATTATTCTGATGAATTCTTTATTCAATATTTTATTTTATTGATTCAATAATTGTTGCGTTGATATTTTATATTATTGTTGTTTCAATAATTGTCAACGCACGATATTTCCCATTATCGGATCAATAATTCATATTATTTGAATAATATTATTAGATAGCATTATTGGCAATGTCTAGAAAGTTACATCGAGGATAGGTTTGGTCACCTAATTGCACGCCAGAGTGAGAGAAATTCTTATTGGAAAGCCCCTCTTTCACGGGAACGGCACTGGTTGTCATAATTGTGATTCATAATATTATTTGTGAATAATTAATTATTGATTTATATGATAAGGAAATATTTATTTGATGTGAATATAAATGATGAATTTATTTATTTTATGCGGTTAAAAATGAAGGAATTTTAGCATGAAATAATTGTTGAAAGTTTGGCATATTTTTGTGGAATTATAATTATTTCTCCGATAGAATATTCATTCAAAATATTGTTATAATATTTTTTAAATTGTTTAAATAATAATATTATTGTTATAATATATATATATATATATATATATATATATATATATATGTGATAAAAGGGACGGATATGAATTAATTTTAATTTGCATGCTTTTCTAAGTTTGCGGAGGAAGAAATTTCCTGCATAGCTTCATCTTTTGGGTGGATGGCTAATATTTCATATCTCTTGCATTTTTTTTCTTCTGCAAAGCTTGGTTTTCAAAGTTATGGGCCCTCAATTATGATGAATAAATGCCACTGATTGGTGAAAATGGTTGGTGAGTTTTTTTTTTTTTACCTGCCAAGTTATTTTTAAGGATGGTACCCACCCTTATGAAAAGTATGAAAAGTTAGGCAAGCATTATTAGGCAGGAAGAAAAAAAATGCAAATGCTTTGATTTTTCCTCCGAGCGCTGCACTATAAATAGGGGGTAACCCCTCCTTCCTCATCACACCATTCTCAAATTCAGAAATTAGTATTGTGAGTATTTTTCTTGAGTATAAGAATATTTTGAGCGTAGTTTTTTCGCAAGAGATTTTTTCGATAATAATATCCGATATTCCGATTAAATCCGATTTCTACCAAGGTAAAGGATATTATTTTATTTCAATACTAAGTAAAAATATTATTTCCTTTCATACTCCATAGTATGGAAGGATATTATTTCATTTCATATTCCTAAATTTGAACTTACTATGGTAAGTATTGTTTATATAATTCTCAAATGATTAGAAATTTCGTTTCATCTAATATCATTTCATAAGATTATTGGACTGAACTTTTTATCAAATTTGGAACTTTTCATGATTGGGTATTGTTCACGAAGCATCGTTTCACGATTCTATCGCTCACGGTCTTGCTCACAAAAAAAAAAAAAAATTTCTTCTTTCAAGTTATCTGTTGTGACCCTTATTCTTGAAATTAAATCCATGTTTTGATCTTCATTCTTGAATTTTACTCCACTATAGTTTATTATGGAGTATTATTGATCTTGGATAAACTTTTATATGAATCCTTAATATTTGTCCTTCGGTCTCACTGGATTCGTTCTTTAAAATATTTTTCATCTTCCTCAGTCCTAAATGATGATATTACTGAATATCTTTGGCCCGTAGTGCAAAGATGAATGATTAATCGATGAATATCTTTGGCCCATAGTGCAAAGATGAACAGGTGTTGAGATGAACATGACCAACTGGTGATACAAATGAATATCTTTGGCCTATAGTGCAAAGATGAATATTTAATTCAAGATGTATATTGATTGATGTTACAGGGATAAATTATTGATGATGGACTTTTAAATCTTAGAAGATAGTAGAATTCTTTCTCTACTGACTCTTCTAATGGATTGTTGTTTCCACAAAGCAGCTTGTTGATCTAAAACTTGTTGTCTATTATATTTTATCAGATTTTCCCTGTTGAAGACTAATGATAAATTGTTGTATATTATCTTAGTTATAATATTCTTTACTGGGCTAGTTGAGCTCACCATTTTCCTTTTTGTTCTATTTTTTTTCTCAGGAGGTGAGAACATAGCAGGATCGAGTCGGGGTATGGAGTAATGGTTTTAGAAAGATGTTTTAGCAGTCCTCACTATTTCTGTAAAATAGTATTTGAATAATTGTAATGAGGACTTATTTGAGTGTGGATATTGTCTAGAAGATAATATTTGTATTTAAACTCACAGTATGTATTGTCGTATTTCACACGACATTTGTATTATTGAAGTTGTAGTTTGCTTTATGTACCATGTATTTGGTGACTCGAGAATGGGTGTTGTACACCTATTTTGGGGAAGCGTCATGATTAGTATCGAGCTTAGGAATATGATCTCTGGCGGAGATCGGGAATAGAACTAGGAGGAGAGATGAGTAAATCCTTCGCTAGTGTGTGATATCTAAGCTTATTTGTTGGTCGATCATCATAATATAGGGATATTATGTGATATGTTAATTTGTTTAATTAACCCTTGTTTTATGGCGATATTTTAGAATGGTCACGAGAACGTTAACAATGGAGTGTATGAGGCTGTGGAACAACCTTTAGTCACAAAAACCAGGAGAACGTGCAACAGAAGAAAAATATTCCTCCTAAACAACACTACTAGAACAAACGATGAACGATTGAATGTTTAGGAGCTTTTTAGCGATTCATGCAAAACCGAGACGAGGAGACTTGTGCACAAAATACGGGTGGAAATGCTAGCAATGCGCGGCTAGTCACAGCTAAGCAATTCAAAGAATTGGGACCACCAGAATTTAAGGGAAAGCCGGATCCGATCATGGCGGAAACGTGGGTCAAACAAATTACCAAGATATTGGATGTCTTGGGATGCACGGAGAAATGAAGGTTCCATTCGCCACCTTTATGTTCATGGTGAGGCGGACTCTTTGGTGGGAGTCATGAACCGCACCACCACCACCCCTTTCAGCATGTCTTGGGAAACATTTCAGAACCTATTCAATGACAAGTACTTCCCTGAGAGTATTTGTCATATGAAGGAGGTAGAGTTTATCAGACTAGAATAAAACAACATGACGGTGTCCCAGTACGAGGCGAAGTTTGCAGAGTTATCCAGGTTTGCACCTTATTTGGTCGAGAATGAGAAACGAATGACGAGGATGTTTCTGAGAGGTCTAAAGCCCGAGATTCGGCAATATCTTATCTCTCATAAATTTTCTTTATATTCAGATGTTGTAAATAGGGCTCAATTATTAGAGCGAGATAATGAGTATGTGAAGCGAGGGACCCTGACCAGAGTCATCTGGGTGGCGGTAGCCATCGAGCAGCATGAAAACCAATGAGGAGGAAAACATTCGGACAAAAGTGGCAACCACTCGGTTGGTCATCGTAGCCGATGATAATAGGAGAGGTGAGTCAAGTGGAAATTTTAGAAAGAAGAGATTCAACAACGACGGAAGACATCAAAGCAGAAGAGACACCGGACCAACAACAAATTCTAGGGAGGAGAACGATAGCCAGGTTAGATGTTACAAATGCGGAAAAAGGGACATATCATTAAACCATCCACAACAATCCAAGGTATGTTACAATTGTGGAAAGGAAGGCCAAATAGCTTCGGGATTGTTACAGAAAAAACCAAGTTCAATCGGGGATGGTGACTCGAGGTTGTCCGGATAAGTTAAAATCGGCCGGAGTTCTGGAAGAAGCGTTTGTCGTGGTAGCCAAAACGCGAGAACCCGAACGAGGTGATTACGGGTAAGCTAATCTTGAATTCTTGCGAAGTTTATACCTTACTTGAATCTGGGTTCTACCCATTCTTTTATCTCTCTACTTGTGCTCAACGTTTAAACTTGACTCGAGAGAAATTGGACTTTGACTTATCTGTTGAAACTCAGTTGGGTGAAACCTTCGTTACATATACGAGTTTATAAATCTTGCATGATCCAAGTTGGCACTATCACATTACTGTTGATCTTATCTCTTTAAAGATACTTGCTTTTGATGTGATTTTAGGAATTGATTGGTTAACCACTCATCATGCTAAAATTGATTGTTTTAAATAAGGTTGTTAGTTTTCATATTCTAACCAACCTATCATACAATTCAAACTACTAAACCACTAAAATCGATCACTTTCATATCAAGCCATAAAGCTATTCGTTTATTGAAAAGCGGATGTCAATCTTTCTTAGCCCATGTCACGACTTGAACAAAAACACGTCGATTTGAATAAAATTTACATTGTTAGTGAATTTCTGATGTATTTCTGAAGAACTTCCGGTCTACCCCGAACATGATGTTGAATTCTTTATTGACCTTGAACAAGATACAAAACCCATTTCTAAAACCCCATATCGAATGGCTCCTATTGAACTTGAGGAGTTAAAAGTTCAATTCTGCGGGAATTGTTAGACATTGGTTTCATTAGTCTAGTACATCTCCTTGGGGTGCTCTGTTTTATTAAGTAAAGAAGAAAGAGCGGGGAGTATGCGACTTTATTGACTACTGAGAATTGAACCATGTCACCATCAAGAATAGGTATCCATTACCTCGCATTGATGACTGTTTGACCCGATTCTGAGGTGCCTGATTCTTTTCAAAGATCGACCTTCGTTACGGATATCATCATTTGAAGATTAAAAGCGAGGATATTCCAAAGGCGCCTTGAACTTCGATGCGGGCATTATGAATTCTTAGTCATGTCTTTTGGATTGACTAATGCTCCTGCTGCTTTCATGGATATAATGAACTGAGTATTCAAAGAATATTTGGATCATTTCGTTGTTGTCTTTATTGATGACATCCTCATCTATTCCAAAAGCCGTGAAGATCATGAGCACCATTTGAAGCTGATACTTGAAAGGTTTCGTGAAAACAAGTTATATGCCAAGCTGAAGAAATCGAGTTACGGCTTGAGGAAGTAGAATTCCTTGGGCACGTGGTGTCAAAACATGGAGTATCTGTTGACCCGCCAAGATTGAAGCAATCTGAAGTTGGAAATAGCAAGTGTCGGTGGCCAAAAAGTGCGTAGCTTTAAGGGCTTAGTTTGGTTATTATCGGAGATTCGTGGAAGGATTTTCTCGAATCGCTACTCAGATTAACTCAGTTGACTCGGAAAGATACAAAATTTGTATGGAGTGAGGAATGCGAGAAGAGTTTCAAGAGCTCGAGAGGAGACTCATTTCGGCACTGTTTTCGCAGCAATACCATCCGGTGCGGATGGATTTTTATCTCTGACAATGCTTGAGCAAAGGGTTAGGATGTGTTCTCATGCAACATGGGAAAGTCATAGCCTATGCCTCACGACAACTCAAAAGAATATGAGAGGAATTATCCTACTCATGATCTAGAGTTAGCGGCCCGATCGTTTTTCGCGTTGAAAATCTGGAAACACTACACGTATGGGGAGAAAGTGGAGATCTATACTGGATTATAAAAGCCTCAAATACTTCTTCACCCAAAAGGAACTCAACATGCGGCAACGACGCGTTGGCTCGAGTGTTGAAAGATTACGATCATACCATTCAATACCATCACGAAAAAGCAAACGTAATAGGCGACGCATTGAGTAGAAGATCGTATGCGAGTGCGAGTCGCGATGTTGTTAACACAAAGACCCATTTTATACGATTTACAAAGGATGGAGATTGAGTTAAAGACTCCGGGACCCACGTGATGATGGCGAATATCTGAGTAGAACCCGACTTTAATCGATAAAGTTAAAGTTGCTCAAGCTACGGACACAGGGGCGCGTCATTATGAAGAAGAAAGTGTGCTGAAGGTGTTATTCCAAAAGCAAGAATCGATGAAGAAGGAATACTTCGAGTCAACTCCAGACTTTGCGTTCCTAACGATTCTGACTTGAAGCATAGAATCATGATGGAGGCACACAACACCCCGTTTGCAATCCATCCTGGGAGTACCAAAATGTATCGTGATATTCGACACACATTTTGGTGGAACAATATGAAGAGAGAGATCACGGAGTTTATCTCGAGGTGTTTAACTTGTCAACGAGTAAAGGCGGAACATCAAGTGCCAAAGGGTCCATTGCAACCACTTGAGATTCCGAAATAGAAGTGGGAACACATTACCATGGATTTCGTTACAGGTCTTCCCAAAGTTTCTCAAGGCATAGATGTGATTTGGGTTATTGTTGATAGATTAACCAAGTCTGCTCATTTCTTACCGATACGTGAGACTTATTCCCTTGAACGCCTTGCTCGTATGTATGTGAATGAGATTGTGAGATTGCATGGCATGCCAGTATCCATAGTTTCGGATCGTGACCCAAGATTCACTTCAAGATTTTGGGTTAGCTTCCAAAAAGCTATGGGCGCAGTTCTGATTGATTCGGCGTACCATCCTCAAACGGACGGACAATCAGAGAGGACTATTCAAACTCTTGAAGATCTATTAAGACTCTGTGTCCTAGATTTCAAAGGGAGTTGGGATAAGTACCTACCATTGGTGGAATTCTCCTACAGCAATAGTTATCAAGCAAGTATAGGCATGGCTCCATTCGAGGCATTGTATGGACGAAAGTGTCGTTCTCCAGTATGCTGGGACGAGGTGGGAGAAGCAACATTGTTGGGATCAGAGTTGGTACGAATGACTACAGAGAAGATCCAAACGATTCGACAACGTATACAAACGGCACAGGATCGACAAAAGAGTTATGCTGATCTTCATCGAAAAGACATGGAATTTAATATTGGGGATCATGTACTGTTACGTGTTGCACCATGGAAGGGAGTTACAAGATTTGGGAAGAGAGAAAAGCTCAATCCAAGGTTTGTTGGTCCATTTGAGATTCTTGACCGAATAGGAAATGTGGCCTATAGACTCGCATTACCTCCAAGTATGTCTCGTGTTCATAATGTTTTTCACATTTCCATGCTTCGTAAATATGTGAAAGACCAACCATATTATTAACGTTAGAACCGAGACGAGATAGCGAAGATTTAACGTGCGAAGAGGTACTGTTAAGATCTTGGATAGGAAAGAGCATATCCCTACGCATGCGAAGGTTATACCACAAGTTAAGGTTTTGTGGAGAAATCATGCTATTGAAGAAATGACTGGAGTTGGAATCGAAATGAAAGCGAGGTATCCTCACCTTTTGAAACACACCGTGTGCGTCGTCGTCAATTTCGAAGACGAAATTTCATAAGGAGGGGTGGTTGTAAGACCCCAACTTCTTATAAATAAAATCGAATTTTCTCTATTTATTATTTTGAAATAATAAGGATTAATTTGATATAATATTTTGGTTATGGGTGAAATGTGAAAATTTTGCAAAATAAGTAAGTGGTTATAAAATAATCATTGTTGTCGGGGAATATTCGTTTGGTCGTGGAATATTCTTGTTGTTTGGGAATATTAAATGCGACGACACGATCATTTATGGGCCCCATAATGTAATAACTATCGGATGAAGGAAAAGCGACAAAGTTTGAGTTTTTTATAAATAATTTGGCGTAGTTATTATTCTTTTAACCTTTGTTGGAATACCCGGTGGTTAAAATACGATGTCTGGCGTGGATGCACAATATTGATGAATTATTGGTCCTTACGTGAAGGCACTACTCAATAATTGTTATAGTAGTTTCTTTATTCGATATTTTATTTTATTGATTCAATAATTCTTTGCGTTGATATTTTATATTATTGTTGTTTCAATAATTGTCATCGCACGATTTTCCCATCATCGGATCAATAATTCATATTATTTGAATAATATTATTAGATAGCATTATTGGCAATGTCTAGAAAGTTCTGTCAATGAGAGGTTTGGTCACCTAATTGCGCGCCAGTAAAGAGAAATTCTTATTGGAAAGCCCCCTCTTTCCTAAGAACGGTCTAGTTGTCATAATTGTGATTCTGTAATATTATTTGTGAATAATTAATTATTGATTTATATGATAAGAAAATATTTATTTGATGTGGATATAAATGATGGATTTATTTATTTTATGCGGTTAAAAATGAAGGAATTTTAGCATGAAATAATTGTTGAAAGTTTGGCATATTTTTGTGGAATTATAATTATTTCTCCAATAGAATATTCATAAAAAATATTGTTATTATATTTTTTTAAATTGTTTAAATAATAATATTATTGTTATAATATTATTGCGGGGATCACTTGGGGGCCAAGTCACTGGCACATAAAATTTTGAGGCAAGGGTATTACTGGCCGACCATCTACACAGAAGCCAATGAACTCGTCAAAAGATGTCCCAAGTGTCAGCTGAACAACAATATCCCACATCAACCACCCGAAGAGCTCTACTCATTCCTATCACCGATTCCCTTCGCAGTATGGGGAATCGACATCCTGGGACCTCTGCCGAAGGCCAAAGGGCAAGTCAGTTTTATAATAGTGGCTATTGACTACATGACGAAGTGGGTAGAAGCCAAACCACTACAGAAGATCATCGAACAAGAATGCCTGAAATTCCTGTAAAGAAGGAGTAGTGTATCGATTCGGCATTCCGATAGCAGTAGTCTCGGACAATGGTAGACAATTTGTGGGTTTAAAATTCGAAAGTTTTCTGAAAGAATTGGGGATTCAGCACCGGAAGACTTCAGTTGCCCACCCTCAATCAAACGGTCAAGTAGAAGTGACCAACCGAACCTTGCTCAACGGAATAAAGAAAAGATTGGATGAGCTGAAGGGTTGATGGCCTGAGGAACTACTCAGCGTTTTGTGGGCATACCGGACAACTCCGAGAACAACCACTGGGGACACTCCTTTCCGACTTGCTTACGGGACCGATGCACTCATACCAGTGGAGATTGGGTCCCCCACTCTTCGGGTCAGTCAGTACAAAGAACTATACAATGATGAAGGTCTGAAAACAAATTTGGATCTCTTCGTCAAGCCCGAGAGACTCGGCCATCTTTGAGGTTGGCTATTTATCAACGAGAAATGACCTTTACACTACAATCAGAAGGTGAAGCTGAGAAGGTTTGAGGTAGGAGATTTTGTGCTTCGAGAAGCAGAGGCATCAACCCCCTAAAACACAGGCAATCTAATGCCTAACTGGGAGGGGCCTTATGAGATAGTGGATGCGTCGAGGCCAGGGACTTACCGGCTTCGAGCAATGGATGGGTCTGAGGTAAAGAATACATGGCATGCTGGAAGACTTAGAAAATATTACCAATAAATGCATGTCTATTTCTTCCCTTCAATTATGTAATCTATGCAATTTATCAATGGAATAAACACTTCTCTTTGAGAAATACTTTTACTTCATTTAAATTTGCACTACTTTACCAATCAGAGACGCTTCGGACATTAACTGATCAGATAGTCCGGAGGGACCTAACTGATCAGAAAAAGTCACAAGTATAACTGATTGACAAAGTTACACATCCAATCAGACAAACTTCGAGCGTAAAACGATCAGACAGTCCGAAAGAACTTAACTGATTAATAAACGCCACAAGTATAACTGATCGATAAAGTTATAAATCTGATCCTGTAAGCTTCAGACACAAATTGACCAGACAGTCAGAAATGACTTAACTGTTCGATAAAAGTCACAAGCAAAACTAATCGAGATGACAACTAAGGAACTCAAGCTACTTCATTCATATCCAAAAAAGTTTTACAAATTCCCGATCAGACAGGCTTCGGGTACATACACCATCAGTCTCACCGATCGGGTAAATTACAAAACTGAGAAAAGAAAAATTATAAGTATAAAAAACAGGAACATGAGGGAACTAAGGTGAACCATCATCGGCTTCGGCTTCAGATTCCTCATCGGAAGAATCAAGGATCGAGGCATCCAGCCCGGTACCAACAAGTTTTGCTCGAGCCTTTTCCCGATAAGCATCAACACCCTCAGCAAATTGGGCCATAATCTTATCGGTCAAAGCCGGCGACTCCTCGTATTCCTTGACGGCTGCCTGTTTGATGATGGCCTGTTCCACCTCCAAGGTATTGTTCGCCTTGATCAGCGTCCTCACTTGCTCCTGCATCCTGTGGATATGGTCCTCGACGGTGTGGAGATTCCCTACCAAGACCTTGTTCTCCTCGACCAGAAGCTCCTTATCCTGCACGAGCTTCTTGGCATGACCATTGAGACCGACAAACTCTTGTTGAAGTAAGGAATTCTGTTCTTTGAGTTTGGCAATCCGACGATTAGCCTTGGTCACCTTATTCCGGGTGTCGGCATGAAGGTCCCTCTCCCTCTTCAGCTCTGAATCTCGACCCCGCAACTCTGCCTCGAGAAGGTCCACATCTATTCTCAGCTGAATCTCTCTCTTAGTAGATCGGGCGAGAGGAGCGATAGCCCAAGGAAAGATGGCATTGGCCTAAATACAAAAGACACATTAGTTAGGCAAAATACGACATTGTATTAAAGGAAAGGTCGGTAAGGTGATCGGACATACCTGAAATTGGGCTCGGATATAGGTTACAAGGAACTCTTCAGAAGAATAGTTCTTGAACCGTTCGTCGTCGCCTGGAAGCTTAAAATGGTCGAACAACGAGTTGAAGGGAATATGTCCCTGGACTCTTCTACCAACCGCGTGGTCAGCGACCCTTGAGAAGAAGCCCCGGCCTCGAGTGAGGGTCGACCCAGGGATTGGGCCACCATCCGCATCATTAGCGAGAGGGGCCTTGAGAAGCCGAGGTTTCTTCGATGGAGGTCCGAGGGGTAAATCCTTCGTCTCCTCTCGAATCCTCGACCACCGCTTACCATGGTAGAAGGTGGGGAGGCTGGTTTTGAGCCGGTTTCTACCGAACCGAAGAGATGGCCTTGGGGGGCTCTCGGCGAGGAAGATTTCTTTGCTTTTTTCAAGAAAGGCCATCTTATCGACCCCTTTCATCTTCAACACATTCTTTGTGGAAGGTTCGATTTTGGAGGATGGGAGAATAGGACACATGGATGACCCGACGGATAATTGATGTTGCGAAATAGCCTCATCTTGGAGAGTCATCGCGGTGGGGGATGGTTAGGCTCGGCAATGATTGGCGGAGGGGTCGAGGACGCATCGACCTCATCGAACTTGAAGATAGTCACTACAACAGAGGATAAAGAGGTTAATAAAAAAAGGGAAAGGGTCAAGAGGGTAAGAAAAAGAACTCGGGATCACAACTTACAGCCATGTTCATAGAGCCAGGATTCGTTGGACACGATCCCGAGACCCCAGCTGGTTTGCTTCAACAGTGAGTAGAACTTCTTGAAGGTGGCAGAGCGACCCTTCTAGAACTTAGTTACCTTTAAGAACATTCTTGGACGAGCCCGATTCGATAAAAGGTTGAGGTCGGTTCCTTCGAAGAACCACTGCTTCATACCACCCCTTATTACTCGAAGGGTCTTTACGAAGGTGGCTCGGCCAGGCACGCGGTTCAGATGTCGTAGGCCTGGTTCCTTTGAACGACAGACAGAAAATAGGACAAAGAAAAAGTCCAAACCCGGAGAGATGCCAGTTTCTAGGCACAAGGCAATGAAACTGACCAGCTGGATGTAAGAGTTCGGAGCCATCTGCGAGAACCCGATCCCGACCAGGCAGAGGAAGGAGGAGATACACTCGTGGAGGGAGAACCGAATCCCATACTTCAGGGCATAGAGATGAACGGTCATCCAACCTCCTTCGGGACGCTAGTACATCCTTTCATTCGGCTCAGCCACCCGAAGCTTGTACTCTTGGAGAATATTGAATATAGTCCGAATGTCTGACAGTTGGGATTGGGTGATGGTCGACACGGTGTTGATAACCGCGTAGTCGGCCTTGGAGGCATAGAGACGACGAATTCGAGCATCAGCATCCTCGATAGTGATGTTGGCCGGAGGTAAGGGTTCCGGCGCCGATCGGGATGACGACAGTGGGGGGAGGATCGCTGGAATCAGCCATTAGATTGTGGAGACGCGTTGGCGAAGTGAGGGAGTTTGGAAAGCAACTAAAAGTACTAAAATCAGAGGTTTGATGGAAACGGAAAGCTCGCCGGAAATCGCACTTGCTGGAAAAGCTTCAGAGAAATTTGAAATGTTGAAGGTTCGAAAAAGTGACAGTGATGGGTGTTGGGGGACTTATATAGCACGTCTGGCACGATTTCCAAGGGAGACTATTTATGGCAGGTGGAGCCCAGTCTTGGAAAAACGTGTACCAGCTCGATAGTCGAGAAGAAACCGCTTGGGTTCCCAAGACCGCTCATCATTATGGCGTGACTATCCAAATTCATGTCCTTTCAAGTCTCATGTCATAAATATCTTATAACAAGAGACTGGGGGGCAATGTTTGGGAGTGTTTCACCGACCCTCTTGTGGGCTGAAGGCTTGGGCCGGGACCAAGGAGCTCGGGGCAAAAGTAGTGGAAGGTCGGGGTTGGTTAACTCGAGCCCATTATGCCGAAGCTTGGTGGAGGTTAGAGAGATCGGGGTCGGGTTCTTGGTCCCTTTAGGCTGAGGCCCAAACCGGTGTTCTATGATGACTGGGGGGTTGGGCTTGGGAAGTTGAGCAGACCCATATGCAAAGTTGGGTGTAAAAAGGGGATTACGTGGTTATGGGTTCTAACCCTAATCGTATGTCAACAAGGCAACTCCAAAGGTAGTGTTGGAAAGGGATTCCACTTGCACTTTTTAAGGAGATTGTGTTGGACCCAAATATAGTAACTACCCTATTTAGGAGTCCTATTCCAATTCGGAGAAGGAGGCTAAGGCAGTGAGAGTACTATAAATATCAGGCCAAGGTTATAATTAACAGGTAATACTCACTTTTGAGCACTAAACACTTAAGCCTCCATTGTTAAACTTTGTGAATGACCTGTACTTATTCTCACATCGGAGCTATCCCCCGGCGGCACGGCCGTCAAGCTTCTGTGTGATATGTTATTGTGCAGATTTTAGCGCGTGAATTTTGTGATTGGACGCGTGGACGAAACTTGACGTTAACAGGCTGGTAGTACAAGAGTTCTCTTATAATTAACATGCACTTAGAGAGAAATAAATGTATGGTTGGGAAGGGCATATATTAGGATAAAGTGTAGTTAGGTACCTGAATGAATGATCCGAGTATTTATGAAGAGAATTAAGCTGACACAGCTAGCTATTCCTTGCAAGTAATCGAAACTTCAGATTGGATCAACGTACATATATATATATATATATATATATATATGTGTGTGTTTATATAATATGGCTATGGAGTATATATGCATGGATCGAGCTAGCTAGGTAGCTGGCATGAAAGTCTAAGAGATAGCTCGATTGATGATGATAATATATACTCCACTACTACAACTGTATACATAGAACAGTGCATGGCAGAGTTAGGCATACAAAAGTAAACTTCTGGCCAGCGTTAGTTTAAGACGTAACTGGATATGTATGTATGTATATTTATAGTCATGTCCCTCCTCAAAAGAATAAACAAATTATAAATTTCATATCAAAAATAAATAAATAAATTTAAATTTCTCTTTAGCTGAGTAGGAATGTAACATAATACTAATTAATAAATAGTACGTAGGTGATTGAGTTTATATTATATTAATACACATAAATAAATTATTATAAATAAATTACGTAGTTAGCTACTACTTTCAAATTATTTAGTCAAGTAAGATTCTTTATATTGGTCTACTACTTATTTTATAAATTTATATTTGTGAACCAATTAACGAGTGAAGTATTAATTAGTTATATTCTTTAATTTAAATTATAAATACTTTAAGTCCCACGATTAATTTCTACGACCTTTCATGATCGCGTTTTGACTAGCCGCTAAAGAGAATAACGACCAACATAAAAGAATTTGGTTAGCCGTTAAAGAGAGTAGCGGTTAGCCCCAACTAAACCCTTATATCTTCTATTGAATGGTAGGAGATGGATTAACTTGTATAGTGTGCATAGCTAACGCAAGTTATGGATTATATACGCAAGAAATTAAAATTTGATAACCTACAAGAGCAAATATGTAATTTTATCTATTTAATCAACACTAAAACTTATAAATTATTTCACTTCAATTTTTCTTTCTTTTTAAAATGTATTGGAAAAGAATTAAAGTAAATCTAATATATTTATAAATTTACTCTACTGTCATATTATTCTACAGCAAATTAACTTGTGTTTTGGAGGGTTATAGGATTTTGAAAGAAATTATTTAAACGAAAAAAGTGCACCTTATTATTAGTATTTCATCCGTCCCTTAATATAAGTTATTTTAGAATAGTGTTTTTGTCCTTTAATATAAATCGTTTGAAAATTTTAAGTAGTATTAATTGTTTAGTTTCCAATATCACCCCCCAAGTATTAAATATAACTTTAGTTCTCTCACTATTTTTTACCTAATAAATAACACACTTTTTCCAAACAAAGACAATATAAATAATTGATATTATATTTAATGTTATACAATCATTTTCTTAATATTTATGCAAAATTTTAAAATAACTTATATTAAGAAACTAAGAAAGTAATTGGTACTCCCTCCGTCCATTAATATAATACTCCCCCCGTTCCTAAAAGATTGTCGTTTTAGGAAGTAATATTTATTCCAAAAAGATTGTCGTTTTGAGTTTATCAATACACATTAGTTATTTTTTTCCTACTTTACCCTTATTTAAAGCTTTCTCCTATTTAAAGCGTTATTCTCTTCCCAATGATTCTTATTCAATTCAATGCTATAATCCAAGTAGTAATTGGTTGAATAAGAAGTAATTGGTTGAATTGAATAAGAAACATTGAGAATGAAATAATTGGTTAAGACAATTAATAAACTGTAGTATAGTATTTTCGCTAGGTATTAATAATATTCCTTAATATGTGTGCATTAACATTAAATGGAAATTTTTTAAGAACAGAGGGAGTACGTTTTAGAGTGTTGCACAAAAATTATGATAATGATTGAAAATCATTAAATATAGTATCAATTGTCTATAATATCCTTAAATATTACTCTCTCTTTGTGACAACCCCAAAATTGGTCCAATCCATCCAACCTATTCTGAGTCGCCAAATACATGGTACAGAAAACATCTACAACTTTATTACAACAATTGTCGTGCAAAATACAACAACACATATGTTGTGAGTTTGGATACAAATATATACCAACTGTGACTCTCATCCCAACCTTGGATAGCACGTCACAATGACACCTTACATAAAGGTATAGTCAATAACTGTTTTAGAAATTAAAATCTTTGGGAAGTGCTCAAGGAAACCTTCGTACATGGGAGGCCATGCGTCTAGGTTATGATAGATATCATATGACAACATAATTATCCTTGGTTGACCCAATAGACCCTAAAGAAAAACGAGAAGATTACTATCATATTCTTCCCAATGGTGAGTCTTCTCTTGACATATCATTATCTCCACTGTCTCTAATTGGGAATTAAACTCCAAATAAACACCAAGATTATATAGGTAGTGCTCAGAATATACTCGTGAAGTGGATGAGCACATCCTCGTCTTATGATGATACGAGGTTGTATGTCATTAGACATCTTGTATGCTAGTGGCAAACACCCTTCCAACGTTGGGTTCGCCTCACCCTAGTTGATTCACCAAATATAACTACTAAATGATGACCACCGTTCTATTCCCCTGTTATCCCCGCTCGACCCAGCTACACTCGTATTACCTGAAAGAAATTGTGAAGTAAAAGGGTGAGCACAACTAGCTCAGTAAAGAATATTATGACTAAATATAAATATATTATCAATAGTCTTCATCAATAATAAATCAGAGATTTAGAACATATTGTGACGCCCCCAAAATTAGGTATACATCACCCATCTTGGGTAGTCAGATACATGGTACAAAATTTAAATACAACTTACTAATATAACTGTCGTGTACAATACGACATAAACTGTGAGTTTGAATACAAATATTGTCTACTAGATATTATACAAACTCAAAAGGAGTCCTCATTACAATTATTATCACACTATTTCACAGAATAGTGAGGACTACTAATGCTATCCTCTGAACCATTACTCCGTTCCCCGACTCGTCCCAGTTATATTCTCATTTTTTGAAGAGAACAGTGAAAGAAAGGGTGAGCTCAACTAGCTCAGTAAGAAATATTATGACTAAGATAATGCAGAATAAATTATCATTAGCCTACAACAGTGTTAAACTGATAAAATATAATGAACATCAAGTTTACCTACAGCGGAACCAACAATCCATTAAAAGAGTCAAGTAGAAAATAAAATCTACTATCTTTTATGATTTTAAAAAGTTTTTCATCACTTTTATAGCTGAGACTCAGCTTTAATAAATATTCCACATCATCGAATCACCCCTTTGCTCTACTGGCCAAGGATATTCTTTAGTATCACGACCACAATTATTCATACACTACGGGCAAGAATATTTGTGTATTCATTAATGGTCATGATCATGCCAACAATCAATCCATCAATGCACTACGAGACCCTTTGAGGATTTTACCACATCATTTGTAACATTACGGTCATGATTACATCGAATAGTCTCTGGTCATAATCATACCAAGTCCATCTATGCACTATAGGCCACAGATGACTTTAAACATAATATAAACATGAGGATGATGACAATGATATAAGAATTCAATAAAACAAGATCAAGAATTAATTTATATAGGAACCAATAACATCCAAACTGTCGGCACGATCTTTGCTTTGTAGAGTAAAATTCAAGAATCTTGAGAAGAATATTTCCATGAAAGGATCTTTGGATGAAGCCGCAAATATCAAGGATATTCCACTAATTTCATGGAGTATAAAAGTCAAAGTTTTAACCAACCGGGTATAATAAAGAATGGAATAACAAAAGAAATCACCATACATGCGATAGAGCCGCACATGCGGTTATTCCAATGAAATAATAAATAACGGAACTAGGTCCAAAGGCGTAAACGCATGAGATAGGATATTCAACTGAATAATAAAGAATGGAACCGAAGTCCGGCGTAAAACACACAGACGCATGTGATGTTCCAACAGAATAATAATAAAAGGCGGAACCGGTCCTGTAAAACACACGAACGTGATGCTCCAAATGAATAATAATAAAAAAGACGGAACCGTGTCCTGTAAAACACACGAGCGGATGTTCCAATGAATAATAGAAGAATGTCACCACCAAGTATAGGGTAAACCACGTATACACAGGTTATTCCAACGAATAATAAGCAATGGAATAACAACAGTTCTCTTCATGAATAAGAAAAATAACACCCTTACTTTTAGTAGGAGATTGAATCTGCGCATAGTGTAGTAACAAAAAAATACTCTTCTTCTTTCTCTTATTCTCTCTATACTTTCTCTCTCTATAGCTTGAATGAATTAAGTGAAAATAATGAAGCACTAGGCCTCTATTTATAGAAGATGTCTAGCTTACTTTTGCCGTGTGAAAAGGCAAAGCTCGTGGCTTGACGACCGGTGATGTGAAAAAAAAGTGGTTTAGACGCTTGTAATGTGAAACGCGACAAGTGGTTCGATGCTCGTAATGTGAAACGACAAGTGGTTCGGCGCTTTGTAATGTGAAACGACAAGTGGTTCGACGCTGTAATATGAAACGGCAAGTGGTTTGGCGTCTGGTAAAGGTAATTACTATTGTGAAGGTAATTACTTATTCACAAAGGTAATTACTATTCACAAAGGTAATTACTATTGACGAAGAGACTCTTAGATGATGACATATGGGCCCCCATAAAATAATCAAACTTACCACAAACGTCTCATAATGTACTCTTTATATACATTAAGGATTGAATAAATATTACCACAAATCATTTTATTTTATTCAACACATATTTAATCTTTCAACAATTATTAATCATTTATAACTTGTCGTCTCAATTATTGATTTAATACTATAACATATTATACGAGATGATCACTGTGACAATAATTGAATCAATAATATAAGAGATATGATCGCAGAATTCTTCAGTAGCAATAATTGAGCATACCGAGTGACTTCTCACGTAAGCATCAATAATCAATATCGTGTCTTCTTATACTGACTACGCCAGACATCGTATTTTTTTACTACTGGGTAGTTCAACAATTTTAACGGTAACACCTCTGCCGTTATTTTTTATAGAAAGATAATTATGTCGTTTTAACTACGACAATACTTCCGTTATTAGGGTCCACTAATGATTGAGTCGTCGTCTTTAATATTCCCCGACAAAAAGAATATTCTCCAGACCAAACGAATATTTTATAACAACTTGCTTACTTTGCAAAATTTATAAATATTACCCACAACTATAACATTATATCAAATTTATTCCATAATATTCAAAAATAATATTTATAGAAAATTCATCTTTTTTTATAAAAGTTGGGGTCTTACACATATGGTAGATGATAAAATTTTCAACCATAGTTGCAGCGGAACGAGCAATCCATTAGAAGAGTCAAATAGACCATAAAGTCTATTATCTTCTCCATGTTAAAAGTCCACCAACAATGTTTTATCCTGTAACATCAATCAATAATTCACATCACAATCACACGTATAACTCATAATCGTAATTATAGTTCTAAATTCCTTTTCGCATTCAGGACGAAGATAATTTTCATCATCTGTCTTAACCTGAAACATCAAAGATCATGTTTATACCAAATCACAGTTCCTATTCATAATCATACTAATAAATTCACCTTTGCACTATGGGTCAAAGATATTCATCAACAGTTCATCTTTGCATTACAGGCCCAAGATATTCAACAACAGGTCATCTTTGCACTACGGGACAAAGATATTCAACAACAGGTCATCTTTGCACTACAGGCCAAAGATATTCAACAACATGTCATCTTTGCACTACAGGCCAAAGATATTCATATCTCAAAGAAATACATAATCATATCAGAATTTATATAAACTATAATTATAACCATGTTGATCAATTCACCTTTCCACTTAAGCTAAAGATATTCAATTATAAATTCAATGGTCATGATCATAACAGTCAACAATTCATCTTTGCACTACTGGCCAAAGAGAACCCATAATCACGATCATACCAATAATCTACCCATCTTTACACTCAAGTCAAAGAGAAATATCATCATTAGGGTTATAAAAATGTTATATATGATAATAAAATCAATATAATCAATACATAGTTTTAATCTCCAGAGTAATATTCATAAATCAACTATAATTTGGTTAGAAAAAAAAACCAATTTTGTAGTAAATAGTACCCGTGAATAGTAACTCGTGAATAATAAATCGTAAATAGTAACTCATGAATAGTAACTCGTGAATAGTAAATCGTGAATAGTAACTCGTGAATAATAACTCATGAATAGTAACTCGTGAATAGTAACTCGTGAATAGTAATCCCGACATGAAAAAGTTCCAAATTTGATAAAAATTTTCAACCAATATTTTAGCATAATGATATTGAAGAAAATATCATTTTAAGAAGAATACAACACCCCTTACTATCCCTTACAATCCCTTACTATCCCTTACCACAAAAGAGCAGTACTTCTGACTGGAATAACGCTGAACGAACTTGCACCATATAGCAACACTCAAGATATCAAAATACTCACAAGAATACACTTGATAATATAGAGAGAAATAGAGAAAACTTGGGTTTACGGTGTGATTTTTAATTCTAACCTAAGCACCTATTTATAGAAATTGCTAGAACACCAAGCGTAAAATTAAATATAATAATATTATATTTATAAAATTTTCTTACGCACACTTTTAACAATTGATTTCAGCTAATTTCAACCACCAGTGGGCCCCTCAAACATAATAAAAACGTTTTTGTTATTAAAATTAATTAAAACTTTCAAAAATCAATTATTTCGGAACCACGGAACTTCAATAATTCATAATAAATAGCCCTTTTATCAGAAAATTTGAATCTCATGAGATTTTACTCGTTGGTGTCAATAATTCATAATAACCACGGTCTGTGGAACTTTGCAGAAGAAAGTTTTTCCAAATTCCAAACAGAAATTGACCGAAATCCAAATACGGGTGATTTTACAGGCTATAATCAAATTTCAGTCAAGAAATGGGTCCACCAACATGTTTAACATGTTTTAAACAACTTTTATAACAAAAATACTCTTCCTCCTCATATACTCATATATCCCACATTCATTGTAAAAATATCACCATTATTATATTATAATAATATAATAAAATATTATTTTATCAGAAAAGATAAAATATCGATTTTCAACAATTGTCACTTTAAAAATTTTCTCCATCTATATCCACATAAAATGAATATTTTTCTTATCATATAAATCAAAATTAATTATTCACAAATAATATTACGAGAATCCACAATATTGACAACCGTACGGTTCCTGGAAAGAGGGGCTTTCCATAAGAATTTCTCTTTCTTTGGCGCTCAATTAGGTGACCAAACCTCTCCTTGAGCAGAACTTTCTAGACATTGCCAATAATGTTATCTAATAATATTATTCAAATAATATAAATTATTGATCCGATAATGGGAAATCTTCGTCGTGATAATTATTAAAACAACAACAATATAAAATATCAACGCGTGAATTATTGAATCAAAATAAAATATTGAGCGATAATTACAGTAACAATTATTGAGTAGTGCCTTCTTACGTAAGAATCAATAATTGGTGCAATATCGTGTCTTCTTGTCTGACAACGCCAGATTCGTGTGTTTTACCACGAGGTATTCCAACAATGATAATTCAGAATAACAACTACTGCTAGTTATTTGTAAACAACTTATACTTGTCGTTTTCTTCATCCAATCGCTTTTCGTTATGGGGCCCACAAAAGCTGCGCCATCGTATGAATATTCACCAACAGGAAGAATATTCCACGACCAAACGAATATTCCCCGACAACAATGAGTATTTTATAACCACTTACTTATTTAAAAAAATTTACATATATCACCCTTAACTTTAAACTTTTATCAATTTAACTATTTACTAAATAGAAAAATTGAATACTTTTATTTCATAAAATTCGGGGTTTTACAATCTCCCCTCCTTATGAAATTTCGTCCTCGAAATTTACGTACCTAGTATTTCAAAGAGTTGAGAATACCTTGCTTCCATTTCAGATTCCATCTTTTACATCATCGCATGATTTCTCCATTGCTTTCATCTCCCCGTATTTCGAGGATATCATTCTAGAATACTGCTTCAAAAATAAAGGTTAATTTAACAAATTAACATATCACATAATATCCCGATATTATAACTGACCAACAAATAAGCTTAGGAAGGACACACTAACGAAGGATTTACTCATCTTTTCCCTCTTAGTTCTATTCCCCGATCTCCGCCAAAGATCATTTCCCTAAGCTCTGATACCAAATGTGACAACCCCAAAATTGGTCCAATCCATCCAACCTATTCTGAGTCGCCAAATACATGGTACAGAAAATAACTACAACTTTATTACAACAATTGTCGTAGAAAATACAACAACACATATGTTGTGAGTTTGGATACAAATATATACCAACTGTGACTCTCATCCAAACCTTGGATAACACGTCACAATGACACCTTACATAAAGGTATAGTCAATAACTGTTTTAGAAATTAAAATCTTTGGGAAGTGCTCAAGAAACCTTCGTGCATACGGGAGGAGGCCGTGCGTACAGGTTATGATAGATATAATATGACCACGAAAATTATCCTTGGTTGATCTATAGACCCCAAAGAAAAAGCGAGAAGATTACTATCATATTCTTCCCAATGGTGAGTCTTCTCTTGACATATCATTATCTCCACTGTCTCTAATTAGGAATTAAACTCCAAACAAACACCAAGATTGTAAGACCCCAAAATTTTTTAAATAAAAAGGAATTTCCTTTATTTATTATTTTGAAATAGTAAGGGGGGATTTGATTAATGTGGTTAGTTATTGGTAAAATGCATGAAATATTTTAAATAGGCAAGTGGTGATAAAATATTCATTATTAATAGGGGAATATTCGTTTGGTCGTAGAATATTAAATGCATTGACAGTAGCAGATCTTTATGGGCCCCATAACGAAAGCGATTGGATGAAGAAAACGACAAATATAAGTTATTTATAAATAACAGGCGTAGTTATTCTGAATTATCTTGTTGGAATACCCTTTAGTGGTTAAAACCTGTAAGACCCCAACTTTTATAAATACGAGATGAATTTTTCTATAAATATTATTTTTGAATATTATGGAATAAATTTGATATAATGTTATAGTTGTGGGTAATATTTATAAATTTTGCAAAGTAAGCAAGTTTGTTATAAAATATTAGTTTGGTGGGGAATATTCTTTTTGTCGGAGAATATTAAATGCGACGGCTCAATCATTAGTGGACCCCACAACGAAAGTATTGTCGTAGTTAGAAAGCGACAAAATTATCTTTCTATAAAAATAACGTCGGAGGTGTTATTCTTTGTTAAAAGCGTTGAACTACCCGTAGTAAAAGTAAAAAATGCGATGTCTGGCGTGGTTGTATAGTAGCACACGATATTGATTATTGATCTTTACATGTGAGAAGTCACTTTCGGTATGCTCGATTATTACTTCTGATAATTCTTTGCATCATATCTCTTATATTATTGATTCAATTATTGTCACGATTATCATCGTATAATATGTTATAGTATTAAATCAATAATTGAGGCGACAAGTTATAAATGATTAATAATTGTTGAAAGATTAAATATGTGTTGATTAAAAATAAAATAATTTGTGGTAATATTTATTCAATCCTTGATGTATATAAAGAGTCTGTTATGAGGCGTTTGTGGTAAGTTTGATTATTTTATGGGGGCCCATATGTCATCATCTAAGAGTCTCTTCGTCGATAGTATTTACCTTACGTCGATAGTAATTACCTTTGTAAATAGTAATTACCTTCGTCGAATAGTAATTACCTTTACCGATAGGCGTCCTTTACCACTTGTCGCTTCACACATTACTGAGCGTCGAACCACTTGTCGTTTCACATTACAAAGGTCCGAACCACTTGTCGTTTCACATTACTGAGCGTCGAACCACTTTTCTTTTCACATCACCATTCGTCGAGCCACTTGCCTTTTTTACATGGCGGTCTTTAAGCTAGAAATCTTCTATAAATAGAGGCCTAATGTTTCATTATTTTTCACGAATTCATTCAAGCTTTAGAGAGAAAGTATAGAGAATAAGAAAAAGAAGAAGAAGAGTATTTTGTTACTACACTACTTCTTGCGTTATTCAATCTCCTACCAAATGTAAGGGGTGTTATTCTTTTTCTTATTCATGTAGAAAGGCATTGTTATTCCATTCTTATTATTACATTGGAATAACTTTTGTATCATGTGTTTACCCTATACTTGGTGACATTCTTCTATTATTACATTGGAACATCACATGTGTGTTTTACAGGACTGGTTAACATTCTTATTATTATTACATTTGGAACATCCTGTCTGCATGTGTTTTACAGGACTGGTTCCGTCTTTATTATTATTCATTGGAACATCACATGCATGTGTTTTACACCGACTGGTTCCGCTTCTTTATTATTATTACATTTGGAACATCACATGCATGTGTTTTATACCTGGACCTAGTTCCGCTCTTTATTATTATTACATTGGAACATCCTCATGCATGCGTTTCTGGCGGACTGGTTCCGTTATTTATTATTACATTGGAATAACTTGCAAGGCGATCTATCGCATGCGTGGTGATTTCTTTTGTTATTCCATTTTTTATTATACCCGGTTGGTTAAAACTTTGACTTATATACTCCATGAAATTAGTAGAATATCCTTGATATTTGCGTTTCATCCGATATCTTTTTCATGGAAATATTCTTCCGATCATTCTTGAATTTTACTCTACAAAAACGATGTCATGTTGATAATTTGGACGTTAATAATTCTGGATAAAATAATTCTTGAACTTGTTTTATTGAATTCTTATATCATTGTCATCATCCTCATGTTTATATTATGTTGAAAGTCATTTGTGGCTTTGTAGTGTGCATAGATGGACTTGGTATGATTATGACCGAGAGACTATTCGGTGTAATCATGGTAGTAATGTTACAAATGATATGATAAAAATCCTCGATGGCCGTAGTGCATTGATGGACGATTGTTGGCATGATCATGACCATTAATGAATACACAAAAATTCTTGGCCGTAGTGCGTGAATAATTGTGGTCGTGATACTTAAAGAATATCCTTGGCCGTAGTGCGGGGGTGATTCGATGATGTGGAATATTTATTAAAAGTGAGTCTCGGCTATATAATGATGATGAAAAACTTTTAAAATCATAAAAGATAGTAGATTTTATTTTCTACTTGACTCTTTTAATGGATTGTTGGTTCCATTGTAGTTAAACTTGATGTTCATTATATTTTATCGGTTTAACAACCTTTGTTGTAGGCTAATGATAATTTATTACGCATTATCTTAGTCATAATATTTCTTCTTGAGCTAGTTGAGCTCACCCTTTCTTTCACTTGTTCTCTTGAAAATGAGAATATAGGCTTGGGACGAGTCGGGGAACGCAGTGATGGTCCTGAAGATAGCATTAGTAGTCCTCACTATTACGTGAAATAGTGTGATAATAATTGTAATGAGGACTCCTTTTGAGTTTATATAATATCTAGTAGACGATATTTATATTTAAACTCACGATTTATGTCGTATTATACACACGCAGTTATGTTAGTAAGTTGTATTTAAATTACATACCATGTAAGTGGCGACCCAAGATGGGTGATGTATACTTAATTTTGGGGGCGTCACGGTTGGTATCGAGCTTAGGGATATGATCCACAGCTAAGATGTGAGAATAGTACTAGGAGGGAGGCAGAAATACCTTCGCTTAGTATGACCTACCTAAGTTTATGTCTTTATTTTATTGGTTGGTCGAAGATAGGGATAATTTGTTACATGTCAATTAACCTTTTGTTTTGTGGCGATGTCTGAAAATGACATCCGAGAATGTTGAGAATAGCAATGGAGCGCAGACGATCGTTGATTCACCACATATCGATAATCGAGATAATGTGCATCGAGGAAGCGCGAAATCCTCATGCAAAAAACAACAACAACGACCAAATGATGAATGATCAAATGTTCGGAGGCTTTATGCAATTTATGCAACAATGATGAGGCGACTCTGTCCCAAAAGCGTAGGTGGAAACACGGAAAACTCTCGGGCGGTCACCGCTAAACAATTCAAGGAGCTGGGACCACCGGAGTTTAAGGAGAGCCAAAACCACTTACGGCGGAAGCATGGATAAAGCAGATTACCAAGATATTTGATGTCTTGGGATGCTCAGAGGAGCAAAAGGTTCCCTTTGCGCGCCTTTATGTTGCGGGAGGAGGCGGATTCTTGGTGGGAATCGGTAAAAGCGTACTCAACTTCTTTGTCTTGAAGATATCTTGGGAGAAGTTCCGGGAGTACATTCAACGACAAATACTTTCCTAAAAGTATTAGCCACATGAAGGAGGTGGAGTTTATCAAGTTGGAACAAAACAATATGGCCAGGTGTCGCATGATACGAGGCAAAATTTGCGGAGTTATCACGGTTCGTCCCCACTGGTGGATAATGAAGAGAAAATGCGCGAATGTTTTTAAGAGGTTTGAAGCGGGAATCGTCGACATCTTATTTCTCATAAAGCGTGTTTGTATTCGAGATGTTGTAAATAGGGCTCGATTAGTGGAAGCGCGATAATGAGTCAATGCAACTAAAAAGAAAGCGGTAAACACAAAATTATAATACCGGCGAGTAGTCATCGAGCGGTGACAACAACAAGCGTGGAGGGAATCAACGGGCGGATATGGTAACCACTTGGTGGTAATCGAGGGCCAAAACAATAAGAATGGACATTTCAAGAAAAGGAGATTCAACAATGATGGAAAGGCGTCGTCAAAGACCACCCGTTGTTAAGGAAGGAGAAAGACCACCTATAATATGCTTCAAATGCGGAGGAGAGGACACATCGGTCCAAATCTGCGCCATGCCGTCCAAAGCATGTTATAATTATGGAAGAGAAGGTCACTTAGCTTGATTTTTTGTCGTTTCTGAAGACAAATTCAGCTAGGATGGAGGCACCAAAGGCCATCCCCGGAAAAAGTCAAAACCGAGTAGTCTGAGGAGGCGTTTGTTGTGACCTCCCAAAGAGCAAGGAATCAAATGAGGTCATCACGGGTAAGCTTATCATAAACTCTAATGAAGTCTATACTTTATTTGATCTGGGTTCTACCCATTCTTTTATTTCTCCTACTTGCGCTCATCGATTAAATTTGACTCAGGAGAAATTAGACTTTGACTTATCTGTGGAAACTCCGTTGGGAGAAACCTTCATTACATCCACTTTGTTTATAAGTCTTGTTTGGTTCAAATCGGTACCCTCACATTACACCGTCGATCTTATTTCATTAAAAATACTTGCATTTGGCGTGATTCTGGGATTGATTGGTTAACTACTTATCATGCAAAAAATTGATTGTTTTAAATAAGGTTGTTAGCTTTCATATTCCTAATCAACCTATTATCTTGAATTCAAACGACCAAACCATTAAAATCAATCACGGTCATCTCAAGCCATAAAGCTATTCGTTTATTGAAAAAGCGGATGTCAAGCTTTCTTAGCTCATATCACATATTTAAACAAAAATACGTTAGTTTTGAGCGATATTTCTATTGTTAATAAATTTCTGACGTATTCCCAGAAGAACTTCTGGCCTACCCCAGGCGTGAAATTGAATTTTGTATCGACCTTTGAACCCGGTACAAAACCTATTTCCAAAGCCCCATATCGAATAGCTCTATTGAACTTGAGGAGTTAAAGACCCAACTGCGAGAATTGTTAGACATTGGCTTTATTCGTCCTAAGTACTTCTCCTTGGGGTGCTCCTATTCTATTCGTGAAGAAGAAAGATGGGAGTATGCGACTTTGTATTGATTATCGGGAGTTGAATCATGTCACCATCAAAAATAAGTATCCATTGCCACGAATTGATGACTGTTTGACCCGATTGCAAGGAGCCAAATTCTTTTCAAAGATTGATCTTCGTTCCGGGATATCACCAATTGAAGATTAGAACCGTGACATTCCAAAGCGGCTTTGGAACTTCGATGCGGGCATTATGAATTCCTAGTCATGTCCTTTGGATTGACTAATGCTCTCTTGCCTTCATGGATATGATGAACCGAGTATTAAAGGAATATTTAGATCACTTTGTGGTCGTCTTTATTGATGACATCCTTATTTATTCCAAAAGCCGTGAAGATCATGAAGCGCAACACTTGAGGTGACACTCCAAAAGCTTCGTGAATATAAGCTTTATGCCAAGTTGAAGAAATGTGAGTTACGGCTTGAAGAAGTAGCATTCTTGAGCACACGTGGTATCAAGTCATGGAATATCTGTTGACCCGAAGAAAGATTGAAGCTATTCAAAGCTGGGAACAACCTAAATCGATGGCCAAAATCGTAGCTTTCTTGGTTTAAATTTGGTTATTATCGGAGATTCGTGGAAGGATTTTCTTGAATCGCTACTCCATTGACTCAAATGACTCGGAAAGATACAAAGTTCGGTTGGAAGCGAAGAATGTGAGAGAGTTTTCAAGAACTCGAGAGAGACTTATTTATTTTGTTACGTTCGACAATACCATCCGCTCGGAGGGATTTGTCATCTCTGATGATGCTTGAGCAAAGGGTTGGGATGTGTTCTCATGCAACATGGAAAAGTTATAGCCTATGCCTCATGACAACTCAAAGAATATGAGAGGAATTATCCTACTCATGATCTAGAGTTAGCGGTATTGTTGTCTTCACTTAAAATTTGGAGGCATTACTTGTATGGGGAGAAAGTGGAGATCTTTACGGATCATAAAAGCCTCAAATATTTCTTCACTCAAAAGGAACTCAACATGCGACAACGACGTTGGCTTGAACTGTTGAAAGATTATGATCGTACCATCCAATACCATCCTCGGAAAAGCGAGCGTGGTAGGCGGCGCATTGAGTAGAAAATCATATGCAAATCGAGTGCGATATTGTCAACGCAAGGCCCATTTTGTGTGACTTGCAAAGGATGGAGATAGAGTTAAAGACTCGAGGGACGCGTGTGATGATAAGCGAGTATCTGAGTAGAACCGACTTTTAATTGATAAAGTTAAAATTGCTCGAAGCTACTGGACACAGGTGATGCGTATGAGGAAGAAAGTGCAAGAAGGTGCTATCTTAGGAAGCAAGAATCGATGAAGAAGGAATACTTGAGTCGACTCCGGACTTTGTGTTCTAACGACCACGATTTAAAGTATAATATCATGATGGAGGCGCATGACACACACCATTTGCAATCCATCTTGGGAGTACCAAAATGTATCATGATATTAAATAAATACATTTTGGTGGAGCAATATGAAGAGAGAGATAAGCGTTGTTTATCTCTCAGGTGTCTAACTTGTCAACGAGTTAAGCGGAGCATCAAGTACCAAAAGGTCCATTGCAACCACTTGAAATTCCAGAATGGAAGTGGGAGCACATTACCATGGATTTCGTTCTGGGTCTTCTAAGGTTTCTCAAGGCATAAATGCGATTTGGGTCATTGTTGATAGATTGACCAAAGTCTGCTCATTTCTTCCGATCGAGAAACTTATACACTTGAACGTCTTGCTCAGTATGTACATAAAAACGATTGTAAGGCGCATGGTATGCCAAGATCCATAGTTTACGATCGAGACCCAAGATTCACTTCACGATTTTGGGTTAGTTTGCAAAAAGCTATGGGCACGAGACTTACGATTTAGCTCGGCATATCATCATCCTCGAATTTTGACGGACGATCGGAGGACTATTCAAACTCTTGAAGATCTATTAAGACTACGTGTCCTTGATTTCAAGGAAGTTGGGACAAGTTCTTACCATTGGTGGAGTTTTCCTACAACAACAGATTATCAAACAAGTATTGGCATGGCTCCATTCGAGCGTTGTATGGAAGAAAGTGTCGTTCTCCGGTATCTTTGGGATGAGGTGGGTGAAGCAACATTGTTGGGATAGGAGTTGAATACGTGATGACTACGGAAAAGATTCAAACGATCCGATAACGTATAAAAACCTCACAAAATCGACAAAAAGAGTTATCTTTGATCTTCATCGAAAGGGCGAGGAATTCGATATAGGAGATCATGTGTTGTTAAGAGTTACTCCATGGAAAGGAGTTACAAGATTTGGAAAGAGAGGAAAACTCAATCCTCGATTCATCGGTCCATTTTAATCCTCGATCGAGTAGGGCGCGTGGCCTATAGACTCGCTTTACCGCAAGTATGTCTCGTGTTCATAACGTTTTCACATATCCATATTACGTAAATATGTGAAAGACCCGAACCACATTATTGAGTTAGAACCGGACGAAATAATAAGCGGAAGATTTGGCGTATGAAGAGGTTCTGTTCAAATCTTGGATAAGAAGGAACATATTCTACGCTCGAGGTTATACCTCAAGTCAAAGTTTTGTGGGTGAACCACGATGTTGAGGAAATGACTTGGGAGTTAGAATCTGAAATGAAATCAAGGTATCCTTACCTCTTGACATACCAGTATCGTACCCTAATTTCGAGGGCGAAATTTCATAAGAAGGGAGGTTGTAAGACCCCACTTTTATAAATAAAGATGAATTTTTCTATAAATATTATTTTTGAATATTATTGAATAAATTTGATATAATGTTATAGTTGTGGGTAATATTTATAAATTTTGCAAAAGTAAGCAAGTTGTTATAAAATATTAGTTTGGTGGGGAATATTCTTTTTGTCGGGGAATATTAAATGCGACGGCTCAATCATTAGTGGACCCCATGCGGAAGTATTATCGTAGTTAAGCGACAAAATTATCTTTCTATAAAAATAACTACAGAGGTGTTACCGTTAAAACGGTTGAACTACCCGGTTGTAAAAGTATGCGATGTACACGTAGTTGTATAGTAGCACGATATTGATATTGATGCTTATGTGAGAAGTCACCATTATGCTCGATTATTACTCTGATAATTCTTTGCATAATATCTCTTATATTATTGATTCAATTATTGTCACGATTATCATCACGTATAATATGTTATAGTATTAAATCAATAATTGAGACGACAAGTTATAAATGATTAATAATTGTTGAAAGATTAAATATGTGTTGATTAAAAATAAAATGATTTGTGGTAATATTTATTCAATCCTCTATGTATATAAAAAGTTCATTATGAGACGTTTGTGGTAAGTTTGATTATTTTATGGGGGCCCATATGTCATCATCTAAGAGTCTCTTCAATCGATAGTATTTACCTTCGTCGATAGTAATTACCTTTGTGAATAGTAATTACCTTCGTCGATAGTAATTACCTTTACCAAAGGTCGAATCACTTGTCGTTTTCACATTACAAAGCGTCGAACCACTTGTCGTTTCACATTACAGCGTCGAACCACTTGTCGTTTCACATTATGAAGGCGTCGAACCACTTGTCGTTTCACATTACGAGCGTCGAACCACTTTTCTTTTCACATCACCGATTCGTCGAGCCACTTGCCTTTTCACATGGCGGTCTTTAGCTAGAAATCTTCTATAAATAGAGGCCTAATGCTTCATTATTTTCACACGAATCATTCAAGCTTTAGAGAGAAAAGTATAGAGAGAATAAGAAAGAAAGAAGAAGAAGAGTATTTTGTTACTACACTACTGCGATATTCAATCTCCTACCAAATGTAAGGGGGTGTTATTCTTTCTTATTCATGAAGAAGAATCTGTTGTTATTCCATTGCTTATTATTACATTGGAATAACTTTTGTATCACAGCAGTTTACCCTATACTTGGTGACATTCTTCTATTATTACATTGGAACATCACATGCATGTGTTTTACACCGGACTGGTTCTCTTTATTATTATTACATTTGGAACATCACATGCATGTGTTTTACACCGGACTGGTTCCGCTCTTTATTATTATTCTGTTGGAACATCACATGCATGTGTTTTACACGGACTGGTTCCGCTCTTTATAATTATTACATTGGAACATCACATGCATGCGTTTTACACCGACTGGTTCCGTTCTTTATTTTATTATTGGAACATCCACATGGAATAACTGGTTCCGCATTGGAATAACTGCGCTGTCTTGATTATCGCATGCATGGTGATTTCTTTTGTTATTCCATTTTTTATTATACCCAGTTGGTTAAAACTTTGACTTCTATACTCCATGAAATTAGTAGAATATCCTTGATATTTGCGTTTCATCCAGTATCTTTTCATGGAAATATTCTTCTGATCATTCTTGAATTTTACTCTACAAAACAGTATTATGTTGATAATTTGGACGTTAATAATTCCTGGATAAAATAATTCTTGAACTTGTTTTATTGAATTCTTATATCATTGTCATCATCCTCATGTTTATATTATGTTGAAAGTCATTTGTGGCCTGTAGTGCATAGATGGACTTGGTATGATTATGACCAGAGACTATTCGGTGTAATCATGACCGTAATGTTACAAATGATATGATAAAAATCCTCAGTGGCCGTAGTGCATTGATGGACAGTTGTTGGCATGATCATGACCATTAATGAATACACAAATATTCTTGGCCCGTAGTGCATGAATAATTGTGGTCGTGATACTAAAGAATATCCTTGGCCGTAGTGCAGGGGTGATTCGATGATGTGGAATATTTATTAAAGCTGAGTCTCAGCTATAACAGTGATGAAAAAAACCTTTTAAAATCATAAAAGATAGTAGATTTTATTTTCTACTTGACTCTTTTAATGGATTGTTGGTTCCGCTGTAGTTAAACTTGATGTTCATTATATTTTATCAGTTTAACACTGTTGTAGGCTAATGATAATTTATTCTGCATTATCTTAGTCATAATATTTCTTACTGAGCTAGTTGAGCTCACCCTTTTTTTCACTGTTCTCTTCAGGAAATGAGAATATAGCTGGGACGAGTCGGGGAACGGAGTAATGGTCCAGAGGATAGCATTAGTAGTCCTCACTATTTTGTGAAATAGTGTGATAATAATTGTAATGAGGACTTTTTTTGAGTTTGTATGATCTCTAGTAGACAATATTGTATTCAAACTCACAGTTTATGTCGTATTGTACACGACAGTTATATTAGTAAGTTGTATTTAAATTCTGTACCATGTATCTAACTACCCAAGATGGGTGATGTATACCTAATTTTGGGGGCGTCACAAAAACACACTAATACGCGTTGTTGAACAGTAGCACACGGTATTGCACCAATTATTGATTCTTACGTAAGAAGGCACTACTCAATAATTGTTACGATAATTAATCGCTTCGAAGATTTTATTTTATTGATTCAATAATTGCTGCATTGATATTTTATATTACTTGTTGTTTCAATAAATTGTCATTACACGTATTTTCCATTATCTAAAATAATTCATATTATCTAAATAATATTATTGGATAACATTATTGGCAATGTCTAGAAAGTTACATCTAAGGAGAGGTTTGGTCACCTAATTGTGGCGCCAGTGAGAGAGATCCTTATTGAAAGCCCTCTTTCCTGAGGAGCGCCGGTTGCCAAGATCGTGATTCTGTAATATTATTTGTGAATAATTAATTATTGATTTATATGATGAGGAAAATATTGATTTTATGTGGATATAGATGGAGAAAAATTTTAATGTGACAATTGTTGAAAATTAATATTTTATCTTTTTCTGATAAAATAATTCATTTAAATATATTATTTTAATAATATATTAACTGTGATATTTTTATAATGAATTTGGGATATATGAGTATATGAGGAGGAAGAGTATTTTTGTGGCATTAAATGTTTAACACATATTTTGTGTCTTGGTGGACACAATTATTGACCGAAATTTGATTATAGCCTGTAAAATCGCTCGTTTATGGATTTTGGTCAATTTCTGTTTGGAATTTGGAAAAACTTTCTTCTGCAAAGTTGTAGAGAATTGAGTTTCCTATAAAAAGTCGCGAGATTCAAATTTTCTGATAAAAGGGCTATTTATTATGAATTATTGAAGTTTCGGAGTTCCAAAATAATTAATTTTTGGAAGTATAAAATATTTAAATTGACAAAAACGTTTTTTGTCATTGTTGTGGGTCTTACATGTGTTAGAAGTGGCTGAATTCAGATCCTTAGAAGTAGGCATAAGAATTGTAATATTAATATTAATATTTTAATAAATTTTCTACTTTGGTGTTCTAAAGCATTTTCCTATAAATAGGTGCTTAGGTTACAATTGAAAATCACACCGTAAATCAAGTTTTCTCTCAATATTATCGAGCGTATTCTTGTGAGTATTTTGAGTATACTTTGAGTATTGCTATACTACGGTGCAAGTTCAAGTCATAGCCTATATCCTGTTTCAACTAAAATCTTGTCTTTTTCGGTAAGGGATGTTATTTTATTCAAAATGATATTATTTCTTCAATATCATTATGCTGAAATATTGGTTGGAAATTTTATCAAATTTGGAACTTTTTCATGCTCTGGTTACTATTCACGAGTTACTATTCACGAGTTACTATTCATAATACTATTCACGGTTCACGAAGATGTTTTTTGTGAAATTTCTATCTTTTGGTGTCGAGTTACTTATTCACGATACTAAGATTATTCACGATATCGACACTATTCACGAATCGACACTATTCAATAGAAAAATGAAATTTCTTCTTTTTGTCCAAAATATCTATTCGGATACTAGCTTTGATTGTATCCATGTTTTGATCATTTTGAATTTTACTCCACTCTGATTACTTATGAAGTATTTTTGAACTTGGATTGTTTAAAATATGAATCCTTAATAATTGTTCTTTTGTTTCTTTGGATTCGTTTCCTTTAAAATATTTTTCGTCATCCTCAGTCCTAAATGATGATATTACTGAATATCTTTGGCCTAGTGCAAAGATGAATGATTTCTTGATGAACATCTTTGGCCTGTAGTGCAAAGATGAATAGGTGTTGAGATGAACATGACCGACTGATTAATATCTTTGGCCCGTAGTGCAAAGATGAACAGGTGTTTTGATGAGCATGACCAACTGATGAATATCTTTGGCCTGTAGTGCAAAGATGAATATTTAATTCCAGATATATATTGATTGATGTTACAGGGATAAAATATCGACGATGGACTTTTAAATTCATATATAGAAGATAGTAGTTTGCATTCTCTACTTAACTCTTCTAATGAATTATTATTTTCACTTGCGAAGATTGATTTAAAACCGGTTGTCTATTGTATTCTATTAGATTTTTCCTGTTGGAGACTAACGATAATTTGTTGTATATTATCTTAGTCATAATATTCTTCTTCGGGCTAGTTGAGCTCACCCTTTTCCTTGTTGTTCTATTTTTTCTTCTTAGGAGGCTAGAATGTAGCAAGTACTAGTCCGGTATGGAATGAAGGTTCTAGAGAGAGTTGTTTAGTAGTCCTCACCATTTTTATAAAATAATGTTTCAATAATTATGATGAGGATTTATTTGGGTATGTATATTATGCTGTAAGACAATAATTGTATTTAAACTCACAAAGATATATGTTGTCGTATTTTGCACGACAAATGTATTAATAAAGTTGTAGTTATTTCGCATCATGTATTTGGCGACTCGTAATGGGTTGGATGGAATGGACCTATTTTGGGGCGTCACGGTTGGTATCGAGCTTAGGATATGATCTCCATGCGAGATCGGAATAGAACTAGGAGGGAGAGACGAGTAAATCCGTTGTTAGTGTGTCCCTACCTAAGCTTATTTGTTAGTTGGTTAAGTATATAGGATATTATGTGATATATTGATTTCCTTAATTAACCCTTGTTTTATGACAAATATTTGAGAATGTCGATCGAGAATATTAACAAAGGAGTAAATAAGACCAGTGGAATTACTGTCTTTTACCGACGAGGAGAACGTCTAACAAAAGCAATGTACCTCCTCGTGAACAACACCACCGAAAGCGATGATGATGAACGAGGGATGTTTAGAAGTTTTTTGCAGTTCATGCAAAAATCGACGAGGAGACTCGTGTTCAAAATACAAGAGAAATGATAGCAATTCACGGGTTGTCACAACCAAGCGATTCAAAGAGTTGGGACCACCGAATTTAAGGGAAAGCCGATCCGATCATGCGCGGAAACACGGGTCAAGCAAATTACCAAGATATTCGATGTCTTGGGATGCACGGAGGAACGTAGGTTCCATTCGCTACCTTTATGTTCCGTGGGCGGCAGATTCATCGGTGAGAATCGTGAAGCGTACCCCATCCAAATACACTTTCGACGTGTCGTGGGAGACATTTGAAAATGCTTCAATGACAAGTACTTCCACAAAGTATTATTCATATAAAAGAAGTGGAGTTTATTAGATCGAGTAGAATAACAACGACAAAGTCCCGAAGACGAGGAGAAGTTCATGAGTTATCCAGTTCAGCACCTCATTTGGTGGAGAATGAGGAACGTATGACGATGATGTTTACGAGAGGTTTGAAACCCAAGATACGCCAAGATCTCATTTCTCATAAATTTTCTCTATTCAGATGTTGTCAATGTGGCTCAGCTTGTTAGAAATGAGATAACGAGTACGCTCAACCGAGGACCATAACCGTGGATCATACCCAAGATAACAAATATCGAATAACGATAACCAAAGCAGAGAAAGAAGAATACGATTAAAGCGGTAACCACTCCGGTGGTAATCGTGGCCGTGAAAATAGAAGAAGCGAGTGGGAGGAGATTTTAAAAGGAGGAGATTCAACAACGACCATGTGAAGAAGCCGTCGGCACAAAGAAGAATCGGGTTCCAAGGAGGAGAAAGACCACCGGTCGTATGTTACAAATGCGAAAGAGGGATATATCACCTAAGCGCCTACAACAGTTTAAGGTATGCTATAATTATGGAAAAGAAGGACATATCGCTTCGAGATTAGACGCAGTATCGAAACCAGTCCGGTAAATGAATGGTGACTCAAAAGGATGTCCCGTAAAAAGCAAAGTCAATGGTTCGGAAGAAGCGTTTGTCGTGATCGGTTAAAATGCGAGAACCCGAACGGTTAGCACGGGTTAGTTAATTATAAATTCTTGCGAAAGTTTATACCTTACTAGATACTTTGCTTCTACCCATTCTTTTATCTCCTCACTTGCACTCAACGCGTTTGAACTTGACTACGAGAAATTAGACTTTGACCTATTTATGGAGACTCCGTTTGGAGAAACTTTCATTACATCCGTTGTTTAGAAATCTTGTTTGATTCAGTCAGTGGCACTATCACATTACCCATTAACCTTATTTCTATAGAGATATTTGCTTTTGATATGATTTTAAGGTTAACTACTCATCATGCCGAAATTGATTACTTTCGTAAGGTTGTTAGTTTTCATATTCCTAAGCAACTCATTATTCAATTCAAGCAATCAAACCATTGTAGTCAAACATTTTCATATCAAGCCATGAAGTCATTCGTTTATTACGGATGTCAAGTTTCCTTAGTCCATGTTATGGATTTGAATAAAGACACGTCAGATTTGAATAATATTCATGTTGTTATTGATTTTTCCCGACGATTTCTGAAGAATTTCTTGGTTTACTCCCAAAGATCGATATTAAATTTTGTATCGACTTTGAACCCTAGACAAAACTCATTTCTAAAATCTCATATCGAATGGCTCTATTGAACTTCGAGTTAAAATTCAACTATAGAATTTGGTACCGAGCCTTCATCCGGTGATTTCCTTTGTCTCAAAGCCGGACTCTCGTAGGGGACACCATATTCGTGCGATAGTAAACCGATAGGTGTCATTGTAACGTCTTATCCAAGGTTGGGATATGAAGTTACAATTGAGAACAACCTAAGCTTTAGAATCTAAATACGTGGCGAAATCCAAACAAAAATTGGCCAAAATCCACATACTGAAGCGATTTTACAAAGCTATAATCAAATTTCAATCAAGAATGGGTCCACCAACATGTTTAACATGTTTTAAACAACTTTGCAACAAAAATACTCTTCTTCCTCATATACTCATATATCCCACATTCATTGTAAAAATATCACCATTATTATATTATAATAATATAATAAAATATTATTTTATCAAAAAAGATAAAATATCGATTTTCAACAATTGTCACTTTAAAAAATTTCTCCATCCATATCCACATAAAATGAATATTTTCCTTATCATATAAATCAATAATTAATTATTCACAAATAATATTACGTAATCACAATATCGACAACCAGTGCGCCTCCTGAAAGAGGGGCTTTCCAATAAGAATTTTTTCATCTTGGCTCTCAATTAGGTCACCAAACCTCTCCTGTAGATGTAACTTTCTAGACATCGCCAATAATGTTATCTAATAATATTATTCAAATAATATGAATTATTTATCCGATAATGGGAAATACTTGTCTTGTGACAATTATTAAAACAACAATAATATAAAATATCAACGTAGCAATTATTGAATCAAAAATAAAATATCAACAAGAATTATCGTAATAATTATCGAGTAAGTACCTTCACGTAAGAATCAATAATTGGTGCAATATCGCGTCTACTTGTCAACAACGCCAGACATCGTTGTTTTTAACCACGGTATTCCAACAAGATTAATTGGTATAACTACGCCTGGTTATTTGTAAACAACTTATACTTTGCTGCTTTCTTCATCCAATCGCTTTCCAGTTATGGGGCCCACAAAAAGTGCATCGTCATTGAATATTCCCCATGAAGCGAAGAATATTCCACGACCAAACGAATATTTCCCGACAACAATGAGTATTTTATAACCACTTGCTTATTTAAAAAAATTTACATATATCATCCTTAACTTTAAACTTTTATCAATTTAACTATTTACTAAATAGAAAAATTGAATACTTTTATTTCATAAAATTCGGGGTCTTACACTCTTTCCCTAATTATTTGACGTTTTAGAGTTTTTTATTTGTCCCTAATTATTTGATATTTGTTCAAATTTAGAAGAATTAATTACAATTTTTCCAAAATTACCCCTCATTACTCTGCCTATTATTTTTATACTTGTAACGCTTTTTCTCTCATTATCCCAACAAAATTCTTTTTATCCCAACAAAACTCTTATATATATATTATGAGGGAGAAAGTGTAGATAATTTCTAAAGAATTGGATACATTTTTTATGGGGAGGGATGGAGAGAGGGATCAATGAGTAAATGAGCCATAAAAGTTTTTTTTAAGAGATAATTATGAAAAAATGTATGAGAGAGAGTGAATAACTATGATAAATGATGATTTAAAGGTATTATAGACAATTGAGTACTATATTTAATACTTTCTAATCATTATTTTAATTATAGTGTCCACATCTAAAACGTCAACTAATTAGGGATGGAGGGAGTATCTTATCATAGTTATCTCAGACTTCTCTCACACATTTTCTCATAATTTTTTCTTAAAAAAATTCATTAGTCTCATTTACCCATTGTTCTATCTATTTCTATCCCTATAAAACAACTTATCCAATTCTTTAGTTTTTCAAAAAATTAGGTAGAGTAATGAGGGATAATTTTAAAAAAATTATGACTAATTTTCTTAGATTTTAATAAACGTCAAATAATTAAAAATATTTTGAAAATTCTAAAACGTCTTATATTAAAAGATGAAGAGAGTAATTAGTAATTAGAAAGAAGAAGAAGGTCAACGATTACCATCATTAATGGTGCGGTAATAGCTAGCTTTTGAATCCGATGGAATTTTGTTTAATTGTTATATTGAATACTCCATTAATTTAAAGTGAAAAAATGGTAACGTGGCAAGCTAGTAATAACAAGCTCAAATTGAACTACTCATCCATCATCAGGAGATGCCCCTCGATCGAGCCTAATGACTTCTTTTGTTTGGCGAATTTTAATTAATTACTACTTGACTTCTGTTCACATACATAACCCAATCACTCTTAATTAATTAAGCCACGCTTGGGTCCCTAGAAAGTCGCATCTTGCCCTACTTGGAACATCTTATCAAGATTTAAAGAAGCCAAATAAAACTAGCTAGTGTCCGTCCATTATTTTACGACTCCTTGTTAATACGTGATATATATATAGGGTTTAGATTCGTGATAATCTATTGTCATGAGTACTATTTCAGTAATCAGGATTTATATCGTTGATCACAATATTAAATGGCATAGATTAAAGATAATTTTTCGTTTATATAATTTCGGAAGCACGAGATACAGCTAGTATATATATATATATATATATGATGGTTTACTCATAATAACATATAGTTGTGGTTTACTCAGAATAACATATAGCTGCAAATTCAGATGAAAAAAATATGATTTTTTGTCAACTTTATTTTGAGAATATTAATAAAATTTTACATAGGATTAACTTAGATATTATTTAAAAAAAATAAATATTAAACTTTGGAATCTAACTTTATTATTAAAAAAATGATGAACTGCGTGTCTACGTCTTAACCTTTATGAAAAAGGGTCAACTTAATTAAAGAGAGAGTAGTCCATAATTTTTTCTTAAAGGACGGTTGGAATATTATGTGTTTAATTTAATTTTGCTCTCCATCCATCATTTATTGGAGAATTCATTGTCGATTGCAATCTTAATTTAACCATTGTGCTTTCCAGAATGTCTACTAAAGCAAAAACAAGATCAAAATTTATAATCCAAAAAGATACTACTTACTAGCTAGTTTAATTGAATAATAGTCAACGGGAATTACTACTAATTATTTAAATAATTTACATAAAATAAATGCAATGATCATATATATATATATATATATATATATATATATATATATATATATGCATTCTTCTAGCTGTTAGTATAATTAAATTTTGTATAATTTTTATACCACTCTCAAGTATATCTAGTAGCTATATATACGTACATACATACATACTCTTCTCTTCTAGAAATTATGAATTTTATTTAATTATTTAAATTTTGTTATGTATATTAAAAATAGTTTAGAATGCATTTATATTATTATTATTATTGCCACCCCGACCAGACCACCATACTAATTACTACTAGTATCATTTTGTTGGGAAGGAAGGAAGGAAGGAAGGAAGGAAATAGTATAGTTTAGGGTAACATAGTGTATTTTGAGTACAACTAACTACATGTGGGTCACGTGACAACACCTGTTGTGGTCAAAAAAGAGGCAAAGATTCCTCTTCGCCATATCGGAGAAATATTAATATTTTAATGTCATTCTGGGAGACAGAAATGGAAATGCAATCAAGTTGGGACGGTGCATGTTGATAACTGGAATCATGCAAGTGAGGATGAGATGAGGAACAACATTCCCATCTAATCCAAAACATACTTTTAAATAATTCATGTATTCCATACTCTCATCGTCTCATTTATGCTTCCCAATTTAATTGGCATTCAACAAATGCCGGAGTCGTTAGACATATAATGAACGTGTCTAAAATATTTAAATAATATATTTTTTTTTTTAAAAATTCAAAAAATTATTGCAAATTTATTTAATATTATTTATATAATAGTATATAATTTGAACAAGAGGTATCATATCATCTAAGTAGTTGTATTTAGGAACAATTACATTTTATAAAGTACATTTGAAAACATAATTACAAAAAAAAAGTCACTCATTAAATATTTACACAATTAATATTTTAAAATTTTATTTTCATTATTAGTACATATTTATGCTTCCTTTAATTATGGGATGTGTTTTAATTTTTCGATGACATGGCAATTCGGTTTTTTATAAAAAAAAACGATTTCGCTTTTTTTGGGGATTGTGTTCATTTTAAATTTTTTTCTTTCAGATGTCGCCTCTTTTCTTCTTGGAAACCCTTATTTGGTGTTTTGTTTACTTTCTAAAGCAAACCCTTATTCTTCTTCTTCTCTCGTGTTTACATCGATTTCTCGGGGTAGATTTTTGTTGTTTGCGTTTGATTTTTACTTCGTGCTTGTCGTTATTTTGCTTGGATCGTGTTATTCTCAAGTTTTTTGGTTTGTTCCTATTTATCTATTTTGTTTTCTCGACTTCTTTCTCTTTTTTTCGTGATGGTCTCCACGAGGAAGAGCATGGAGGAATGGGGTTTAGAAAGTTTGATAGGAAGAGGAAAAGAGTTTGAGATAATTATTTGGAGGATTCGAAGTTATCTGTAATGGTGAAGGATAGTAGTCCAAAGTCTTCTAAACAGGGGAAGAGGTTATTGTTGAAATCAGATGTTGATGATAAGAATATTGGGAGACATTCGAGGAAGAAGGCGAAATCACTGGTGTATATTGATTTCGATTTTGAAGGTTCTGCTGAAAAAGTTGTCAAAGAAGATAAAGTTGAGGCTCATAGCCGGAAAATGGTTCCACGGCAGAAACATTTGAAGGTTTGTTAATTTTTTTGAAGAATTATATTTTTTAGTTGTTTTTGATTTTTTGTGTTTTTATTTTATGCATGGTGGTGTTTTGGTTTGTATTGTTGTTTTTTTTGTTGTTCAGTAGTATTATGGATGTTGAATTTGTTGTTTGATAAAATCATTGTTTCCATTCGAGTGTATTTTCTGAAACACATTATATTATGTTTTAAGTTTTGTTCAATTTGTTGTTGTTAAAATTTTTGTTTTCATTCATATTTTAGTGTCTGATACAAGTATATTTTCTATGGTCCTTAAAGTTTCTTTTTGTGATCATACTGAGTTGTTATTTGTTGTAGTTACCTGATAATTGTTATTTGGTTACCTTCCTTTATATGTTTGGAAACTGATTTTTGTAATAGTTGTGAAAATGTATAATATTTCATTAGAGTTTGTGTTGTTTTAAGGATTGTTCAAATTGTTATTGTTTAAATCACTGTTTTCATTCTATTTTAGTATCAGATACTATTAGATTTATTTTTGGTTACTACATTACATTTTTGTTATTATTTAGATTTATAATATGCTGGTAACTTGCTATTTTATTTTTTGTTACCAATATTGAAATGATTGAAAACTGCTGATACTATACTTGTTAACATGTATTTTGTTGCAATAGAAGTAACATAATAATTGTTATTTGGTTACCTTCCTTTGTATGTTTGGAAACTGATTTTTGTAATAGTTGTTAAATTGTATAATATTTCATTAGAGTTTGTGTTATTTTAAGGATTGTTCAAATTATTCTTGTTTAAATCACTGTTTTCATTCTATTTTAGTATCGAGATACTATTAGATTTATTTTTGGTTACTACATTACATTTTTCTTATTATTTAGATTTATAATATCTTTGGTAACTTGTTTATTTTATTTTTGTTACCAATATTGAAATGATTGAAATCTAACGATACTATACTTGTTAACATGTATTTTGTTGCAATACAAGTAACATAATAATTGTTATTTGGTTACCTTCCTTTGTATGTTTGGGCCGATTTTTGTAATAGTTGTTAAATTGTATAATATTTCATTAGAGTTTGTGTTATTTTAAGGATTGTTCAAATTGTTCTTGTTTAAATCAATTGTTTTCATTCTATTTGAGTCTCGATACTATTAGATTTTTCTTTGGTTACTACATTACATTTTTGTTATTATTTAGATTTATAATATCTTTGGTAACTTGATATTTTATTTTTGTTACCAATATTGAAATAATTTGAAACTAACCGATACTATAACTCATTAATATGTATTTTGTTTCAAAGAAAGTAACCCGCTAATTGTTATTTGGTTACCTTCCTTTATATGTTTGGAAAATGATTTTTGTAATAGTTGTTAAAATGTATAATATTTCATTAGAGTTTGTGTTGTTTTAAGGATTTTTCAAAATTTTATTGTTTAAATCATTGTTTTCATTCTATTTGAGTATCGATTACTATTAGATTTATTTTTGGTAAATACTTTAGATTATTGTTATTATTTAAATTTATATTATGCATGTAACTTGTTATTTTATTTTTTGTTACCAACATGCAAATGATTGGAAATTGCTGATATCATTCTTGTTAACATGTATTTTATTCCAATAGACTTGGAGATTGATGATTGTTGATGATTTTTTATTTAAAAATTATAATTAATTTTGGTTATGATCAACTGCTGAAATTATTTTGGTTATCATTGATATTGTTCATTTAAAAGTTTTTGGTTTAAAGTTTTAATGTAGTTTTTTAATTTGGTTAATGTGTTTTTAATGTAAGTTTTTGCATTTTCGATTTGGGATCTATTCTACAAGAAGAGAATAAACGAAATTTTTCAAAGAAAAGTAATTTATTGGTGTGATATGGATGTTCCTAATATTATCAAGAACAAATTGTCTGAGGTACAATTGAATAAGTTTAGGTTGACATGTTTTGAAAATTTTTTAGAGTTTGGGCGACCACAAATGTTTTCACAGATTATTCATCGTGCTTTGATTAGGAAGTTTATCAAAGAGATGATGGGGAGTTGTGGTTTCTATTTGGTGAGAGACTCGGGTAAGGTTTGGATTGCCGAATTTTGTTTGATTTCGCTTGAATTGCTAGAAATGAAAATATTGATGGTTTTAAGGGATTCAAAATCCGTTGGTGGAGAAGTTTTTTGGTGATGAGGTTGTCACCGCGCTTCTACTATTGAGAGGATATATAGGGCGTTGTTTTTTATGATGATGATGAGGCAATTAGGATGTCCATTATTTTATTGGTTTTTAATTTCATTCTAGCTTCTATTTCCGACAATTATCTTGATCAAACTTTGTTCAACTTTTTGTCTTATGGGGATATTGAAAGTTATGCATGGGGTAAATTTGCATTTCAATGCATAAAGAATTCTTTATCCATTGCGATCGAAGGGTCATGTAAGGAAGGGTAAGCCTGGTGGGGTGATTTACAATTTTTATAGGGATGGTCATTGTAAATCTTACAAACTTAATGGATTGCTTTATGTGTTTCAAGTTTTTTGTTTGAAACAATACCTACTTTGAAAGTCGAGGATTTTGTGTTGATGACCATCTTTGCAGAGTTGAGATTATTTAGATGGAGGGAGTTAGGAAAGCCTCCCAAAATGAGAAATTGAATGACCTTATTTTTGGATCTGATCCGTATGTTGGTTTCAAATGCTTTATATTTGGTTTCATTTATATTTTATATTGGTTTTTGTTAATTTTTTTTGTATTTTTTTACTTATGTTTTATATTTAATCTTGTTGACATGGTATATTTGTTGTTATTATTATTTTTCAAATTGATCGTTCGAATATTGTTCCTACTATTGATGAAAAGGTTCTATTGGGGTTGGGGGATTTCCATTTTTTAATGGAAATGATATTGCAGAGCAAAATTTCTTATGTTAAAGTTGACTCATCAAGTAAGTTTAATGATATTGGGTTTTCTATTTCGATGTGGAAAAAGTTATTGATAAACCGAAAAAACCTTTAGAAGGTAAGATGATGGAGATGAAAAAGATATTGAGAATTTGGGTGTTGAGTTAAAAGACCAATCGCAAGTGTTTCAAATGCTGATTTGCATGGATATAAAAAAGATGATTAGAAAGTTGGTCAATGGTCAGTCTAGTTATAGCAAACATAAAAATGTTTCTTTTATTGAAGATGATGATGGTGATGGTGATGGTGATGGTGATGCTGATGATGATGTTGGTGATGGTGATGGTGATGGTGATGGTGGTGTTCGCGATAATGATGATGTTGATGATGTTTGATGGTTCTGCTGCTGCTGGCTGATGATGATGATGAGTTGGGTGAACGCGTTGATGTTGGTAATATTAAAGGGAGTGTTGATCCTCCCCCGTTAGTGGTGTTGTTGGAAATCGATCGAGGAAGAGGATGCACATACGCTACATTTATTTTAGTTTTTCATTTTATTTTTCATGCTTATTAAGTAAATGATTACTTTTTTTTTTTTATTAATGATTCAAAGCAAGAATGTTGGTTTAAATTCTTACGGGAAAGAGATAGTTGTTTATACTCCTAGAGGGGTTAAAATTCATGTTGAGGATGAAAAGGTTAATCATTTTTTTAAAATGTTATTTTTTTAATCATATATTTATAAACTATTTTTTTAATAAATTTGAGAAGATGGATGATGTTCCTAGCTTTGATATTTTAAGTCAATCTAGTGGAAAGAAAATTGTTGTTTTTAAGCCCATTGAGGTTTGTTATTATTTTTTTATCGAATAATTTAATTAATTTGTTGTATTAGTTAGTTTGTTATAGTGTTTATGTTTGTATTGATCAAAAGTTTTATATTTTTAACTTGATCTCGACCTTGTTTTTTTATTAATGTCATGTATTGTAAAACATTACAGGTAATAAATTGGAAGGATCGGACATTTCTATACTTGATGAAATGGTGTTTACAACTCGTGATTTAATTCAATGTTTTGAAGTTGAAAAATCACTGCGAAGACCAATTAAGCGAGGCAGTTCGCTCGCAGTTCTGCGAAGAGTCTTTGTTTTGAAGAGTCCTTTTACTTCAAAGTTTGGTTCAAATTGGTTCTACCTCTTCTTGATGTGGATGTTCGTCAATTACCCCACTCTATCAAAGCATTTCCAGATATCTCAGATGTGTGTATTCCTTCAAAAGATGAAGATGTTCTTTTTTAGCAGTGGTTTAAGATTGGATTAAATAACCGAAAAAGGTATATATATTGGAGTATAATATATTTTCATTATGGTTTTTAGAAGGATATAAAATAATTTTCTTGGTTTTTGCATTGTGTTACTGTTTTGAAGGATTGAAAAGTTTCCGGGTAACAATGACAAAATTGAGCCTTCATTCAGATTTGGGTCTGTGCCAATAGCTTCAAAAATGTGGTTTTACAAGCTTAAGACCCCAGGCCAGTGGCTTGATGATGATGTGAGTTTTTTTTTTACCTTTGAATACATGTTTGTTAGTTTTGGTCACCTTATTGAATTATATTGGTAACTATTTGAATATTTATTGGAAACTATTATGTTACATTATTATTTTTATTTTCCTTTGTTTAACTCTCGATTGTTATTTTGTTTTTAATTTTGTTCAAAGACATCAACATATGCTTGTATTACATTATTCGTAAAGTGGCTAAGCACTCAACCAAATTCAAATAAGGGTTTACAACAACCGATTGTTGGTTCCATACCAAGTTGACCAATTTATTTGGGAAATATTGTAATAGAAATTGTGATAAGAATCATTTGTTGGACTCTCGGTGATATAGTGAAGTACATTCATGGGTATCTTATGGAAGTCAACATACCTCAGGTTAACGTCCGATTTTGTTATGTTTCCATTCATATGTCGACTCCAGTCATTGGTTCTCGCTTGTGTTTGACGTGCATCGCAGAGTATTTGTGGTTTATAATTCTCTTCAACAGATAGAATGTTATCGCGACAAATATTATGGATGTGTGCTTGCCGCATACATCTTTATTCTCCCCATAATTTTGTCTAGTTGCGGGTTTTGGAAGAATAGAACAGATATTGATTTTAATAGTGTTTAATACCGCAACAAAGGAGAACATGATATCATTGAGCTAGAATTTGCAGAGGGTATTCCGGAACAAATTGAAGGGTAAGTTTCTAATTACTTATATTTGTTCAGTTTTGTATATATAATGAAGTCTATTTTGATTTGTGTTATATATTTATTGTTTTTTCAGCGATTGCGGAATGTTTACCATTTGTTTTGCGGCACATTTCATTCATCAGATGATATCTGAAATGCCAAAACCATTTTCGATACTTCAATACCGTAGGAAGCTATGTGTCAACTTGTTTAATCATGCAAGGAACAAACATTTAGTTGGATATGAATCTGACTCAGAATATCCAGGAAGATTAGCTACTGAAGACTAGTATGATTATGAATCTTGATATGGTTATTGGTTGTGGAAATTCGTTGTAATTATTCTGATTTGACGTGATTATTTGTTGTGGAATGTTTTATAATTATTATGATGGTTGAATGATGTATTAATTTTTACTAGTGGAAGTATGAGTATGTTTTGTTGGCTCACATTATTGTTTTTTTTTTTTTTATTTAATTTTTGTACTTATTATCATTAACATTTTTATTTATCGTATGCAGTTGGTTTCTAAATGTTGATATGATGTTATTTATTTGAATTGGTATTGGTATCCATTTAGTATGGATAATATATTGTAAAAAAACATTAAAAACATTAATAATGTTGTACATGTAATGTGTATTCAAACCAATGACAATGAGATATAGCTGTTGACCCATATAAATTTATTTTTTTGTTAGCATTTCTAATGTTTTATAAAGTGAGTTTCTGTTTGCAAAAAAATAACATTTAACTGTGGGCACTAAACTGTGTAAAGAGAGTTTCCATTTATCGTAATCATGTGTACAAAGGTTAGGTGGGTTCAAAACCAAACAAGTAAATGACAACAATGTGGAAGTGGAGGAAAAAGCTAAACAGAAACCTAATCAATGTTTCACTTACAGACTTGAATAGTAAAACAGACCTGTTCGGTCTACTTCCCCAACAACCCTAAAATGAGTAGAATTGAATATGTGTCAACCAAAAAATGTTTAGGGAATTAGTATGGATAATTATTTTATGTAATTTTATTTTTTTAACATATTACGCTTGGTAGCCAACATTTCATTTACAGTAACTATTTTAGTTTTAAATAGTAACCAAAATATACATAAATATGTCAAGAACATTTTATTTTATTTGTAATTAGAACTACTTGTTTTTTTAAAGATATTAATTAGAAAAAACATTTTAAAAAGGGTAATCATCATAACAGAAACTATATCACATTTTACACACTATTTTATGTTTTTTTTCATTTGTTATGGTAGTTATGGTTCACTAACAACATATATTGTTTATAATAATCGATTATTTGAGGTTTATGAAATATTTATATTAATTTAAAAATACTATATTAATTAATTTTAGTAATTTTATAGATTTTAACATGAATGCAGTTAAGATCCAAAATTTCATTAATGAGTATCTATTTTAGTTTTAGATAGTAACCAAATAGTGCTTTTATAGTTTTTTAACATGGTACAGAGATAGTAGCCATAATTTCATTTACAGTATCTATTATAATAAATGCTTTTTTGTGGTTTACCAAATAGTTATATTAATTAAAATTAATCTATTAATTTAATTGTTGGTACTTGCAAATTTTTTTCATTTTACACTTGGTATCCAAAATTGCATTTACAATTACTATGATTATAGTTTTAGGTAGTAAATAAAATATACATCAATAATTATAATAGACATTTGTTGATTTTAAGATATAATTACTTATTGTTAAAAAGAAATTAATGAAAATAAACATATTTCAATATTATGCAATATAAATTTTTATTTATTTAATCAATAAAATGATTACAATATGAATGTATATTGAGCAACCTCGGTAATCATCAATGAAGTCTCATTACAAATTTTTTTGTTAAAAATGAAATATATTACAACGCTTTTCGGCTCCAAAATTTGTGGATTATTGCATGTTTTTTGTTGTGTGTCCTTTTGTTTGCATCGTCGCATTTATTACGAATGTTATTTTCGGACACATGCTTGTACCTTCCAATCTTTGGTCGTCCAATTTGGTCTTCTTGTATTTGGTTGTTTGACACATATGTTTCTAATCTAAATGCGGAACATTCCATTTTCTTTATTAAGTCGATAAGCATGGCCGTGTTTGAATATGTGTCCATCAAAGTTTTTTTTTGAATAGTATTTTAAGAAAAATCATAATATGACTCATATTCCGTTTTGCTAATAACAAAGAAGAAATATGTGAGCAAGGCATTTCATGGTATTGAAATTTACTAAGTACGCGTATGTCTTTTTCCCATATCCATGATAAATTGCTTGGTGACATCATAAATAATGTAAAAATCACTAGTCTCGATGTCTCAACCTACAACAAATTTTAATAGTTTAGTTAGTATGTATAATAATTATTTTTTTTTAAAAAAAATATATAGATTAATTAAAGTTATATGTATTGTTAGTAACTTTTACTAGTTTATTTTGGTAACCAATAATTCATATCGTGGTTTCATATAATTGTTAATGATATTTTTTTCCAAAATGTGCGATATAATTTATGGGCTTTATGGTCGACCTTAAGTTTCTTTGACTTTCGTTGATATTATCTTGCAATCTTCTCTCCATTTCAGGATGATTTGTGAATGATTGTGAATGTTGATATTCTTCTTTGTTTGTGAAATACCACCTTTGAACCATACAACGTAGTAGGCATTCAATCATCGACGAATCGGAAGATCTCTAATTCCCTTGATTGCATGGTTAATAGACTTCGTGATGTTTGAAGTCATTGTTGAATACCGCTACTACAGTTCAATGCGACCTCAAATTTGTGCACTTTTCTAGCTTAACTTCTTCCTCCGGATATGTTCTTATTCTATTATCAATTGCATCAAGTTCACCCCATATGTATGTTGAATTCTTCTATAAGTGTAAGCCCTACAAAATTGCGTTGTATGCTTTTTTTTATATCTTCTCCTTTCTTTTTTTGAATCTGCTTTTAATATTTTTCGAATATGGTAGGTCGTGAACTGTGCGTGACATCGTAACACACGCTTAAGTCCTTTATAATTGCTTCATGTCATGCGAAACGATGCAATCGTCCTTCTCTAACACCACAAGCATTTCTCAAATTGATGAAAAACCATCTCCACGATGATTCATTTTCATCTTTGTCAACAACTGCAAAAGCAATCGGTATGATGTTCCTGTTTGCATCTTGCGTGCTTGCTATGAGCAGTGTACCCCCGTAGTTTCACTGTATGAATGTCCCATCAATTACAATGATTGGGAAACAATGTTGCCATGCTTCGATGGATGCTCCTATTGCGAAGAAGAGATATTTGAAGCGACCATTTTTTTCCAACTCCAATGATGTGATGGATCGTGAAATGAATTTTAAAGTAAGGTTAATGTAATTATATGCAATAATTATTGTCCAGATTTGTAGATATGATTACTATGTGTATTACTTTTGCTTTATAATAACTTATATTTTTATGTCTTTATAGTGTTTAGATGGTATCTAAAATGATGTTTAATAGTTTCAATTCATGTATATATTTATTTTCCGCAAAAAATCGATTTAGTTTTATTCAATTAAAATAGGTAGAGCTATATATATGTATTTGTAAGTGTCTAAACTTCTTACTTTGAGTAACCAAAATAGTTTGAAACATTTAATAAATAGTTTGCAATTGCTAATCTGGATTTGTTTTTGCAACATGTGCAACCAAGAAGGGATCAGAGTGTAGTCGTGTGGATTTCCTCTTACTTTTTGCATTGCTTTTTCCTTTGATCTCCATGCTTTTTGGTAGGAGATGGACACGTTATACTCCGTCATCATGTCTTCCACAATGTCTGTTGGTGTGTAAATTTTCTTGAAGTTAGTTAGTTTATGCTTAATGCACTCACTAACCATCTCACTGTTTGCTTGTCTGTGATCTCCAAGCAATATGTTTGACGAACAAGTGTGTACATCATTAAATTCTCTTACCTTGAACATAGTTGTTTTCCGAAACTTTGATGCTCTTAGTTTCCACTTGCAATTTCCATTGTCTAGGCATACCAGAACAAAATCTCGACCACTTGTTCTTTCAACCTTGTGTTGTCTGTTTCGCCTTATGGAATGTAACCTTATTGCTTGTGAAAGGATTTTCTTGTTTATGTAAGTTTGATGTATTTTGACTTCAAACTTATTTGGATCTGAAATGACCTCATCACATTGTACTGCAATGTTTGATATGTTCGCTTTTACATTGTTCTTTGTCAATTACTTCAATTGCCAACGCTTCAACATATTGTGATTCATTTTGGTCTTCTTGTGTTGCCAACGAACCAAATTCATAATTCCACCGTGTCAATCTCATCATGCGTTACGCTTTCACTATATATTCTTCTTCATTTATCACGTTATGTAAGCTCAGTAGTCCTCCAATGATTTGTTCATAATCTATAATTAGTGGAAACTTTCCATTTTCATCCGATCTTCTTCGACTTCCATATAGAATCTTAAGGTTACTTCATTTGTCACCTTGATTGGAGGAATGTTGCTTTTAATCCAAATTTGATTGCCAATTCCGTTGTGTTGTAGTCCAGATTTAATGCAATCATATCATGTTGTGCATTTCGTGAATGAACAAAGGTCTTTAGTAGGTTGAGAACTTCAAATTTGTATATTAGCTCATATCGGTCCACGTTCGCCCGTGAAGTAAATTACAATTGGAAGCATATCCATGGTCCGAATCTTCAAATTGTAACATTCACACAATAATGTAATTAGTATCCAAATCTTTACATGAATGTTTCCAATTCTTTATCAGCGTAAGAAAATATGATTATATCGTTTGTTTCACAAACTAATTTGTAGAATCGATATAATTTAAATGTCTTGCTTAGATACTAAAGCAACTTTATTAAGTAACTAAAGTAGGCGTATTTAGTATCAATTATTATGCATCAAAGTGCTTTCAGTTTGTTTATAAACAAATCACAAATTAAAATGACCGAAGATGAAATACTATATATTAAACACTAAAAACAAGGAATCCAAATATAATTAAATGAATTTTGCCAAATTTTTTGATATAAATGCTTCAAAAATATGCATTTGTAACAAATAGTAGTTGATTCTTTGAAATTACAAAATCAATTTAATTGGTTACCAAATTAAAACAATTCAAGAACCAAAATATACGTTATTGGTATCTCTCATTCTTTGAAAGTGATGTTTTCATTCTTTCCATATCCAAAACATATATTATAATGTACCAGAAAATGAAATACTAAATATTAAACACTTAAAACAAGGAATCCAAATATTATTATATAAATGTTGCCTAATTTTTATATAAATGCTTCCAAAATTGGCATTAGTAACCAATAGTATTTTTGTTCTTTGAGATTTCAAAAGCTATTTATTTGGTTACCAAATTAACACTATTCAGTAACCAAAATATACGTTATTGGTATATCTGTTTCTATAAAGTAATGTTTTCATTCCTGCCATAAACAAAACACAAATTATAATGTCCTTGAAAATGAAATACTAAATATTAAAAACTAAAAACAAGGAATCCAACTATTTTTATATGAATGTTGCCAACTTTTTATATAAATGCTCCAAAATTTGGCATTAGTAACCAATAGTATTTGGTTGATGAAATTACAAAACTATTTAATTGGTTACCAAAATAACATTATCTGATAACAAAAATATTCGTTATTGGTACCTCTCATTCTTCGTGAATTAATGTTTTATTGTTTCCATATGCAAAAACAAAAATTATAATGTCGTAAAGGTGATTTTCCAAATGTTGAACACTTAAAACAAGGTAAACAAATCTTTATACGCATTTGCCCAAAACATTGTATCATGTATCAAAATTGTTTTGAACAACAAATATTCTATGTTATAAATATCTCAACCGCAGTTGAATTCGTAGGTAACAAAAAATTATTTCAACACATATATTAACTGATTCGTACCTTTGTATTCACTTTCCAGATTCGGTTTGCAATCTCTGTTTATATCTTTTCTTTCAGTTTCGGAAACCTATGATCGGCTTGTGCATATCGATTTCTGATACTCTGTTTTAGATTTTATGTGCTTTTGAATTAGGCCTCTCTAGTATGAATGCTTCTGCTTCTTCTCAATTGATGCTTTCTTGAAGATGATCAATTAGTTGAAGATGATGAATATCTGTAGAAGCTTAGGACTGATCATTCGGTTATAATCAAATCGAATAGAGTATTCTTGATTATGACCGAAAACCGAAATATTCTATTTTCAATATCCCAACAAATAACCTAATTTTGGTAATAACCGAATAACCGGAATACCGAATTATCAATTATAAATTGAGATTTCTTAATAACCAATTTGGACTTAAATTACATAGTTAATATGCTTTGACATCAAAATGTTTTCTTCGATCATTTAATCAAACAAGTAGTGTCTTTTATATACATACCTACAAAGACATATATCTTTAGCCATTTTGATCCACCTTACGGCATTAAAACAACGAAGCACGGTATATATTACCATATCCACAATAAAGCAAAAAATCACAACAATGAGTTAAAGCTTCTAACAATTTACATAATACCGATTTTTGCACATATATTGTTGAGTTTCTCAAAGCCTCCTCTTTCACGAATTTAAAAGCTACTCCAATATTGAAAATAAGCGAGTCTCAAAGCCCAAAGGGATCAAAGAAAGAGTGGCGTTCTACCAAATTCTCATAAGAACTTACTTTCAAAATTGGAGTATGATGAGGGTCGACAAATTGAGGGAGGAAGCGTCTGCCTGATAATGAGGTGAAGAGCCACATGAAGAGCCATCGATTTGAGATGAGAGATTGAGAATTGAGGGTTTGAGATCCGCCTCTGTATATCGTGTATCGCGTATCTGTGGTCTGTACGTGTATACCGTATGTATATTAAATAGTTCGGTAGAGGACTAGAGGTCGCAAGACAAATTAGATCCGAGTATCGGACATCGGACCAATAAACCGGACTATCACAATATCACGATGATGGTTGTTGAAGGTTCTTCAGAAACCTAAAGTGGCTAAGTCACGTTTGGGATGCCCCCAAACCCAAAGCAGAAAGGTAAACACAACAAAGACACACAAAATGAAATTCTGGATAATGGGAATATGGGATAAGAAGGGATAATAGGAGGAAAAATCTTTACTTATTATTATTCTAAGTAGACTAGTAGAAATGTGTAGAGTAAAGATTTGTTCTAGATTCTAAGCAACCGAATAACCCAAAATAATAAATAGATAAATCTAAATATCCGAAACCGTATAAAATTGGTATAACCAAACTATTGAAAATAACCGAATTATCGAGAATTTCTGTTAAATTATTTCTTGCCTTGCTTCTAATTCATGCTATATCTGCTTTTTGCTCACTCCCATAGAAACTTTCAGATTTGTTCTCATATGGATCATTCGGTTTTTTCGTGATTTTGGAATGTTTTTTCTAGTTAGTAATCAGATTGTGATATATAGTGGAGTAGTTTTCTCCTAGATTTAAGGTGGTTAGATTTCGGTTGTTGTTTTGGTTTTGATGTGGATTTGCACTACTATTGATATTATTATATATTATTGCATTATTACTATAATTTTTTAAATGGTGCACTATTCTTGTAATATCTTTCTAATACTTGTATAATTATGTAAAGGACCCTTGTATTTATTTAGGTGAAACAAACAGGCCCATTTAATTTAATGATAGAAGTCAGAGCATTTATTTCATATGATATGGGCCTATCCTAAATCATTCTAGGCCATGGCTTATGACTCTCCCTCCTTCCTAAAGTTTCAATTTCAAACATTGTCAACCCACCATGCACCAACTTAAGTGAGATTAATCTCTGGATACGCATTATAATAAAACTGGTGTATGTTTTGTTGGTTTGCAATTAAAGGTTTTTCTTTTCTTTATCAAAAAAGAAAATAAATAAGATAAAGGAATGGGTGGGTGGATAGTCTAGTCTACCCGTTATCATAGGGGTGCATTTTTGAGGAGGAGATCACTGCCTTTTACAAAAAACATCCATTTATGTAATATAAAGGTAATAAAAATAAAATAAAAGCAAGACAAACGATCCATGCATATATATATATATATATATATATATATATATATATATATATATAGATACTTATACATAGCATTGATCTTATTATCCACACATTTTTTTAGGCGAGTTTGATTAAATACAATAGTCGCCCATACTTTTAGCGACGGACAACATATAAGCGTCGCTAAAAAGTATAGACGACGGTTGTATGACCGAAACCGTCACTAAAGGGTGAACTGGTGACGTAAAGATAAGGGTATGTATGACTCTTCTTCTTCTCTATATATATATCGAATCTAAAATATATCTCTTAAATAACATACATCTCTTAAATAACATAATTTTATTAAAACTACTTACGTTTTGAAATTTTTTTTTGAAGAGAGATATGCTATTTAGGATAAAGATAATAAACTGATTTAATGGTAAAATAACAAAATATTGTATTAAAACACAGTATGTAAATTTGTTATCAAACATTTTTTATATTTAAATTTTATTCTAAAAGAGCCTCTATTTTTCATGCAGATACATTATTTTATTAAGCTGTAATTACATAATTTTATCAAACATCAACTTAATCTTTAATACTACATCATTTTCTTCTCTCTTTTTTGATATATAAAAATTTTGTTGCATGAGCATGCTACTCTGCAACTAGGAAAGGCAAATGGGTGTAGTCCTAGATGTTCACCTCCCAAGAATCAATGGAGGTCATTAGTCAAAATCAATCTATTTTTAGTAGATAAAAGTAATATGGTGGGAAAATGATATTTTATTATTTGTATTGTATTACAAAATTTTTAATTTTAAATGACAAGATATCTAGATCTATATTATATATATTACGAAGCCTTTATAAAAAACTTTGGTGACAGTGATTCTATGCAACCGCAATAAGATTAATATATGTATGAATAATTATATATTAAATTAAATGAGAAGATTTATATATTGTGGTTCTATTCAACATCTCCAACAACCTCTTTAATTATTTTTGGGATATTCAAATAGGTGAACCACATCGAAAAATTCTCTTCAATAGTCTCTTGGCCTTGATATCAAATCTGCAACCTCTTTCTCACTATTCAAATATGCAACCTCCTTCCGACTTTTCAAATCTATAATTAAAGATTAAAAATATTTATTACGTTTGATGTAAAGTTCATTTAATTGAAAAAATTGATGAAACACAAAATATAAAAGTAGTAAATAATATTCTTTAAATTATCATGTAAGTTAACAAATTTCAATTTTAATTTTTTTTTTACTACTACTCTTAAAGATGTTTTAAACCGCCATAAACTTGATAATATATGCATGAATTACTAGTAATATATATCAACACATATGGATGCATTCGTTTGTAGGTAGGTAGCATCAGAGTCCACAAGCAGCGGACACATTGATCAAGATAGTGGGAAATTAGATAGATTTTGGAGTTGGGGAAAGTTGTTGTAGATGAGCAGGAGTTGGTGGATTCGGATCCTCTATGAGGATTTTTCTGTGAAGATCTTATGAGGTTTTTACTGTGAGATTGACAATATATTAAAAAAAAGATCAAATGACTTACAACTCTTTTTTTTGTCTTCGCAGATCAAAATGACGTCGTTTGATATGATTTTTTTTTACAAGTTGATGTAAAATTGAAAGTTTCACTAAACGCAGCTTTACTTTTTACAAAATAAACGTAAGTAAAGTAAAAGAGTACATTTAAAATAGTATTTGAGTTGTATTTACGATTGTCTCCGTGAACGAATAATTAAAAAGAGCTAAAATAAAACGATTATTAATAATAAAAAAATATAAAGGAATATGTAAATAATAATAATTGATAGGTCTGAATATTTTCTTAGTTGACCCAAATTGTACCTGATGGTTAGAAAGTAAATAATAATAATATTTTCAATGGAGAGTAAACTCTTTTATGGAACAGATACATACAAATAATAATAAATAATATTATAAATAAACAAACAAAAACAATAATAAGCGAAAAATAACTAAAGTCACATTGAAAACATTAACGATAAATTATAATCGATATATTTATTCATTTTTTTAGCCAAGTTTGTAGTACTTATCCTAATATTAATAGCAAGCTAAGTTATTAAATATAAAATATTATATACAAAATAATCAAGAAATATAAAATAATTATATGTAAGAATAAGCAAGTTTGGTATTTCTAATTTTTGTCAACTTGTAAAATAATTTCTATCAAAACGATATCGTTTTTGATACGCATAAAAAAAAAAAAGTTGTAATTATTGATCTTCTTTTTTTTGATGTATTAACCCCTACAACAAAACTCTCACAAGATCCTTACTGAAGAAATTTCGTAGAGGATCCCCGATCCTGAGTTAGTGGAATCACTATTAGTATTACAACACCAAATCTTTATGTTGTATTGACCCTAATATCCTTTAACGTACAGCTGCTAATTAAGTTTTTCAAATGATTATGACACACAATTACCTACTTAATTTATAGAATAATTGAGGAAATAAGAAATTAATTTTTATTTAATTTACCTTACACTTTTGGGGAATATTATATTGAGATTAAAATATCATTGCCAATTACTTTGTATATTTTAGAATACATGCTCAAAAAATTGTCAGATAATTAGGGAAGGGTGAAATGGGTACTTGAGAAGATGAGCAAAGTAAAACTTTAACAAAAAATTTATAACTCATACCAAACTTTAGTGGTTAGGTTTAGATAGAGAATAATAAAATTTGTAAAATAAAGATTGAATTGGATAATGATGTACTCCAGTGATTTAATTAGAGTTTCTTCCTCTTGCTGTGATTACCCCTTCTCGTATTCACTCACTCGTCAGCTAGCTATATAAACCCACAAGTATGTGACTTAATTTCTCCACTCGGTTTTTCTAACCATTGGGTGCGTACTGGTTATTGTGTAAGATCCCAAATTATTAATAAATGAAATTTATTTTTTTCTATTTATTATCTTGAAATAGTAAGGGTTGATTTGATTAATATGGATAGTTATGGGTAAAAATACTTAAATATTTCAATAAAACAAGTGGTTATAAAATATTCATTATCGTTTTAATATTCAGTACGACCACAAGCGATAGTGTATGGGCACTTGAAAGCGATTGGATGAAGAAACGACAAATATAAATTTGTTTATAAATAACTGGCGTAGTTATTACGCTTAATCTTGTTGGGGAATACCCGGTTAAAAACACACTAATACGGCATTTGTTGAACAAGAAGACACGGCAGATTGCACCAATTATCGATTCTTACGTAAGAAGCGCACTACTCAATAATTGTTACGATAATTACTATTCAAGATTTTATTTTATTGATTCAATAATTGCCGCATTGATATTTTATATTACTTGTTGTTTCATAAATTGTCATTCTAAGATTTTTTTTATCTCGAGCAATAATTCATATTATCCTAATAATATTATTGATAACATTATTGTGAATGTCTAGAAAGTTCGCTCAGGAGAGGTTTGAATCACCTAATCATGTTGCAAAGAAGGAGAGATCCTTATTAGAAAGCCCCTCTTTTCCTTTAACTACTTCTGGTTCACAAGATCGTGATTCTCAGAATATTATTTGTGAATAATTAATTATTGATTTATATAATGAGAAAAATATTAATTTTATGTGGATATAGATGGAGAAAAATTTTTAATGGGACAATTGTTAAAAATTAATATTTTATCTTTTTCGGATAAAATAATTCATTTAAATATATTATTTTAATAATATATTAATTATGTGATATTTTTATAATGAATGTGGGATATATGAATATATGAGGATGAAAAGTATTTTTGTGACATTAAATGTTTAACACATATTTTTGTGTATTGGAGGACACAATTATTAAACCGAAATTTGATTATAAACTTGTAAAATCACCTCTGTTTATGGATTTCTTTCAAATTTCGTTTGGAATTTGGAAAACTTTCTTCAGTAAAGTTGTAGAGAATTGAATTTCCTATAAAAAGTAGCGAGATTCTAATTTTCCTCGATAAACTAGACTATTTATTGTGAATTATTGAAGTTCAAAACTCCGAAATAATTGATTTTTGGAATTTTAAATTAGAAAAACGTTTTTTCATTTTGAAACTCATTTAACATGTGATTAGAGGCTGAATTCAGATTGTTAGTAGTGTCGTATGAAGTTGTGGAAAAATTATAATATTAATTTATTAAATTTTCTACTTTGTTTCTAAAGATTTTCCTATAAATAGGGTCTTGGGTTAAATTGAAAATCACACCAGATAATCGAAGTTCTACTCTATATTATCGAAAGCATATTCTTGTGAGTATTTTGAGTATACTTTTGAGTATTGCTATACGGTGCAAGTTCAAGTCATAGCCTATATCCTGTGTTTAACTAGAAGTACTGTTTTTTCGAGGTAAGGGATGTTATTTTATTCAAAATGATATTATTTCTTCAATATCATTATCGCCGAAATATTGGTTGGAAATTTTATCAAATTTGAAACTTTTTCATATCGGGGTTACTATTCATGAGTTATTATTCACGAGTTACTATTCACGAAGTACTATTCACGAAAGCGTGATGATGTTTTTGAGAATTTCTATCTTTTGGTGTCCAGATTCTTATTCACGATACTTACTTTATTCATTCATACTCTGACACTATTCACGATCATACGACCTTATTCAATTTAAAAATGAAATTTCTTTTTTTGTCCAAAATATCTATTATAGATACTAGCTTTGATTGTATCCATGTTTTGATCATTCTTGAATTTTACTCCACTCGATTACTTATGAAGTATTTTTGAACTTGGATTGTTTAAAATACTGAATCCTTAATCATTGTCATTTTGTTTCAATCGATTCGCTTTTCTTTGAAATATTTTCATCATCCTCATCCTAAATGATGATATTCATCGAATATCTTTGGCTTAGTGCAAAGATGAATGATTTCTTGATGAATATCTTTGGCCTGGTAGTGCAAGCGATGAATAGGTGTTGAGATGAACATGATCTGATCGATTAATATCTTTGGCCGTGGTGCAAAAGATGAGCAAAGTGTTTAGATGAGCATGACTAATGATGAATATCTTTGGCTGTGGTGCAAAGATGAATATTTGATTCGAGATATATATTGATTGATGTTACGAGGATAAAATATCGACGATGGACTTTTAAATTCATATATAGAAGATAGTAGTTTGCATTCTCTACTTAACTCTTCTAATGAATTATTATTTCACTTGACTACTGATTGATTTAAAACCGGTTTGTCTATTGTATTCTATTAGATTTTTCCTCGTTGAGACTAACGATAATTTGTTGTATATATCTTAGTCATAATATTCTTTACTTGGGCTAGTTGAGCTCACCCTTTTCCTTGTTGTTCCATTTTTCTTTTTCGTAGAGGCTGAAAATGTAGCGAAGCACTAGTCGGGGTATGGAATGAAGGTTCTAGAGAGAGTTGTTTAGTAGTCCTCACCATTTTTCTAAAATAATGTATCAATAATTATGATGGGGATTTATTTGCTTGTGGATATTGTCTAGATGGCAATATCTCGTATTTAAACTCATGATTTATATGTTGTTATAATAAAGTTAGAAGTTATTTATTGTATGATACATGTATTTGGCACTTCAGAATGGGTTGGATGGAATTGACCTCCCCAAAATAGGCGTCCATTCCATCCAACCCATTCCATCGAAGTCGCCAAATATATGGTACTGAAACAACTACAACTTTATTACAATTCAATTGTCGTGCAAAATACAAAAACACATATCTTTGTGAGTTTGGATACAAATATATACCAACCCTGTAGACGTCGCGAATGACACCTTACATAAAGGTATAGTCAAAAACCTGCTTTTTGAAATTATAATCTTTGGGAAGTGCTCAAGAAAACCTTCGTACATGGGAGGCCATGCTTTAGGTTATTATAGATATCATATGGCCACGTAATTATCCTTGGTTGACCCTAATAGACCCCAAAGTAAAACGAGAAGATTACTATCATATTCTTCCCCAATGGTGAGTCTTCTCTTGACATATCATTATCTCCACTTGTCTCTAATTGGTATTATACTCCAAACAAACACCAATATTATATAGGTAGTGCTTGTAAATATACTCGGCGATGTGGATGAAAAGCACAACCATGTCTTATGATAACACGAAGTTTGTATGTCATTAGACATCTTGTATGATAAAGACAAAACACCCTTCCAAAGTTGGTTCGCTTTCACCCTATTTAATTCACCAAAAATAACTATTAAATGATGTATAAAATACAACACACTAAAGTCCTCAATAAAATTATTTCCATACTTTTTGGGAGAACCTCAACAACCATAGACCACCGTTCTATTCCTTGTTATCCATTTCAACCTAGCTACACTTTTATTACACAAAGGAATTGTGAAACAAAAGGGTGATGACAACTAGCTCCGATAGAAGAATATTATGACTAAAGATAAATAAATTATCAATAATCTTCATCAAGAATAAATTAGAGATTTAGAACATATGGTAGATGATAAAACTTTTCAACCATAATTTGGTCGGGAGAAGAAACCAATTTGTCGTTGAATAAGAATTACAGATATTCTACGTAGTAATCGTATCGTGCATAGTAATCTCGAATACCTAAAAGATAAAGTTTCATAATAAAATTCATATCCATATTTATAACACCTTAATCCGAATGTTATAAATCACTTAGAAATCTCATAATCTAATATTATTAATATTACAATAATATTTTAATCATTTCTTAAACTTATAAATAATTTAATCCAATTATTTACACTTTAATAATTAATGCTTTTTAATCATCTAAAATGCCAAACTCATAAGATTTCATCATCATTAACCAAAACCCTCATAAAAATCAGATATACCTCATATATGATTCTCAAGCCAATAAATCATATTTTCCAATTTTCTTACTTCATAAATATTTAATTCATTTACTCATAACTAGAACATTTTCATGAAAATACCAAATCAGTTCCAAAAATATTTATTTTCCGGGATTTAGAAGAATATAGTCCCATATTGAATATATAGTTTTCTCGAATTTTTAAAATTCATTTACTATTTTTCAAATGGCCAAAACCACCTAATATTTAAACATTTATCATAAATTGTACTTTTGTCCAAAAATTCTGAAATTAATACGATATACCGATATTATATAGATGTACTCCCAATAAAATTTCATCAATTTTGGTGTTAATCACAAGGAGTTATAAGCGCTTACTTTTAAAATAGTCTTTTCTCATAAAATCCATAACTCCTAATCTATACATCCAAAAATCGCCATTTTGGACACAATCTAAAACTCATCAAAATATCATTTCAAATTTTTCAGAATTTTGAAGGTCCGAAAAAATACAAAACTGAAAAAACATAATCACCCTTAAAAATCCCTTTACTATCCTCTTTACCTCAAAAGAAAGCAAAGATTTAACTAGAATAACGTATTTGAATTAACTTGCACCATTAGTATAGCAATACTAAAAGTATACTCAAAATACTCACAAGAATACGCCGATAATATAGAGAGAGAAAACTTGATTTAAAGTGATTTTCAATTTAACCTAAACACTTCTATTTATAGGGAAAATGCTTTAGAACACCAAAGCGAAAATTTATTAAAATATTAATATATATATATATAATCTTCACGCACACCTTGACAATCTGATCTCAGCTCTTTTTCCATGCTAGTGGGCACACCTACCTTATTAAAAACGCGTTTTTTTTAAAACAAATTTAAAACTTTTGAAAAATAATTATTTTGAACTTCAACTTCAATAATTCATAATAAATAGCCTTTTATCAAAAAAATTCGAATCTCGCAAATTTTATAGGAAATTAAATTTTCTACAACTCTTGAAAGAAAGTTTTTCTAAATTCTAAACAAAAATTGGCAAAAATCCACAAGCGAGCGATTTTGACGGTATAATCAAATTTCGAATAAGAAATGGTGTCCACCGGCACATAAAACATGTGTTAAACATTTATTGCCACAAAATACTCTTCCTCCTCATATACTCATATATCCCACATTCATTATAAAATATCACCGCTTAATATATTATTAAAATAATATATTTAAATGAATTATTTTATCGAGAAAAATATAAAATATTAATTTTTAACAATTGTCACATTAAAAATTTTCTTCATCTATATCCACATAAAATCAATATTTTCCTCATCATATAAATCAATAATTAATTATTCACAAATAATATTACGTAATCACGATCTCGACAACCGTGTCGCTCTTTGGAAAGCAGGGCTTTCGAATAAAGATTCCTCCTCTTCTTGGCGCCAAGAATTAGGTGACCAAACCTCTCCTGAGCGTGTAACTTTCTGAACATTGCCAATAATGTTATCTAATAATATATTCGGATAATATGAATTATTGTTTCGATAATGGAAAATACTTTGTGCAGTTGGACAATTCTTAAAACAATGGAATATAAAATATCAATGCGTGATTATTGAATCAATAAAATATAATATTGACAAGAATTTGTAACAATAATTATTGAGTGCAGGCCTTTACGTGAGAGTCAATAATTCAAAATCATCTGTGCAATACCATGTCTTCTTGTCAACAACGCGTATTACTTTACTTTACCCACCGGTATTCCAACAGTGTTAGCCATAATAACTACGCCATTATTTATAAAACAACTTATATTTGTCGTTTTCTTCATCCAATCGCTTTCCAGATTATGGGGCCCACAAAAGATCGCTTCTTGTAAGCATTTAATATTCCCCAAACAATGAATATTTTTATAACCACTTCGCTTATTTTGAAAAAAATTATATATATCACCCTTAACTTTAACTTTTATCAATTTAACCATTTACTTGAATAGTAATTATAAGAAAAATTGAATACTTTTATTTTACATAAAATTAAAGGCCTTAAAATCTCCCTCCTTATGAAATTTTGTCCCAAAATTTCGCATTCAGTATTTCAAAGAGTTGAGAATACCTTGCTTTCATTTTAGATTCTATCTCCCTTGTCATCACGATTTCTCCATTGCTCATCTCCCGTATTTCGAGATATCATTCTAGAATATAGCTTCAAAACAAGGGTTAATTTAACAAATTAATATATCATCATAATATCTCGATATAACATGGTGACTCAACAAATAAGCTTAGGTAGGACACACTAATATAAGGATTTACTCATCTCTCTCTCTCCAGTTCTATTCCTCCGATCTCCGCAAAAGATCATATCCCTAAGCTCCGATACCAAATGTAATTGAGCCCAAAATAGGTCCATTCCATCCAACCCATTCTTGAAGTCGCCAAATATATAGTGCGAAAACAACTATAACTTTATTACAACAATTGTCGCAAAAAATACAACAACACATATGTTGTGAGTTTGGATACAAATATATACCAAGCATGTGAGCACGCGTCACAATGATACCTTACATAAAGGTATAGTCAAAAACCGTATTTTGATTTTAGAAATTAGAATCTTTGGGAAGTGCTCAAGAAAACCTTCGTATACGGGAGGCCATACTTTTAGGTTATTATAGATATCATACGTTACGAGAATTATCCTTGGTTATTGATAGACACAAAAAACGAGAAGATTACTATCATATTCTTCCCAAATGGTGAGTGTAAGACCCCAACTTTTATAAATAAAGATGAATTTTTCTATAAATATTATTTTTTGAATATTATGGAATAAATTTGATATAATGTTAGTTATCAGGTAATATTTATAAATTTTGCAAAGTACGTAAGTTGTTATAAAATATTCGTTTGGTGGGGAATATTCTTTTTAGGGAATATTAAATACTGACGACTCAATCATTGGTGGACCCCACTACGGTTATTGTCGGATTGAAAAACGACAAAAATATTTTATAAAAATAACGGCATTAGTGTTACCGAATTAAAGCTGTTGAACTACCCCGCAGGTGGTAAAAGAAAAAGCGATGTCTGCGTGGTTGCATAAGTAGCTTACAGTATTGATTATTGATGCTTACGTGAAGTCACTCACGGTATGCTCGATTATTACTACTGATAATTCTTGCATCATATCTCTTATATTATTGATTCAATTATTGTCACGATTATCATCTGTATAATATGTTATAGTATTAAATCAATAATTGAGGCGACAAGTTATAAATGATTAATAATTGTTGAAAGATTAAATATGTGTTGATGAAAAAAAAATGATTTGTGGTAAGTTTGATTATTTTATGGGGGCTCATATGTCATCATCTAAGAGTCTCTTTAATAATAGTAATTACCTTCATCAATAGTAATTACCCTTGTGAATAGTAGTTACCTTATGCGTCGATAGTAATTACCTTCGTCGATAAGAATTACCACTTGTGAATAGTATTTACCTTCGTCGATAGTATTTACCTTCGTTAATAAGTAATTACCTTTACCGACGTCGAACCACTTGTCATTTCACATTACTGTGCGGCGAACCACTTGTCGTTTCACATTCTGAGGCCAAACCGTTGCCACACAAGCCACTTGCCTTTTCACACGTGCGGAGTCTTAAGCTGAAATCTTCTATAAATAGAGGCCTAGGGCTTCATTATTTTTCGCTGAATTCATTCAAGCTATAGAGAGAAAGTATAGAGAATAAGAAAGAAGAAGAGTATTTTGTTACTACTACTCGCTGCGGTATTCAATCTCCACTACCAAATGTAAGGGGTGTTATTCTTTCTTATTCATGAAAGAATCATTGTTATTCCATTGCTTATTATTCTCATTGGAATAACTTTTGTATAAGTGGTTTACCCTATACTTGGTGACATTCTTCTATTATTACTATTGGAACATCACATGCATGTGTGTTTTTACACCTAACTTCGGTTTCGCTCTTTATTATTATTACATTGGAACATCCTCGTGCGTGTGTTTTACACCGGACTGGTTCCCGCCTCTTTATTATACTGTTGGAACATCCTTATGCATGTGTTTTACACCGGACTGGTTAAAATCTTTATTATTCTGGTTGGAATATCCTATCTGTGTATTTTACACCGATCCAGTTCCATCTTTTATTATTACATTGGAACATCCATCGGTTGCAGAATTTCACCCGACAGTTCCGTTCTTTATTATTCTCATTGAATAACCTTTATGCATGCGCGATTACATCGCATGCATGGTGATTTCTTTTGTTATTCCATTCTTTATTATACCCAGGTTGTTAAAACTTTGACTTTTATACTCCATGAAATTAGTAGAATATCCTTGATATTTGCGTTTCATCCAGTATCTTTTCATGGAAATATTCTTCTGATCATTCTTGAATTTTACTCTACAAAACAGTATCATATTGACAATTTGGACGTTAATAATTCCTGGATAAAATAATTCTTGAACTTGTTTTATTGAATTCTTATATCATTGTCATCATCCTCGTATTTATATTTTTTAAAGTCATCTCAATGGCACAGTAGTGCATAGATGGACTTGGTATGATTATGACCGGAGACTATTCGGTGTAATCATGGCCGTAATGTTACAAATGATGTGGTAAAAATCCTCAAATTAAGTAGTGCATTGATGGGCGATTGTTGGCATGATCACGTGACTTATTAATGAATACACAAATATTCTTGCCGTAGTCGTGAAATAATTGTGGTCGTGATACTTAAAGAATATCCTTGGCCGTAGTCTGCGGGGTGATTCGATGATGTGGAATATTTATTAAAGTTGAGTCTCAAGGTATAACAAAGGATGAAAACCTTTTAAAACCTAAAAGATAGTAGACTTTATTTTCTTGACTCTTTTAATGGATTAAGATATTCAAGCAGCTAAATTAAAGCAGGTTTATCATTGTATTTTATCGCTTTTAACATTGTTGAAGACTATTGATAATTTATTCTCGCATTATCTTAGTCATAATATTTCTTCCGGCTAGTTGAGCAGCTCACCACTTTCTTTCATTTCGTTTTCTCTCGTGAAATGAGAATATAGCCGATTTGAGACGAGTCTGGAAACGAAAGTGATGGTCCTCAAGATAAAGATTAGTAGTCCCTCACTATTACGCGAAATAGTGTGATAATAATTATAATGAGGACTCCTTTTTGAGTTTATATAATATCTAGTAGACGATATTTATATTTAAACTCACGCTTTATGTCGTATCAGTATTACCTGTGATTATGTTAGTAAGTTGTATTTAAATTACATACGTAAGTGGCGACCCAAGATGGGTGATGTATACTTAATTTTGGGGCATCACAGGTTGGTATCGAGCTTAGGGATATGATCCTGGCTAAGATGTGAGAATAGTACTAGAAGGGGAGGCGGGAATACCTTTCGCTAGTATGACCTACCTAAGTTTATGTGCTATTTTATTGGTTGGTCAAAGATAGGGGATAATTTGTTACATGCCAATTAACCTTTGTTTTGTGCAAAGATCTGAAAATGACATCCGAGAATGTTGAGAATAATGGAGCCTTGCCAGCGATCGTTGATTCACCACATATCAATAATCGAGGATAATGCATCGTAGGCGATAATCCTCACGTGAACAACAACACCGACCAAATGATGAATGATCAAATGTTCGAGGAGGCTTTATACGCAATTTATGCAATGCAATGACGCGAGAGCGGCTCCTGTCCAAAACGTAGGTGGGAAACACGGAAAACTCTCGGTGTCCGCTAAACAATTCAAGCGCTGACCACCGGAGTTTAAAGGGGTGAGCCAAAACCACTTCACGGAAGTATGGATAAAGCAGATTACAAGATATTTGATGTCTGGGATGCTCCGAGGCCAAAGGGTTCCTTCACCGCCTTTATGTTATTGTGCGCGAGAGAGGACTTGGTGGGAATCGGTAAAACGTACTCAACTTCTTTGTCTTGAAGATATCTTGGGAGAAGTTCGAGGAGTCATTTCAACGACAAATACTTTCACAGAAAGTATTCGCACATGAAGGAGGTGAGTTTATCAAGTTGGAACAAAACACATATGGCCAGTGTCGCATCACGAGGCAAAATTTGCGGAGTTATCACGGTTGCGTCCCCACTGGTGGATAATGAAGAGAATGGCGCCGAATGTTTTTAAGAGGTTTGAAGCGGAGATACGTCAACATCTTATTTCTCATAAATCGTGTTTGTATTTAGATGTTGTAAATAGGTCTCGATTAAGGGGTAGCGATAATGAGTCAACGCAACTAAAAGAGAGTGGCCAAGCAAAATTATAATACCAACGGTAGAGTAGTCATCGAAGCGGTGACAACAAGCGTGGAGGGAATCAACAAAGCCGAGATATGGTAACCACTTGGTGGTAATCAGGGCCAAAACAATAAGAATGGACATTTCAAGAAAAGGAGATTCAACAATGATGGAAAGACGTCGACACCGATTACCCATTGTTAAGAAGAGAAAGACCACCTATCATATGCTTCAAATGCGGAGGAGAGGGACACATCGGTCAAAGCTGCGTCATGCCATCCAAAGCATGTTA